>VWZN01016286.1:0-19267 GCA_013396955.1 Regulus satrapa | reverse complement strand
TCCCCCCCCCCCCCTTTTTTTTTTTTTTTTGTCTTTCCAAGGTGAATGCTGTTTTGGTGCCCTTCTTTTTTTTTTCCTTTTTTTTTTTTTCTAAAGCATACACTACAAAAAAAAAAAAAACTTTCAGCAAGTTATAAATCTTGTTATTTAGGTTTTTAATTGATTTTTATATTTCTTTTTAACCTCTGTTACTGCTTTTCTGAATATTTGGTGATCCAGCAAAAAAAGAGGGCTACTTCAAATTATGACAAAGGTCTCACCCTCCCGACAACATTGAACAAGAGAACAGATTTGGCATGAGCAGTCACAGGAATTAATTCTGCTTCTTTTTGGATTTTATTCAATGTACAGAGGGTCTGGCATGTTCCTCACAAAGATGTAATTTGATTACTCTTATCACTGAAAAAGGGCCAAGGAAGGTGTAGGAGAAATCACAGCATCTTCACATTTCTCCATGACTTCCCAGCCCATAAAAGTGCTTGCAGAAGGGAATAAAAGGATTTGTTTTATTTCATTTTTCTCCCTCCAATTTTTTTCTCTATCCTGACTAGTGAAGAATTTTTTCTCAGTAAATTGAGATAAAAGTAAAAGGTACTAGCAGTTTATTTTATCTTGATAGATTAAACTTATTAAAATTCAGAAATTTTCCCTTTCTCTGGTAAAAACAACAATGCCATTGGAAGATCACCCATGGAAAAAAAAAAAAAAAAACAACATACCCCCAAACACCCCATCCTTATTTGGAGTAACTCTCATACAAAGGGAAAGCTCTCATTTTTTCAACCCACAAGCCTTTCAGTTCTCCCACACCACCTTCTTAAATTCCTAGCCACAGAATGGTTTGGATGGGAAGGGACCTGAAAGCCCATCAGATCCCAACCCCACAAACATGGGCACCTTCCACCAGATCAGGTTGCCCAAAGCCCCATCCACCATGGCCTGCTTTGACCACACCAGAGGTGACTTGAATTGAGATCTTGTCCCATTATCCATGCCACAACGACTTGACCACTTTCTGGCTTCAGCACAGTTCTTCAAGCCCTCCCCATGTGAGTGGTTTCCCTCTTCTGCCATAAAAACCTGCAACAATTTCCATCCATCCTTAGGAACACGAATGGTTGCAAGCTTCCCTCCTAAGTTTTAAATTAAGACTTAATGAGGACTCAGAATTTAAGATTAAATGTTCAGCCCCTGGCTAATTATGTTGGTACAATTCAATTTCCTTGGCAAGCATTTGAGATAAAAAACAAAACAAAACAGGCCCCAAACAATATTTACACATTCCAGAACACAGCAAATCCTTCCTTGAAAAGGCACAAGAAATCCCTGTAGAGCTCTGGTACACTTTCAGCCAGCCTCCTGTCCAATTTCCTGGGGAAAAAGAAACAAAGCCAAAATGGATGTTCATGACCTTGTGATATAAAAATGTGAAATATCTTAAAGATTTGTATTTGTCTGTTCTGGCTGCTCAGTGTACATTATAGCTACCTATTCAATTAGCTTCTATTTCACACCTCTACATGGGTGAAGATATGAATTACAATTTGCAGCTATTATACATCACTTTTCAAAAATTGCCTTTAAAGTATTGCACAGGGCTGCTGTTTACCTTCCACTTAGGTCTTTCATTACAAATCCAGCCATTGGTTGGATCAAGTTTTCATTTTTATAATTTTTTTTTTCTCCCTGTATCAATGCCTTGTAAACAGCCTACTTATGTGTGACTATGAATGAGATGGAAAAGCCAGGGAATATCCTGTGGTATGAGGAAAAAATTGCTGTGGTTATCAAGCCTTATAAAATGCACTTGATAGATTTTAATAATCTGAATTTTTATTGCAACAGTCTTTAAAATAAAGAGGTACCTTTTTCAAAAATTTTTAAATAATGCACCAAACAATTTAGTCTCAACCACCAGGAGAAATGAAAGGGTATTCTATATAGTGACTCACTAGATTATTGAAAACAACTATGTGGCTGCAACTGCTTTGCCTTCCTGATGTGTCTTTTCCCTCTGTTTTTAATAACGAAATCACTGTAGAGCTTTGATGAAAAATTAAATTTCCTTCTTTTCCAGTGGACAAAAATATTTATGTGGGCTGGAGAAATGCATCTAAAATGACACAGCTCAAGTCTACCAGGCACAGATTTTCACATATACAAGTTGTAGAAATCTGTCTGCCCATCTCAATTCTAGTAATTATCCCCTTGTGTGCTTTTCCTTCTGTGGATCGGACAATCAAGTTTTCCTCCAGTTTTATGAATAAGCCTTTCTCAGAAACGAGACACATGGCTTTAACTTCTGGGGGAAGCGTTGCCACTGCTGCCAACGAAAGAGATGTGAACTGACGGGCTATTCTGCTGTGGAACATTAAGCAGATTACACTCCCACTGCAAAGCGCCATTGCCAACATTAAACTGACTTGTTAATAGCCCACTGGGGTGTTTTGGTTTTGTTTCTTTGTTTTCTTTCTCAAACGTATCTACAGTTAACTGCAAGGAAAAATCCCAAACAGCAAAACAGTGCTGAGAAGGGTCCCCCTCCTAAGTTGTGGCACCTCTCAGGTAGATGCTCTAAGCTCTCCCCTCTCATTAGGTATGAAGCAGAAGTGTGGCTGTCTTAACCCATCTCCAACACCATTACTGACAGTAGATGATGTTTAAAAAATTGAATGATTTGCTGTGGGATTCAGGAGGAGATTGTGTGTTTTGGTACTGCGTGATGTGCTGACAAGCAGGTGAAAAATTACAGGTTTACAGTTGCCCTGTGAATGTAGTCATCTCTGTTGATTGAGAGATGTCTTATGGAAAGGTATTAGTCACTGTAAACCCCAGGATACCCAACAAAGAGGATTTCAATAAAAAGACAGAGCCATTAAACAAGCTCATCCTCTCTTCACAGGCTCAGCTGTAAAGAGAGATGTTACCTATGCCCTTCTGTTGATCTCCATGCTTAACAAAGCCACAAGCACATGGAGGAAGTAGCATTTCAGATATCAGCATGTTCCTTTCAATTAACCTGGAAAACCTGCCCAGGGCTGAGCCCTCTCCCACTGAAACTCCGGTTTAACATCATTGACACTGAGAGACATATATTTTGAGACATGTATTTGAGAGACATATATGGCTCCATTGAGCAATTTGGGGTGGATTTTTTTTTTTTTCTTTAAACTATGTAGAACAGGTGAACCACTTTCTTCTTAGGTATTTACTAGACTTTTTAAAGATCAAAGCAACCAAGCAACCAGGTAAAACAAACTGCACCTGCCAGCCAGTTGGACCGCTGTGAAATTCAGTGCTGGAAGGGACTTTCTTCAGAACAGCCCCCTGATCTTCACAAGGCATCCATGTTAGTCCTCCTAATGACCTCTGTGCACTGAGTTCTATTGGCAGAGCAAGGCTTGGGTAGGCATCAAGGGAAGGTGATGGTACAAATGTCCCCACTTTTGTAAATAAAATATCTCACAAAATACAGGGCTGCCAGTGGTTGGTTTCCTGGCTCCCATATACCTCCTCCTCCTTTGGTGGAGGCTGAGGGTGCAAAGGGACCAAAGCCTGCAATGCATGCATCAGCTCACAAGCAGGATTCAGTCCTGGAGGTAATCCAGACCACATCCTTATCCTCTCAAAACTTTAACCTAAGGAAGCACAAAGGGAAAAGTAATCATCTTGTGTAGGTCATTTGCTTTGCTCAGCATCACAAGTGTCACAGAAAGAGTGGCCCTCAGCAGCACTTGCTTTAGATCAGGAACAACTCCTGTTGCAGCTACTCCTGAGGCTGTTCAGTCCTTCATGTTTTTGACATATTGAGGAAAGCCTTGACAATGCAGACAACTGCAGTAAAACAAGAGGCTGGCTCAAACCATAATGACCCACTGATTATATGTGAGACAGAGAGATGATCATACTGTCTGCCTTGGCAAGACCTCTCCTTTCAACCCCCCTTGGTAGGCATCCCTTCAATAACTGCAAGGGGCAGAGCTGGTCACTTAAAATTTCCTTCCTTCTCTCCCACTACCCTCAATTCCTATCCTTGTCATACAGAGTAGGAATCCAAAACAAGGCAGTAGCTTTGCTAGTATATCAGAAGAAAAATCAATCTATCTCCTTGTTGACCTGGTGAAAGAAAGGTGGAATACCTGAAGCTCTGCTTGTCCATCTCCAGATGCCACTTACACTGATAGGCAAATTTTCACAGAAGAAAGATAGTAATCTGCAAGTGCTCTGCCATAGTGTGGATTCATCTGTCCAACAGCAGCAGATAAAGGTGAAGGCAGCACACTACCACATTCACTCAGATGCAACAGTTTGCATCTAGAGAAAGTTTTGGGGTTTGGGAAAGAAAAGAAGATAATCTGCAAACACAAAAAAATAGATAAAACAAAGCAGTGTTTTGTGCAGGGAAAGGAGCAGCTTTGCTCTGTGCAAAGCAAAATAACCTGGCACATTTTTACCTGTTTAGGTTGCTGTCATCAATGGGGCTTTTTATTGTCTTCAAGCCAGGGGAAACCTATGGTGTAACCTCTCCTCCTGGGCTTGGTATCTAGAGGGTGATCTCAGGGAGCATGAGACAGAGGTGGCCGTGATGCTGAGGTTTGGCCAGGAGTCAGCTCAAGAACACATAGGGTGTGGTGGGGCATCACGGAGATCTTGGCTGCTGCACGCCTGTGAGTCCAAGGATGCTCAGATGGCAAAGAGTCACCTTCCAGCTCTGGGGTGCTTCCTAAGCTGCTGGGAGGTCTGGGAAAGAACTTGGAAGTTCTTGGAAGGCTAGGGAAACAANAAAGAATATTTTTTTGCAACTAATCCCTGCTGCGAATCACCAAAGCTTGAACACCCTAAAACGCGGCGAGGAAGCTCCGGAGCCCGCCGGCCCCTGGCCGCCGCCGCAGCTGAGGTCCAACACCGCCCCCTCACGGCCCCGCTGCCGCCAAAACCCAGCGTTTGCGGGCCCGCACAGGCAACTCTTGCCAAAAATCCCGAGGTTCCCCCTGCTACAGCTCTGACATCGCTGGAGGTGCACCCTGTTTCCTGAGGGGGAAGAGCGCCGCAGGGATCGGGCCACCGCGCCCACCAGTCACTCCCCAGCTGGAGCTGGGGTAGGTGGGTTGTATCCCTGCCCCGCAGCCGCTCATCACTGACACAGGGGGACGTGGACTCCGAGGGAGAACTGTTTGCCCAGCCCTGGCTGCACTCCGTGTCCACGCTGAGCTGAGTGATGCCACCTTCGCACCAGGTTTGCACCCACATGAAAATCCCAGAAGAGCGCATCACCACATCGACTGCTGATGACACCTTGTGCTGTCCTTGTTTTGACTGTCACACGAACTGGAAAGAGATGGTTTTCCTTCTTAACATGGAAAATTTTCAACACGGTAGCATGGAGTTGGCTCTAAGCCCAGGTAAAGCAGATAGTCACCCAGAGCAGGTGCCCTCGACAAGACAGCAGGTTTGGAAACACTTGGAAAAGCTGAGCTGGGTGCTGCCCCAAAACCCTTGAGGATGGCTTAGGGTATGTAGGCAGCGGACACAGCTGGGATAGAAGAAAATAAAGAAGAATGGTCTCCCTGTCCCTTCAGTCTGGCATTGAAAAGGAATAAGAAGTCCCCAGGGCGTGTCTCATCCCTCTTCCCCAGAAGCTGACATGCCCTCTGGCCCAAGCATATCAATTGTGCCTGTACCAGATGGGGTGTTTTCAGTTCACATGTGCTGGACATCAGTCTCTTGCATCCCCTGCAGGAAGCTGTGCCTGCTGAGGTCCAGTCCTGCTACTCTCCTCACACACCCTAGGCACTTCAAGAATTTTTATCTGCCCTCCTTACCCCCCTCCCCCCCCCCAAAAAAAAACAAAGCAAGATGCTACTAAACAGGAACAGCATGTCCACTTCTTCTGTTGCATAGCTCATACTCCTGAGCTGGAAATACAACTGGCTGGTACAAATGTTGTACACTTGCATTCTGACAGCCTAACAGTAACCCAGAAAGTTTCCATCTATCTGCTCCAGTTTTCTCCTGATCTGCATCTCACTGAACAACTTTGACCCCCAACACTTACCTTCCTCTTGCAGAGTTGTGGCCTCCAGCCCTGGTCCTTTTCTCCTTAGCTGCCATCACTGTTCTGCTCCACAGTGGTTCCAACTGAATGGTGCTAAAACCACGTCTCTACTGAGCATCACCAGTGAGCTGAGGACCAAGGCCTGGCAAAGCAGGAAAAATTATCAGCATGGGTTTGCTAAGAGATCAAGGTCTGCAGGACTTATCCCTGGTAAGAAAAATAAATAATAAATGAAGAAGTCAAAAGGTGATACTGCACTGCTCAGGATTTTGTTCAGTATTAGCTGCAATGCTGCTGTGTGATACACCAGCAGTGGCAAGTAAATAGATTATGGACTAAACTTTGTACAATAAATAGTCCATTCATTACTGAATATATACTTCTCAAATTTATCACTGACACAAGCTAATCACATAGTCTCAAGCCAAGAGGCTTAAAATGGTTTTGCAGAGGCAACCAGTCTTGATCTCTGCTGGCTGCAGAGTCCGCCTGCTCTTGTTTCTTCCAATAAAACCCATTTTGCAGGTGCAATTATTCAGTGGCTGGGGTTAACTCAATGCTCTGAAGGATGAAGGTAAGGTAATCGACTATATTAATCTCGGTATTTCTTTTGCATGGTCTGGGATTATAATTACAAGATAAAATATTATTACAGGAGGCTGATATTTAACAAGGTATCAGCCAAGGGGACAGGACTTTAAATGCATAGGAATACTATGCTAAGAGTGGGACTATTGGGGATAAAATGCCAGGTTTATAGTAGTTGATTTCATAATCTCTGCCAAAATGTGCTACATCCCTGGCTGTCAGTGTCATTCCCAACATTACAATGTTTTCCCCTCTCCCATGGGCTGGGAAGAAACTTGCCCTTACCTTCTTCCTCACTATCCTCCCCACCAGGATCCAATCCAGAGCCTGCAGGTCCTGCTAATGAGAGTGTTCCCAGTGGGAATATGGACACTTTTCTGCAGCTTGGAATGCAGCTAGCCTTGGATGAGCCTGTGCATCCCTACTGCAGAGGACTTGGTTTTGGGCACGAAATTCCCTTTTGACATCAAGAATGAAGGTTTGAAGAGCCACACCCCAAAGGATGGCTTGTCTTTTTGGTGTGACATGTAGGTAGTGCAGACCCCTGAAATGAGCCCACTTTCATCAGTTACTGCCTCAAATAATCCCTCAGCCTGAATTCACCTGCCTGCCCCACTGCTTTCCTTTCGAGTTGGGTATTGCCCTTGGCCTGCTGCACAAACACAGCCAGAAAAGGTTCCTGTCTCGTGGCTCTCAGACTAATTACACAGAGATGAGAGGTGGGTGGTTCAGGACACAGTGCCAGGTTCTACAGGGACTGGCAGAACAAATGGCAACACAGAGCCGTAAGGCCAGCATGGAAAGAGTATTCATAGGGGCAGGAGAAAGTCTACAGATGCAATATCTGCACTCATTGTAGGCATCATTTGTCCCTCTAGGTAGTATTAAATCAGACCTAAAGAAAAAAGTATTAAATAGCTAGTTCTGGTGAAAACTGCATATCTCAAAAATAGCTTTGGTTCAGGAAAGGGGGATTTTTCAAACTGCTAGATTTTCAGCAAAGGCCTTGCCCCAGTCCTACCTGGAGTGCCCTTGCTGAATCGCAGCAGGAAAGCAGCCTGGGGAAGATGGTAATGCTGGACTCTCCCACTAGCAGGGAAATTCACTGCTCCTCTAGAAGATTTCCCATGGGGAAAGGAAGGGTTAGCAATGCTTTAGAAATACAAAAAGAGATTATAGCGTCCAATCCCTGCATTTAATATTAAGTGCTCTTCAGTTTATACTCATTGCCTACTCTTCGTAAAATTCTTGCCATTCTCAGTGTTTTCCTTTTTCTATAGCTCCAGTTAAAGCCCATAAAAAGTTTAGAGGCATTTCTAACCCTAGACATACCAGACCATGCTGTTTCAGTGACACCAATCAAGTGCTATGCTCCAAGGTTTCCTCAGCAGCTCCCTCCTGGCAGACAAATCTCAGTCTTCAGTTAACCCAGAGAAAGGTCAGCCAAGCCATCAAATGTTTCAAAGTACAATTAAGACCCCAAATGAGTGAAGTAAAAGTAATGCTGAAACTTCACTGCCGGTTGATGCTCAGTGTTTACAAGGGTCACTTGAAATACCATCAGCAGAACCACCACGTGTGTTAGGAACCTGCTGATGGTCATTAGGGAACCTTCTGGCAAGGCAAACAACCTTGCTGTAATATGATTGCTGCCACTAAAAAAAATTTACATTTTTTTTTTAAAGCAATTCAGGCTCTAGCTGACAGAGAGAAAAGTTGCTTTGAGTCTGAAAACCTGAGGAATTTAAAGGTCACGTGTTTGAATTCCCTTAAAAGAGTTCAGCTTACATACAAGCGTGGTTTGCCAGAAAAGGTAAGAAATTAACTCTCCACCCCAAGAATATAACATTTAAAGATAAATCAAAAGGCCAAAGGGACAAAAATGGTCACAACATAGTCTTATTCAAAAATACCAAATAATTTCTTTCATTAGAAAGCTGAAATTTTATACATACAATTCTATTTGCAACATCCTACATTTAAGGTTAAAACAAAAGGAAGCACAAAATCAAAATGAAATTACGAAAAGTTCGAGCAAAGATTTTCAACATTAGAGCGAACAAGTAACAAATAAAAATTTGCATTTGATCCGTAGATTACCTTTACATCCCATCATTGTGTTGGATTGGAACAAAGCCCATTTTTTCCAACATCAAAACATTTCCTGGGAACCTCTTCACTGCCATCCTGGCTACTCATGCCTGGCTAGGCTTTAATCTAGAGGAGTGGCACTGAACACTGTGGTATGAGAAAGGGTGGAGAGAGCCTTTAAACTAGGGACTATCGCTTTGAAAAAGGAAGGGCAAAATTAACTTCAGGCTTTTCCTATCCTGTCTAAAGAAATGGCAGAAGGAAAATCACCAGCAATCATGTCAAAAAATTTGTTAAAGAGCCAACAGTGAAACCAAAAGGAATTTTGAACTCTGCTAACGCTGTTCTAGTTGATGGGAAATGGATAAAATGCCTATGCAGACAACTGAGCTTTGCCCCTTTTTGGTGAGACAAAAATCTGGCTAATTTATTTCACATTCTCACGTATGTATTTAAAAAATTATCACTCTCAACTCAATTGTCACCTTGATATATTAGCTACCTACTTTCATATATTCATCTTTATATTTGGTGCAGGACGTGAATGTGTAATCTAAGTCATAACAAAGGTTTCTCTGTGGTAGTAAGAAGTGTCATTATCAGACATTACATAGCATTTTATAATGCCAGTGGAATAATTTTGTATCACTGTTACAGCAAAATTCTTGATAGAGAAAGATGTTATGGAAAATAATTACTTCTCTCCCCCCACTAGCTATTAAACTTTAATAGCTCAGATATGATTTCAGGTTTCCTAAAAGACAGGTTGGCATACTACTTCATTCTGTAATTCCTACATTTTACTAGCCAGAATAAAACAAAAGTATCTTGAACACATTCACTCTNAAATAAAAGGAAAATAAAAGAAAATTGTTTATTATATATTGGTATTGGTAGATTGAAAGAAATACTGAGTTTAGATCCCAGATACCAAATCTCATCAGCCTGTCTGCTGGCTAATCCCATAAATATAGTTGTTTAGACTAGAAACTGCAAATGACATAAAACAGCAGAGAAAGGAAGATAAATCTAGGAAATACTTAATGGATTACATAAAAATGAGCAAGAAATGCCCTATAATTATTCCTCACTGTTGAGCTGGTTTCTTAGCTGATTTAAAGGCTTAACTACCTCCTCTGGAGAAATAAGAAGAGCCAACTATTGGTATGCATACATATTTTATTAGTCCAATCACTGTGGCTCACAGCCTGTGCTATGCACTTGCATTTCTGCTTCTCTTGACCCATCAGCACAATACAGCAGGAGTAAAGTGAAAGATCTCTGTATTGTCGCATCCATGAAGTCTGATAAACCTTTTTTTAGGAAAGCATCTACCCCAAACCAACTTGGCTTCATTCATTTTTGTACCTGAAAACACCAGAAAAGACACCTGTAGAAATAACATGAGTTAATATTTGCCTTGCTGGTTTCTACACATAGAAATTTCTGACAATTGTTTTGTTTGGTTTGTTTAAAGACATTTAAGCTGGTACATTATCAGTCTGAATGTGAATTTCAAATGCTTTCTTTATGATCTGGGGCACAATAATGTGTTTTGAACTGGTCCAGTCACCAAAGCCTGACCTACAGAAATGAGTTCTGCAGAACTCACTGCATTTTTGCTCCCCCTTGGTGGCCTTAGCTGTGCATGTCTGCACTACTCATCCTGCAGAATGACTGAAAAAAAAATCTGATTAAGCATTAAAAAATCGGGGGACTGAGCTTAAGGGCATGAGGGGCAGTGGTAGCAAAGCAAACCACAGCTTTCTTCTGTCGTTTTCATAATGGCCTAGAAATTACTACTGCAAATAATAACAATTTTAAATGCCAGTTAAAAATCAGTAGGCAGTCCTGGTTTAAGAGGATAACAAAAAGAAGCATAAGAAATGGGAAAGTAATGGGACGTTTAAAAGTCCCCTTAGTAAGAACAGTGTTTAAAGCAGACTTTGCACAGACTTCTTTCTTTGTACTGGGGGTAAAATGATCAAATCTAGGGGGATAACCATGTTTAGGAGGTCGGTTTTTTGTTGTAGTTTGGGGTTTTTGGTTGGGTTTTTGTTTAGTTGATTGGGGTTTTTTGTGCTGAAGGGCAGCCTAACGAATGAAGCCAAATAGAGGAGTCCTATGGCCAGGAATTGCTAATTCCTTTCATTTTTTGTCCTTGGGCACTGTGTGTCTTTGAGATTCTTTGAAAGCATTTACTGAAATTCATCATTAAAACAGATCATCATAAACAGAAGGAAGTAAATAATTCTAAGGAATTGTATAATAATAAAGGCAATAAATGTTAAGTAATTTCTTTTGCAGCTCTGCTGACAGCAGGAGTCCATCAGCTGGAAATTGAGAAAGGGAAATCTCTGATGGCTCATTAGGGATCTGTAGCCTGCCTCTGGACCACCAGCATGAGACAACTACAAAAAAGACAAAAAAAAAACCTTCCAAAAGGGATCAGGAGCCCTTTTTTTTCCAAAGGAGATAGGGAAGTACTGAGAGTTGTGGTGAGACAGTTCACTTGAAGGCATTGCTTCTGCCAGGTGGTGTTTAGCTCAACTTCTCCTTCTGTCTCCTAGAAAAAGGCATGATTAGCAAGGGCACAAGAGTCTGTAGTCTAGATGGCCCCAAATATGTCAGGTGTGAGCTTAGAAACATTAATATAATACCCATAATATACTGCAGTCTGTAATACTATTGAGCAGCTAAACCCAGTCCAGGAGTCTCAGAGCATGTTTGGCTGCTTTTTTCTATACACTAGATGTCAGTGTTTTACTTACATTTACAGAAACTTCCAGTCACTGGAAATGCAGTGGTAACAATAAATAAATATATAAATAAGTAAACAACATAAAGCATCTATAGTACCAAATCCCCATCTAGACATTAGCAAACCTCTCCTTCTCTCAGGTGCCCAAAAGAAAGTCAACCTCCCCTTCTCCCCAGTTTTTTTATGCCAAGAAACAGTAGTTTAAGTAGTTTAAGGAAGAACCGAGTAAAACATATGCACAATACCAAAAGTACCTGCCAGTATTATCAATAGTGCTAAAATAAATATATAATATAAAATATTCCTGTGTTTGCTAAGAGCTGCTAACAGACCTGGTCAAGAAGTTTTAATATATAGAAGGAAATACATCCATTTCTTTGAAACCTCTTTTTTCTACACTGTATAGCATCATGAAAAAGAAATTGGAAAAATGTTTTTTTAGCTACTAGAAAAAAACTTTATAATTTTTCCAGAAACAATTTTACTGAGTTAATAAACTGCTTTTAAGTTCAGGTAACAAAAGGGGATCAAACATATTTACAAATGAACTAAAGGCAGTATCTTCAATGCTTGGTTTGTGTCATCTTTCCTTTAGGTTTGAATTAGAAAAATCAAAAATGTCTCAAATCAGGTTACTAAGAAAAATTGTACCCAGGGTTCTTGTATTCCAATGTCATCTCGATATCAGATTAACAGCATGTTACATAGTTTAAAATACAGTCCTACCCCTACTCCTTGTGCACACAGACTGTGTGCACAAGGCAGTTATTTTTTTAAAAATCATTTACATTAGCACAAATACAGTTTAAATTAGCCTGTCCAAACTCCTGGGACAGCAATAACTGCAGAAATTAGAAGTTCGCCTTGCCTTCCAGGTGGTCCTGTCTCTGGTGTATTACATTTCTGCTTCTCTCCCCAAATCCTCTTTGCTCTGTTCTGTCCCCAACACAGGGCTGAAGGAGAGCATCCTCTCAGCTCCCTTTTTAACCTCCACAGGTGCTGGACAACCACAGCATGTTTTCCTTTGCCCTTCAGAGCACTCATACATAAAAAAAAGGGAAGCAACTAAAACAACAAACAAACACAGTGAAAGACAAACACTATCTGCAAACTTTAAGTTTTTGTGGTTTTTTCCATCATTTCACATATATGTTCTACCTCTCATTCAGTGAATGAGAAATTATGTTCCACAAAATAAGTAAAACCCCCCTTTTTATTTTGCCTCCAGCCTACCTGTTCATTACAATCAATAAAGAATTCCAAGTATGAGGTGGTAGCTATACTCAACAGCCTTAAAAGAAAGGTAGGGGGTGTGTTTGCTACAGAAAGGTCAGTGTTAATCTTACTATGTTGCTGTTCAAAAATGAAGTGTTGCAAAGGTTGCACAGATTCCAAGCAGTCTGGAAAACTAAAAAACTTTACTAAAGGAAAGGGATACACTCCTATTTGAAGTAAAATCTAAGGCTAACCTGCCCACTAGAAGAATAACTCCAGGACCTTTGCACTTCAAATAATAACACAGCCCAATACAATGCTACATTTATGGCTTATTTTTAGACAAAGCCTGGGCAAAATTAAAAAGAAAATACAAATTTCTGGTCTATTTCCTGAAGAATAAGGAGAAGAAAAAAAAACAAAAAAAAAAAAACCAAACCAAAACCAAAAAGAAGCTAGCAGTAACCATGTAATGATCCATCCTATCCCATATGCTGAAAAGTCATTAGTGTTGAATCAGTGTGGTGTGAACGAGTCAAAGCAAGTCTAATTGCCGTGGGCTACATTACATCCCAGCATGTGCTGAGGAAGACTGGCATCTGCTACTCACAATTAGCAGGGAGGAAAGCATTTGTCAGGCAGACCTGGGACCAACAGGATGGAACACAAGCAAGGAAACAGGAATTTCCTCCTTTTTTAATATGAAGCACATCTTTTTAGTTAAAAACACTTTCACACACTGAAGTGGCTTCTCTAGAGAAAGAGATGGAAAGCAGAGTGGATCACAGCTTTCAGAGTTTGGTGTCTCTCTGTCACAGCAGGTGACTGGAGATCTCTCCCAGATGTCTTTTGTTCTGCTGCTTTAACAATGGCTCAGAGGGTCACTGTTAATATAGGTTTGAAGAAAAATTAATACAAAATGACATCTCAACTGTTGATTGGCTGGAAGCAATAAATCATACAATCTACCATAAAACAACTTCTAAGCACAGGACAAAACATCAATTTGTTGTGATGAAATGCAGTCTCTCTTGAAAAGCCAAATCAGCTTACTGGGAGAGGAAGGAGAGCCAGCAAACAGACACTGCAAGAGTTCAACAATCCATAACAAGTTTATTTTTAAACTATGGCAGAAGCACTTGTCAGCACCCAGTGTGTGGTTTGCCACAGGTCCTGATAACGTCAAAAAACGCCCCATCAGAACAAAGTAGTGCCAAGGGAAAACTGTGACTGTGGCAGCCTTTCACTCCAAAGCACAAGCACCGGAACCTGTTGAGTCTTGTGAATGAGACACGAACCATGAACTTTTGGTTTGCAGCTACTGCTACTGGGTAGAGAAGAATGGATCTGTGTGCTGCAGGCTGTTCACTCCTCAAACCTTTCCTCTTAGTCAGTCTAGTTTGGACAGGATACAACTGATCGAGAGCCCTCAGACATCCCACTGTTGTCTAAAGACATTGGTCATAAAAAGGTCTCCTTGTTTGGAGGCCACAAAAAATAGAAGAAATATGAGCTGGAAATGCCTCCATATCAGAGGCAGAAAGAAATCAGTAATGCCCTGGGCAATTCAAGGTAAAAACACAGGTAGATCAGCCCCAGGGTTTTACTCCATCCTTTTAAAGGGTTGTTCATTAATCAACTAGAGTCTCTAATAAATAATAATAACAGATGTAAAGGATGCTGAGCCAGGAATAACTGGTGTGGGCATGGGACAGTTTACAAGTTTGAGGTAGAAGTCAGTGTTTGTAAAGTTTTTTATTTGTGTTATATTCAAACGCAAATTGACTCCAAGATTCTGAGATTCTGGTACTGTTTGGACTGGGGGAATTTCTCTTCACTCTTTTATTACTCATCCTACTACTAGACCTTCAAACATCCATGTGATCATCTAAATTTAAAGACTTCTTGAACATAAAGAATTTTATGCTGAAGTAGCTCTATGTTTGAGCAAATTTTCAACCAATTGAAAGGGACAAAATGAGGATGCAGACACAGAAGTCTGTTCAGGATTTGGAACAATATCCTTGTCCCTTGCTCACACCTGTATGCCCAAAGCAGCCCAGGAACCCAGTCCCAAAGCTTCCCTCCCTGGGAAGGATCAAAACCGACTCCTTAGAGCATCATATTGTCATCCATCAATGTATCCAACAATTCACTACCAACAATTCACTACCATCCATCAATTCACTACCAACTACCATTTCTCAGCTCTAAGAGAGCCATGGAGTTTCTCATTTCCTACATCACTGGCACTTGAAAATCCAAAGAAGGAATTCAGCATGTTCTAGGTTCTCCATCTGGATCTGTGACTCTTCTGAAGAACAGGGAGCAGACTTTGGTGCTTTTTGGTTTCTGGGGCAAGTAAGTTGCTAACAGCCTTCAGAGCTACACATTAGTGTCCTACACTGAAGGCAAATGCTTTTGGGTTTCTGACAGGGTTTTGTCAGACTATGTTGTGAACTACAATTAACTTTGAAGAAAACAGAATGGATAATTTAATGCCCTGTTAAACTCGTAATTTCTTTCTGTATTTCTGGACTTGGACAACATTGTTCCTATCCCCGCTCAGCCTTCCACAGCCTCTCACCCATTACTGTAGGGCAGAGTTAATTAAATACAAATGTTCTCCTCATCAAAGCGCTGACTAATGTGTGTCAAATCCTGTCTCCTCAGATACCATAAAGGAAGCATTAAGTTATCTAAACACTTCCAAAAAGTGTTGTAACACCACAAATCACAGCAGAGTGAACAGGCACTCTCAGTGATCATATCCACAAGTTCCCAGTCCTCCTGGAAGCCTGGCTGGTGTGTCTCTGCAAAATCTGGTTTAGGGTCAGTCCTCTCAACAGCATCAGGCTCCACCACACTATTTCTGCCCATCTTTAAGGCTGACAAGACACCAAAGAGAAGTCTGTATCCCCATAGCATAAGACTTTGTACCAGATAAGGAGATGTTTCCTCTTCCAAAGCTACACCTTCTGAGCAGGCAGCCAGAAAAGCCAGGTCCATATCAACTCATCCACTTCTACTGAAGGGGTCCCTACGGGAGGACAGAAGTTCAAGAGCTGAAGGACAGATATTTCAGAGGATCACATACAAAAAAGAACATGAAGCTTTAGGTCACAGCCATATAAAGGTCCCCCCAGCTTAAAACTCAGACAGACAACTGAGAATAAACAACCCCACCTGCTCCTTTTATCCACACATGATATTTCCCATCAGTTAATTTTCAAATCACTTTCACTTGCAACCAGCTCCCAATCAGGAGTCCTGGCCTTCCCTCTTCTCCTACCAAAGGTCTCACATCATCTTAGAATCACAGGATCATTTAGGTTGGGAGAGACCCTTGAGATCATGGAATCCAGCTCTGTCAGGTCCATCACTAAACCATATCTTCAAGTGCCACATCCACACATCTTGTTGCATGGCATATCAGGATGGACCATGTGAAACCTCCTGAAGCATCACTAGGTTTCTTGTTTTGCCATGGGGACAAGTGATATTTCAGAAGATTTAATGGGGAACAGAAAGTACCTCTGGTAGTGTAGGAAAAATGCTATTAAAAGAGAAGGCCAAAAGATGAAGCCCCTGAGAATGTCATTCACTGAAATGGCAGAGTTGATGAGCAGCAAACCCAGCTTCTTCTGCATGAGAAGTTTCAGTGAGAAGGCTGTCAGCCCTGCTTTGGGCTCCCAGAAACTCTCCAGCAGTTCTGCAAGGGGCTCGGGAGCACTTGGCAGGGGGATGTGGTTTTTCCAGACACCTGGAGGGGAAGGCAGCTGTAACCCATTTAAATCACATAAATGTTTATAGGAACAAACTCTACATGTCATGAGAACAAAACCAATTCCTAGGACTTTCTGTTTGATAATGATGGCAACAGCTCCCCTGGCTAAAGGCAGATGCTGGGGTTTTTGTTACTTCATGCCAACCTTGATCTTCTTTTACCCCTTTGGTAAAGGGGCATGTTAAGCATGTGTCCACAGACTTGGAGGCCACATCATGGTGCTTTCTCCTGCCACTCATCACTGAGATAGTTTTTAGTTGAAAATATTAATCAAAAAGTGCATTCTCACTGTAGTAATATATTTTCATACCTGAACAGCAACTATCAATTCTGAAAGTTGTTTCAAATCTGCTTTTCAGTTCCAGGGGTGATTTTCTAGTTCTTCGAGAATGTCTTTCTCACCCTCCTGGAGCTACACGTGTAAGCTTGCCTGTCTCATCTCCTTTGGTTCAACCAGAATTTCATGTCCAAACCTTGACAGCCAAATTGTCCTCTTCCCATTCCCAAATTCAACAAGGCCCATGAAACCTCACAGAAGGAGCAACTGGGAGTAAAATTCTCCTTTGAGAGCCCCTCCCTCCACCTGAACTGGATAACTTATTTTGTCAGAATCTGAGAACACATACTTTTACCTCCAAGAGCAGGGACACTCTTTGTAGGTAACAAATATACAGACCTGCTGGCAGGCAACCACATAAATGACTATTGTAGCACCATCCCATACATCCCTTGTAATAAAGGCTCTCAAAAAGGCTTTGTTTTTTGCGTCATTTACGCCACCTGACATAAGAGTCATTCCTGATGCTATTTTTAGTAAACTAATCTGTGTTTGGAGGCAATTTTCCCCCTCAAATATTTCTGTGTGCTTGACAACCAACACAGTCCCCATGAGCTCATCATTTGTCATCCTTCACCACAGGAGGTCACTTACGACCATTTTAGTACCTCCTAGTACTTAACTCTCATGAAGAAATGGTCTTTATTTAAGTTCAGTAAATAAGTTGGCATTAAGTTTCCAAGAAAAATTGTTCCAGAATATTGATTTCATATTAATTAATTTCACAGGAAATGACAACTGGTTGGACTTAGGAGTATACTGAGGTGCCAAGGAGCAGGACAAGCCTGGTTCTGTTTCCTCTAAACACTACAGCCAGCAAGAAAAGACTAATTCAGGAATTCAGCATAACCTGGTTTAGAGGAAGGAAACAGGGCATGACTGAATTTGATCCATGTTTGTACTCCAAGAAAAGCATGCCACATTCTTAGAGAACTTCTTGCTTAATGTCACTTGCTTGTCAAAAAGCACTAGAAAGGCTCCCAAAAATGTTTGCTGTGGCCTCTACAAACTTCTGTCACTCAGGATTAGAGCTTCTCTCTTGGGCCATTATGTGGCACTAACTCCTGGCAATTGATTTCACATTGATGCCCACACATTCGGAGCTACTTTGAAGCCTATCTAATCCTTGAGAGAAAGAATGCAGATGGAAGATTTGGAAGTATCTGTAGCAAAACTGACACAGAAGGCACAGCTACTGCGTACCAGACAGAATGGACATGGGATACAGCACATTCTGGTCTGCCCTCACAGCTCTGGCATCTCGTCATAAAAAGCAATCATTCACACCTCTGCAAAGCTCCTGCCATTGTACTTCAGCCAGTCACAGTAAGTGGAAAAAGCTCCTAAATTACAGCTTGGCTGCCTCTCAATGATGGCATAACCCACCTTGATTTACAGCTCTGGAGCAAATCTGAAAGGTTTGATATTCTTGCAGTCCTTCAAACCTCACCATTTGACTCTCCATCCTATTTATCCTCTGAGTTTGTCTAGCAACTGGAAGAAGTACTTGGACTGTTTCTGAGCATTATTTCATGTGGTGCAAGAGAAATTTGTGCTGTAGCTATAATCACATTACTTCTTGCCAATGACCCTGAGTAAAACCTCTGTGCCCCTTGCTGTTTTATTCCTATGAAATGCCCATTTTTCTTCTTTTCCTGCATCCAAAAAAACGGATAATTTCAATATCCATGTTTGTGTACTTTTCTTTTTTTCCAGCATTTTATTAGGATTTGTCATCATCTGTAAAGCACCATGAAATGTAATATTTTCCCCAGAAGAGGGTGTGAAATTTGTCTACCTTATCAGAAATTTGTGTACAACTTGCTTCTTGGATTAAGTGTTTGACTCACTGAATGAGTTTTACTCACTTCTTCTCACACTAAGCGTATCCAATTGTCATGTTAGGAAATACACTGTTCTTCTTTCTTTTTCTAATGGTAGTCATAGCCTCAGAATGGGATACATGGCAGTTTATTGTGCATGCATATGTTTATACTTAATTGCTGGAGCTTAAGGAAGAACATTACATCTAATTCCCTGCCTGAGTGGCCTTATTGCACTTGCTACAATACTGCTGCAATACCAAGACACCTAGAAGCCTTGTATAGAGCTCAAGACCCTGAAGATGTACAAACCAGGGGGAGAAATGGTCCCTGATCAAGGATTTCATGAACAAAGGAAAGAGAAGGACAGAGACTGGCACAGACTAGGAGTTCCATCAGCATTTGTGACCAGGAGCAATGTCAGGGCACCAGTGACCTGTAAATAGCAGTTTTCCCTACCCAGAAGATCTCCAAATGGGTTAATAACTGGGTTATTTCTAGGTTTGAGGCTTGTTCTTCTCCTGAGAGAGCAAGCTGTGGGGGGGGAAAGAAAGGGGAAAAAAATGAGGAAAGGTAGGGAAAAAACTCAAAAAAAACCAACAAAAAACCC
>VWZN01016284.1:57258-86993 GCA_013396955.1 Regulus satrapa | reverse complement strand
AGGTCAGTAAGTTATAATTTACCTTTAGAGAAATTCGTAGCTTTGGAGGTTGGTTTGGTTTGGTTCTTTTTAATGCCCTTTAAATGAGATGAGTGGGTTTTTTTCAGGTTCACTCTGTTGTTGAAGAAATGGATGGTTTGGATGATGTTGAGAACAGTATGCTGTACTACAATCAAGCTGTTATCCTGTACCATCTGCGTCAGTATACTGAAGCTATATCCATCGGGGAGAAGCTGTACCAGTTCATAGAGCCTTTTGGTATGTAGGCAGAAAGAAGAATCTTGTTCATTCGAGAGCTACAGAGAGACAATTCAGCCTTTTGCACTATCAGACAAGTGATTGGTAATTTGTTTAATATGGTTTTTAGAAATTAGGTAGGGTTTGGAATGAAGAATGTTTTACTTATTATTGAGGACAGTAAACAAAATTGGGGGAAGGTGGTTCAGAGAGCTTTATCACACAAGTGCTATGAAACTGAAATGGATTTTTTTCAGCTTGAGAAGGTATTTATGTAAATAATATGTACAAGCTAATTAAGTTATTTTAATTCTAATGTTTTGAGTCATGCAGCTTCATCGGTATGTGTCTGTTTTTTACACACTCATTTTAAAATCCCTTTATTAGGTAATATATATGTTTATATATCTGAATACAGAGTCCGCAACTTTTATGAGCTATGATACCTTGTGCAGGAATTGCCATGCTTGCATGAAATAATTTCATAATCCTTGTTAAATTTTAGAAATGAGAAGGCTGAAGGATGTATGTGTGTGAGTCTCAGTAAATTAAGTAAATGCCACTGTGTTTCTCCTTCAATTCTTCCCAGTTTTCAATGTGCGTAACTGGGACTTACTCTGTGAAGTCAGCTAAACAGAGGTGTTTGCACAGAATCTTTGTGAGTTCTCTGGGATTCTACACCTGCATATGGCTCTGTCTGTTTAGGTGCTGCATCTTTAGTGCTGATCTGCTTAGATCAGTTCTCAGAACCTATGAACATGAAATATTGTTAAGCTTTAGTCTGTGCTTTTATGCTGATGCCACTTGAATGAATGATCTTTCTGTTCAGTATATTTACTTAGCTGTGAGTTGGACGTGGCTGCATTATTTTTTTCCTACGTAATATATTGATTTTTCCCATAATGTTGCATACATGGCAATAGTATTTATAGTAATTTTTTTTTTCCATACGTGTTTGGAGGGATTGGTATTAGAGCTGTAAAACAATGTTTTCTTCTTTGCTTTTCACAGAAGAGAAGTTTGCCCAGGCTGTGTGCTTCTTGCTTGTAGACTTATACCTGTTAACTTACCAAGCTGAGAAAGCCTTGCATCTGCTCGCTGTTCTGGAAAAAATGATTTCACAGGGCAACAATAACAGCAAGAATGGAAAAAATGAGGTAAGCCTGAAGTGATACAAATACCATTCAGTCTTTATCGGAAGTATGTTTTAGCTCAATCCAAAATTATCTCAGTATCTTAAGAGGCTTTTGAATTATAAAACAATGTTAGATCACCTGTAACTTTAGACAGCAGCTTAAATATGTTAGTAACTGAGTTAATTGTGTACAGCAGCTGTCTGTTCCCTCTCTTTCAACCTTTTCTCTTACTCCAGGGAGCTAAGATATCTTTCTTCAGTCAGAGACTTGCATTGGAAAGACAGTTGTCTCCTGGGTCAAATATTGTTTGTCTTTGATTATGACCATATGAGACCCTAAGTTTGAAAGGGAAGTCACTCTCAGAGGAACTGCAGTTGCGTAGCATAGGATGGGAAATTAACTATCTTTTTTACCTAGTATCTGAAAGTACGAGGTACGCTTTCAAATGAAATCTTTCGTGTGTCTTTTGGAAAAACCCGTAGAATCAGTGGTGGCTTGGAAGTGAAGAGAGGGCATTTCAGTGTTTTCCTGTTGATGGAATGTCACACTTAATATAAAATAATCTCTCTTTAAGTATATAGTAATTCTTCTGAAGGAAGTATTAAAGAGGTACTCTAGAATGTGCATGTAATCCTTCTAGGCAGAAGAATGCTTCTTAACTGCAGAGCAATATAGTGCTCTAACTAATGTTGGTACAGAATTCAGCTCTTCCTAGGCTGGTGTGGTTTGTGGATTTTGATTGCTCAACTCAAGTTGGGATGGGTATATTTTGATATTAAATACTCAAAACCTATATTATTATCAATACTATTAAATACTTCTTCATGTGAGTTGAATCTGTCAACTGAATTTAAAAGATGACTAACAGTAATGTTTTTTTTTTTTTTTTTTTTAACAGTCAGGTAATAATACCAATAAAGACTCCTCAAATCAAAAAGCTGAAAGTGGAGCTTTAATAGAAGTTGCTAAATCTAAGATACACCAGGTGAGAGTCTGCATGGTATTTATACAAGAATATTACTTCAAGAATATTACTTCATTTTTCTAAATGTGAGCATCATCTCCTTCAAAACTAGTTCAGCCCAAATTGTGATAAATCTCCTTGCTGTAAAACAAGACAATGAATTTATCTCGCTCTTCCTTTTTGTAAGATCCATGTACAGGAAAAACTGACCTAACCCACCACTACCATCATTTCAGTCCCTGTGTGTTATATAATAATAATTTCTTTACATGGCAGTTTGCTGCATTGAATTTGTCTGTTCTACCTCCAAAAGTCTAAATCAGCTGAGGTTTTATTTCACTGTACTGTTCTCTTGAAAAGAGGTGAAGAATCAGAGTGCTTCTCTATTAGCATTCACTTATATGAGAACATGGTGCTTTCAGTTTAGTAGGTAAATGACTGGGATTAAGATGGTAGATTATTTTAATTGGTTTGTCATCTTAAAAGCTTTAATTTCTGTTTGAATATAGAGCAGCTGTTGGCATTTGAACAAAATGTCCATCTGCTTATTGTAAATACAACCCCTATAAAATGTGGTGCTTAAAGTCTGAATCTAATTTCTTTTTTTGTGAAGACTTTTTGAATAGCTTTTTGCTACCTGTTTTTTTTTAACCTATTATAAAGATGTATATAAAATATTCTGCAGTAAATATCTAGATGCTAAAGATATATATCTATATTATAGAGATAGTCTAGATGCTATCTAGATAGCAAAGATCTATTTTTTTTGCAAATCTGCCGAGATTATTATATATTATTTAACAAATTTGATTTTTTTAATAGTATAAGGTGAGAGCCTATATCCAGATGAAGTCATTAAAAGCATGCAAAAGGGAGATCAAGTCTGTTATGAATACAGCTGGGAATGTAAGTATTCTTAAGACTGTTGTTTTTCAAATCTAGATGTGTTCTCCATCTTAAAACTGAATTTGCTAATGTTTTTTACAAGAAGATATCTTACTGAGGGTGGATGTTTGAAATAATTCTTTATGTAGTCAGCTGGGTTTGTACTCTCTTTGCAAATGTCACTAATGTAGAATTTTCTTACTTGTGCTGTTTTAAGTTGCTAACCCCTCACTTTGTGGTGCCCAAATAACAGTGAAAAACTATATAATAAACAGGTTCAGCATTCTTTATAATTCAAATGAAATAAATTTTAGCTTACTATAGATGTTATGCATATTACAAAGTTTGATGTAACAGGGAGTTTAAACCAGTTTGTAAAACAGTAATTCTGGGATATGTGGGCGTTTTTGGGGATTGTTTTTTGTTTTCTTCTTGTTGACTTTTTTGGAGGCTTATGTCTTGCTGGGAAGCAAGTTTAACAGAAAACCTTCTGATCGTGAGGTCTCTGTTGGCAGACCAGGAAGATTACAGCCTCTGAGGAACTCTGCAGGAAGGGGAAGTGTGGGGAGGAAGGCCTTAGAAGCCAGGTTGGAGATCCTCTGCCCTGAGCCATTTCCATGACAGGGTTCCCTAAAGTTCATGACAGAGTTCTTAAAAGTATTTATGGCTTAAACCCATTATTTTTAAATGGCAACAGAGACAAGTTTGTGAAGTGATATAACACTAGCAGTAGCAATCATCAACCAAGAGAAAACTAACTATTGTTTTTTCCTTCACAGTCAGCTCCTTCTCTCTTTCTTAAGAGCAACTTTGAGTATTTGAGAGGCAATTACCGTAAAGCTGTCAAACTTTTAAACAGTGCCAACATTGCTGAACATCCAGGCTTCATGAAAACAGGTAAAATAAAAACCCTTCATCCTGCAGGCACTTCAATGTCTAGTTTAATAGGATTGCTTATTGATATCGATTTTAAGGATATTAATGATTACTTAACAGGTCAGCTCTAAAAGTCATGGGTTTATATGCTGGATGTGTTTCATCTTTCTTCTTGTACTCTTTCACATAACACTGTGGTGATTTTCTTTGAACATTCTTCTATAGAAGACTGGGATTGACCATGAAAATGGATTTATGAAGCTGTGTTATATTTGCAAGGCTTATAGTTGAGTCTCTTAATCAATAAATGAAATGAAAGGCAAGTTATTAGATCTAGAATTGAGGCCTCGCTGGCATTTTTTATGCTTAAAGTTCTCTTTTTGATTTAAAATTTCTTTTGAAAACTTCTCGGTCACTTAACTTTTGCAATAGTTTTTTTGCACAGTATGATGTTCACTAAAAAGTCTTCCTAGGCTGTGACTAAAATAATGTCTGTGTAATCTGGTTATTTGGATTTTTAGAGTGGGTTTTTTTCTTTTGTCTTTATTATCCATGTCAACCTTGCAAAACTTTAGTCACCAGCAGATAAGTGAAAAGTTTAATTTTTTGTCCTTTATTATTTAGAAAAAACCTCTCACCTAAACATGTGTTTAGGAAGAAGAGTGCATTTCCTGCTTGTATGGTTAGGTTGGCATAAATATATACGTATTTATATCAGATATAACACCATCATCCATGAACATCTCACTGAAAAACATGTTTAATAGACTGCCATAATATGCTGACCCATGAGAAAATGGTTGGAACATTTCATGGGCTTAGCAACAACTTTTACTTTCTGAAAATGGTCTTTTGTTGATTTTTCAGGGGAATGCTTGAGGTGTATGTTCTGGAATAATCTTGGCTGCATCCACTTTGCAATGGGAAAGCACAATTTAGGAATTTTTTACTTTAAAAAAGCCTTGCAAGAAAATGATAATGCATGTGCACAGTTGGGAACAGGCAGCTCGGATCCAGGTAAGCAAGAGATTAAAACACAAGGTGGAAGATGGGTGGGCAAATCTAGGAAATAGAGAACAGAAGGTTTGAGTAATTATCAGCAAAATTCCCCTTCTATCTCTTTGTGGAAGGCAGGGTAAGAGGGGTGAGAATTTTGTTGATAACCAGAAATATATTATGATGATTAAACATGTTCCTTTTTTTAAATTTTTCTTGATGTACCATGGTGCTGGGACAATTAATTCTCTCCCATTTATAGACTTTGTCCATCAATTAGGGTGGTGTGACAAAAAAAGTTTTTGTGACCTATTTTGTGTAGGTTATTTATAGTCTTGCTGACAATGTGTAGAATCATCATAGCATGAAGAATGCCTTCTCCACATTCTGGGTAACCAGATCTCCTGTTTCCTTGTGGATGGGGCTCACACTTTGCCTAGTTGTCCTTTTATCACCAGCATTTTGGTTTTGCCCTTGATGTCCCTGGCCAGATTTTATCCTGTCAGGGCTGTGGCTTTCCCACCTGATCCCTGATTGCTCAGTTTCTCTGTATTCTTCCCAGGTTACTGGTCCTTGCTTCCAACATTTGTAGGCTTTATTTTTGTATTTGAGTTTGTTCAGGAGGTCTCCTGGAATTTTTACCTGACTTCTTTGTTGGGATGCATCACTCCTGAGCTTGGGAGAGGTGATCCTTGAATATTAATCAGCTTTCCTGTGCTCCTCTTCCATTCAGGGCTTTATCCCATGGTATTGTACCAATCAGACTCCTGAAGATGCCAAAGTCTACTCACCTTAAGTCCAGTGTAGTGAGCTTGCTGTGCATACTTCTTGCTGTCCTAAGGATCTTTAACTCCACTATTTCACAGTCCCAACCAGCTCCTCCTTGTTGGTGAGAACGAGGTCCTGTGTGGGACCTGTCCTCATTGGTTCCTTCAACATTTTGAGAAGGAAGTTATCAAGAACACATTCCAGGGATCTCCTGGATTGTTTATGCCCTTCTGTGTTGTCCCAGAGAACAGGACCAGGGCTTGTGAATGTGAGACCTCTCCTGTCTGACTATAAAGGGGCTCATCATTCAGTCTTCATCATTTCATGATGAAGTTATAATTGTTTTCATTTCTTTGTTTTCTTTAAAATATACTCACTATCAAGCATTGTTTTTCTTATTTCTCCCCTGGGCCTAAGTGAAGCTTTAGGTATTAATGTGAAGACAGAAAGCATTTTATGATTTTTAACAGCAAAGCGGTTTTCTTCTGGAATCTGTATCCTCTGGAATGTGTATAGATGTGTATTTTCACAAATCTGGGATTCGGTATTATTGTCTAACATTTAGCTTGTGTGATAAGCAACGTATGAGGTTAGCATTTAATGTACTTAAATCCTTATTAAGAATACAGTTAATTTGTCTTTGAAATCAGTTTTGGTATGAAAGAAATTCACAGAGGGAGGCTAGTGGATTTTAGCAATGAGAGGGGGTTTGGGTAGCTTTGGGGTGTTTCTCTCAGCTTCCCTCTTCCTCTTAGAGTTTTGTGTTCTCTTGAGCTGCACGTCCAATATGATGCAATCCTTTTCTGCAGGTAAAAAATTTTCAGGGAGGCCCATGTGTACACTACTGACTAACAAACGATACGAGTTGCTCTATAACTGTGGAATTCAGCTCCTGCATATTGGGAGGCCCTTAGCTGCCTTTGAATGCCTGATTGAGGCAGTCCAGGTTTATCACTCAAACCCTCGTCTGTGGCTGAGAATAGCAGAATGCTGCATTGCTGCCAATAAAGGGGTAAGTAGCTTTGAAAATTCTTTAGAAAATTCTTCTAAAGGATGGCATGTGGTTGTAGAAAGGTAGAGCTAATACCTAGAGTTAAGCTGTGTATTTTGAAGGCCCGGTGTTGTAACACTTCTGTAAATCCAGATTAATTATTTCTTGTGTATATGTGTTTTTGTGTGTTTAATCTGGAGCTGCAACAGGTGAAGGGAACTCTTTGCACATGGTCTTTTTCTCTTTGTGCATCCAAAGCTCATCTGAAGTTTCATTGTTTCCTCACTCATTGTCCACTAGAGATTAGGAGGGGTGAGACTTTGTGGTGTGGGTGGCCTGAAAGTGATAGAGGCTGAGGAAGCAGAGATCAGCCTTCCTCATTCTGAAGCTGTTGGGATCACACCTGCTGGAAAACTGAATCTAATTGTTAAGTCTTCACCTTCTTCTCCTGGCAAAGTTGGTGGAAACCTGCTGATGGCAGGCATATTGCATGTCCTCTGGAACATCTTGTTTTCACCCTGTTAATCTGTGTATGTTTAGGATAAGCCCATATGATAAAATTCAGAAGGCCGATCGTTTGCTCTTAGAAGAAAAAAACTGCACCTAAACAGTACGTCTGTGAAATTAAGATACACTCTGCTTGATTCCCTGTAAAACTGTAATTAACCCCTTAAATGTGGGGAAGTGATGATGTAATCTGTAATTGCATGATCCTATGCAGTTATTCCCACAGTGTTCCCATTTCACTCCTTACACAAGGATGTGTGGGATGAATTCAACAAATAGCTATATCCACTCTATTTTCCCCTCACCCTGAATTGTCTGGTTTTCCTCTCTGGGTTGCCTTCTGTGCATTTATTTACTGCACACTATCCAAATACAAAATTAATAACTTTTCCCTTGGAAATTGGAATAGTATTCAATATTTTGACACCTCTATTTCAGAGAACTTAAGAAAGATACAACTCTATAGCAGAGGTTTGCTTGTATACTGATTTCAGAGGCAGAGCACTGAAGATTCAAGAGTGTCGGGTCAAAGCTGGACTGACTGATTCTGTATGGGCTACTTGTCAGATTGCCTGAGTTTTATAAAGCACACCAAATGCAGGGAGAACAGCTTTCTTCATAGTAATATTTAAATTTTCTGTTTAAATCCTACGGGGTACGAGTCACACATAGATTAAGAAGACGCATCTGATCATCTCTAGTGAAAAGCTGAGTATGAGAGAGTGGATTAGCTTGGGTTTTGTGGCAAAAATGCAAAGCTAGGATTGCATTTATAAGGACATTGTTTAGCATTATGGAAAAGGGAAATACAGATCCTTTGGGGCACTTCTGTATTTGCTGCAGGCTCTCCAAGGTAGTGGATTATGCCAGGTTCCTGAGGCTTTCTTTCTGTACAGTTATGATCATGTGTGGTGTACCAGAGAGCTTGACTTCATGTCAAAAAATCAGCTTGTTGTTCCCTGAATTTGTAATCTTAAAAGAATTAACTTTGGATACTATTAATATTAAAGGCAAAGAGAAAGTGTCTTTAAATTGTAAATTTGCAACATGGCAAGTGAGGCCCTAAAGTCAATAATATATAATTTGACCTTGAAACTCAATTTGCAGCAATATTCCTTTATATCTAAGCATGGATTAATATTTATGCTCTGAACACCATGCAGAAAAGCAATTTCACTGATGCTAATTTTCACCCACTTTAGTATTTTAGTTCGTAAAATATAAATGGAAGAAGATAAACACCTGCATTTCAAATGCCTTTTTTGAAATATGCTTCATATCCAAACTCAGTGTATGTATTTTTTATTTGGCAATAAATGCTACTATGTCAATATTTTTACAATAGATTCTGATACATTTTTTTGCAAAGTGATAGCTATTGAAAGTCCAGATTTAGGATAAGTTTTTTCTTAAAACTGCAGCTCTTAATCACTCACTAAACTTAGCAATGAAGTTAAGATGGCTCATGGTAAAACAGCCAAACAAACCCCAGTAAACACGGTGTAGAGATAATTCTTGGGGCTGACAATTAGGTTACTTTAAGTTCGTTTGACCCCCAGAATGTGTCTGCATACTCAACAATCCATTAAACAAGTTAATTTAATGTAGCTTTGCATATGCTGTTGTTCAGCTTTGTGCTCCCCGTGGAACAGTTTGTGAGCTGCTTTTCCAAAGAGCCTCGTGAGTGCTGTGTAAGCAGGGGGAGAAGATGGCAAGCGTTACGGTGCCAAGTCTGAATGTTATTTGGCAGATCAAATTATTTCTTTTTAGATATCCTGTCAGTTCTTTTAATATGACTTGGTTCATTGTTCTTTTGCTTTCAAAACAGAGGAGAATCTAGGTCAGTAGGCTATCAGACAAGCTGTCAGAACTAATCTGTGCTTACACTGTGTGCAGTAAAACCCCTCTGCAACACAAAGACAATAGAAGGTGCCTGATCCTTCATTGTACTTTAGATTTAAAACTGTATCCATTATTCTTATATTTTAGCAGGGTTCAAGGTCTTCTTTCAGCCTTCACTTATTTTGTCAAGCTCCCATTCAATAGCCTTGATATTTAAGCTCTTTTTTTTTTCCCCTTTTTTTTCTTTTAGACATCAGAACAAGAGACTAAAGGTCTTCCCAGCAAAAAGGGAATTGTGCAATCAATAGTGGGTCAAGGCTACCACCGTAAGATAGTCCTAGCATCCCAGTCCATACAGAATGTTGTTTATAAGTGAGTATGTTTTCCATGGGTTATTTGTTTTGTTTTGTTTTTATAGCTTTGTTAAGGATATAAATCTGCTTATTATGGATTTTAAAACTGTTGTAGAATAACTGTTCATTCATGTAGTAAAGAGAGAGGCATGCTAAAATGCTTGGTGAGTCTTAAACATAATTTTGTGCCTCCTCAGTGATAGCCAGCAGAGGGCTTAACTGTGTATTTATTCTTAGTAAGATGAGCATTAAAACTTAAAAATTATTTCTGAAATGTTTATTCTCATATAGCTCAATATCTTTCTCACTTAAAATATACATTTTCAGTAATCCACTTTAGAAAAATGCAGGAAGAATCTAGTTAAAATATTCAGTAAGTGAAATAAAAAAATTATGTGGTTGAATCTGTTTGGGCTTCATGATATATTTTCAGTACGTAAAAATAACAAGATACTACATCTTCATAAATTAAATTTGGTATATTAAAATATTATTTAACATTTTTAGGGTGAAGTTTTCTCTGCATTCAGATATTTCTGGAGCTCTGCTTTTATTTTTAATTTAGCAGTATTGCTACTTATTGGTTAACCTCTGTGTCTCTTTAAGTGATGGGCAGTCCTCAGCAATACCTGTAGCCAGCATGGAGTTTGCAGCGATTTGTCTAAGAAATGCCTTGCTGCTACTGCCAGAAGATCAACAGGAGCCCAAGCAGGATAATGGATCTAAAACTACAAATCAGCTGGGGGGAAATACAGAGAACACTGAAAGCAGTGAAGCGTGCAGGTAAACAGAATTGAATATAAACCTTTCTTTTTGCCCAGGGTAGCTCTTAGCCAACAGTCTGTGTCTGCTGCTTACCTTGTTTGGCCAGCAGAAAAACAGAACTTTCATAGAAATATTTATAGAGCTTTTATGGAACTTATATTTCTAAATTCTCTTAACAGTGCTGGCCTGTTCAAGGAAATTGTTTAGCTGCTTGTTGTTTTAATTTAAGCATAAAATGCTGAGTTGATTCCTCCTGTCCCTAACAACTTTTATTAAATGAGACAATGAAATTATTTTTTTCCCGTGGCCATCTTTTTTTTTCTGTGCTGCAAATGTTATGTTTTCCCACACCCTCCTGCTGTGCATATTGGTATTTCTCTAATTGTAAGTGAAGTTTCACATGTTACAGCAATTTTGTGTGTGCGCGCACGTGCGCTGTGTACTTGATTCAATATATATATATTGAATATATATGAATGTCTGGAAACCCAGTTGTAAACATTTCCCCATTATCAGATTTGACATTTATCAGCCCTAGTGTGTTTTGTTGTGTTTGCATTAAAATGGGAAAATAGATTTAGAAAGTAAGTAGGAAAGCAGCCTGGAGCTGTTGCTTAATAAATCACATTTTGCAGGAAAGAATTTTTTAAAAAATATTTTTTGTCAATAAAGTTTCAGCAGTGTATGTTAAAGGCAAGTGGTTTAATTTATTGCGTCATCTCATACATTCTGGACTTCCTTTCAAAGAGTAACTTTTGATCATAGTCTGCACTTTCATTAAAGACCATTTTTGAGGGGAAATGTTGCAATCACTCATCTGGAAAAAGTGTCTGGGGTAGAACTTGAACTACTTAGAGAGTAATGAAAGAACACACTGCTTTTGTCAGACCTGAGTACAGATAAATGTTAAGAAGATAAGATCCATTTATCATAAGACAGGATTTACTGTGCACATACTGTGTTGTGTAGGCGCAAGGTGCATCCTCATATATTCTGAGGTTGTCTGCAGGCAGACAGCGGCTGGGAGTCAGAGGCTGTTACTGTTACAGCAGTATTCCAAAGCTGTTCTCTATAATCCTGTTTTCCCAATTACAATCTACCTTGTCAAGTGACCAAATGATTTATAAAAGTGGGAGGGGGGAGGGGATGGTTGTGGGTTTTTCTTTTTGTGTGGTTGCTTGTTGTAGGTTTTTTTTTCTTTTTCTCTTTACTAAGGTTGGAGGTTCTCTGGCAAGTATATATGCAGCCCGTTGAGATGAAGCTTCTCTGATTTAATTGGGACTTCAATTTTAAGCTTTTGGGGTTCACTTAGGGGCAGTGATGAAAACAAAATTGTGGCCCTTACTCAGACAAGACCTCCTTTTTTGTTTTCTTTTAGGGTGGTTTTTGTTTATTTTTGTAGGAGTGAGGAAAGGAAAACATGCCCTATATGGGAAGATCCTTTGCTACCTTCTGCTTTCAAAACCAGATGCTTCTTCAGCTGAAAAAAAGCTAAAGAAAGGACTCCCTCATATCTCCCAGTAGTCATTGCCAATTTCAAAATATCCAACAAAGAAGGCTGTTCTTGAATTTCTGTGTCACATTCTGCAAGATTCTCTAAGGATTTGTTCCTTCTGACAAGGGAACCTCTGTGAGAGAACAGTAAAACATGCAAGGCATTTGAAGAAAATCACACTAATTGAACAGGATGGTTTTAAAGCAAATCCCACTAATTGAGCAAGCTGACTCTTAAGGCAGATTCTTCTCTTATTCACAAGAAAACAGTGAATACTTTTAGTTCTTAAGGGTGTTTTTCAAACTAATTTTTTGTAAAGGCACGAAGTATATACTCTACAGCAGTACTGAGAGTGGATTCCCTTGGAGTTTTCTGCTGTGTGTTTCGAATGTTGGACTTACCTTACCTATTTGTAATAGACAGACATGAAATTCATAAATTAAGTTATTGTTAAGTGGACAGATTCAGTTTCAATTCTGAATTTTCTTTTAAATCTTTTTCTAGACCTTGGTGTCTCTGTCTGCCAAGATACAGCCATGATTCAGTTCTCATTCCAGAAGGAGGTTCTTTCAGCTTACTGGAGGGTGAAGTTTAATACTTCATAAAGAGAATGAATACTCCCCAAATGCTCCCTTGAAAAAACCCAAGGTGTAATTTTAAGAAAGTAAAATTCTATTTAGAAAAAGGAAAAAAAAAAGTTTTAGAGACATTTTGTAATAAAGGATAGCTAGAAGTCTAAAGGAAGCTGTAGCACTTTGTGGGTTTTCTTTCTAGAATATTTATGTAAGTAGTTTTTAAGAAGCCTAGAGAGAAAACTGGCTTACTGATTTTCTTACAGGCTAAAAGAAGGGAAGCTACAAATGCAACAAATTCTGTGTCACTCCTGTTAAAAATGCGTATCCTACACTGAACTTCAAAAATAGCTCAAGGTTGTGAAGAATGGTGTGGGTTGTTTGGTCTGTCAGTCAAATCATTTCCAGCAAGTGTCCTACTTCCTCCTTCTCAAATAGAATGGTTAGGATAAGAGCATATGCCTCAGTCTGTGAATAACTTCAAGTCCCTCTATTTCAGGCTGCAGAATTTATGTTCTTTTAAATGGAGTGAATAAATACACTGAGAATTTTTAAATTACTGTTTATACTAATACACTGTTTTTATTCTAGCAATAAAAGTCATGAAGGGGATAAATTCATTGCAGCTCCTCCTTCTTCACCTTTAAAGAAACAGGAATTGGAAAATTTAAGGCAAGTAAATAATATAAAATATTCACCGTTAAATAAGGATCTTCCTTAATTGTGATTCCTAAAGGATTTTTTTTTTCGTAGGCATCTGTGATGTTGAATTGTAGCTGGTAATCTCTTTTTCAAATGTGTGTGCCTCCTTTCTTCTGGGTTTGAATCTGAACAAATAGAAACCATCCAGAATTTCAGCTTAGGTCAATCAGTCTGTTTGATCCCAGTATCCTAAGTCTGGCATTATATGTTGGGCAAAGCTGAAAATATAAAGTCCCATAAGGACAAATCTAAAAACCTGGAAATGGCTGTTGACACTGGTGACAGGGGATGGAAATTACTGTAGATAGCTTTTTCCTTTAAAGCCACCATAAGGCTAGTTTAGAATTCAGTCCCCACATTATGTGCTTGTTGGATGGGGGAAAAAAAAAAAAGAAAATGGAAAGCAGCATTGCTGCTTTTACCAATGAGAATGGTGTTCCTTTCAAAGGAATAAATCCATAGTTTGCATAAAATAGAAAGCAAAAATGCCTCTGTCCAGGCTTTTGACTTTCTCTCAATGGAAGAACAGGTAAAATTTCACTGTAGCTTTCTTATACGTTCTCAAAGATCCTTAAACTGCTTGTTCAGGAGTCTGAGTGTTCTCCAGATTAAATAACTCATGTATGTGTAACTAAGTCTCATATTATCTGGAGCCTCTTTACTTTTCCCCAACAAGATCACCATTTACTGGCAATGTTAATTATTTCAGGTGGCTTCCAGCCTGTTGAAAATCTCTTACTGTAAAGCTTGCACCTGATTAGAAAAAAGAAATCTGTTTTAAGTTTCCTTTATGGACAAAGCATACAGTAATTTCCCACTTGAACTCTTAGGTAAACATTCTGTTTCAGCCTAACCCCAGGTAACCTATGTTTTATAATGACCAGCTTAACCTTTCCTTTGCTCCACTAAATGTAGCAAATCTTCTTGTACTCATTTAAAAGCACTTCAGGAGGAATCTGTGAGACCAATGTTGATTATTTATTCTGAAGTGGTACAAGAGCGCGCTGGATTAAAAACACTGATGTGGGTTGCTTGTGGGTTTTGTGGGTTTTTTTTCTCCTCCTGCCTGTTGAAAATGTGGCTGCCACATGTCAAAATTACACTATGTCACTTGGTGATTTTCTTTTTTAATGCGTAGTCTTATCTTTCACAATCAATTGTTGTTATCTGCTGATGAAATCTGACAATGTGTCAGGAAAAAACTTAGCATTTCAGGAAGAAATTAGCTGCTCCTGGTAAAGAACTTTATATAAGGAAAGGAAAAGCATAGGTTTTTTTTGGTTTTTTTTTTCATTACGTGCTTTGGTTTAATCTAGAGGACTACACATTCCTAGAAAGTGATTCTGCTGAAACTGTTTCTGGAGATAGTTGTCAGTAGAAAAAATTAAAAATAATTGTGTATTTATATTGTAAATAGTGAATTCCTGTTGCTTTGCTCACTAAGGAGCTAAGTGAGAAAATTGAAATTCTTGTTGAGTCAGGGAAAATAAAGAAAAAAATATTCTGAATGTTGGCAAGGATTATCCTAAGGAATAGGTATCTGTTCAGTTTTTTCCTGGTAAGTCACTGAATTGAAAGACCTTTAGTGCTTCTAGAACTGAAAAGGAAGGGTGAATGCCTTTTTTTGGGATGATTTTATACGGTTGCACATCCTTGTAAGAATTCAAAATGCCTGACGTAACTTTGTCCCCAAACAGTTTTTATAAAACTACCATCTAGAAAATGTATTGCTTGATTTGATGTATTGAATTTGATTTGAATGTATTGATTGATTGGATGATCTAGAAAATTCATTGCTTGATACTTCTGCACCAATTGGTTGCGTGGACTATTCTCATAAAAAGCAGCAAGTCTATTGCAAGGTTTTAAAAACAACAGACAGAAGTCTGAGGACACCAGTCATTGCTAAGAATTTATGCATTGGAAGTAAAAACTCCAGATTTTTCTTCTAAATAATTTTCCTTGCTGCTTCTCATCCTTGGACAAGCTAATTCCCCCACTCTGCTTTCAGGCTGGGGCATGTTCCACACACCACAACCACCTAACACTGTTTGGATACATCAAGAGAAAAGAAGTTCTGGTAGACCACAGTGCTACATTTGGAGAACTTTGTGGATTTTATTGTGTAAATTGAGATGGACGGCAACAGACCTTGTTGTAGTCTTTCTCCCTAGATTGAAGGTCTTTGTGTGAGAGCCTTAATTTTCCCCCTCAAAGCAACTAGAGATAAAGGAATAATTCGATAATTTGTTTTTTCCACACTTACCCAGTTTTGCCTCAGTTATCCATTCAAAGGTTGCAGTGTTTTGTTTGGCCCTGTCACAATACTAGAAGCTTACAGTGATTATCACCCGTAGCTGTTTCACTCTCTTCTTCCTCACTTAGCCACTCTGTAGTTCTTCCCCATCTCCCCTTTGCAGGTGCTGATTTTCCCCTTGGAGAAAGCACACACAGTCTGCCTTCTGTATTTCTTAATATTTTACATTGTTTGCCTGTGTTGAAACATAAAAAGTAGATAGTTTGTATCCATCGTTTGGTTTAGCTATTTGAAATTATTTCAGATTAGCAGCATTCTCCTAGTGGTTTAGAAGTGTCATTTTTGGTGCCCTCATACTAAGTTTTGAAGGGCTGGATTTGCTCTGGCTCGCCATTTCCCTGAGAAAGAAGGCAAGTCAGATGTGGGTTCCCTAAACTTACAGTCTGTGTGGGCTGACAAGTCCTGTTGCCTAGACCTACACAAGAGGCCGTTTGACATAATCTGGCAGTTTAAAAAAACATTTTTCTTTTTCCTAGTGCAAAGGCAGTTTTATTTGGGGCATGCGGAGGCTCGGTGATGCTGGAAGTCTGCCGTGCTCAAAGGCGACCTGTGGAGTTTTGTCAGAATCCTGACCGGGGTGAAAAACTAGTTTGTCTTTTCCCTTGTGGTGCAATTCTTCTGCTCCGGTTGGCTGTCAGCTCTCCTGAGTGTTTGGTTCAGCCAACTCAACAATGGATCCAAGTGCAGGAACACAACTGCAGGGGAGGAATCCTGAATGTTTTCCTCTTTAGATGGCTGTTGCTGAAGGCTTTTGCCAGCTCTTGCGTGGCCCAAACAGTGACTAGTGCTTAAAGCAGAGGAGTAGGTTTCATCCTGTTGTGTGATTGGAGCGGGTGTTGTGTTTGAATTTACACTTGCAGAAATTAAAATAGGCTTTAAAGAAGCTGTGGGAAATGGAAGACACATTGATGGGAAGGGCGGTAGCAAACCGACTCTGCAGGCTCTGACTTGCATCTAGGGGTATTTTGCTGGTGATGCTCAGCATCTCTGCTGATTTAAAAGTTGTACTTCTTTCAGGCAGAAACAAAAAGAGGTTAGTTAGAAGCAGGCTGTTATTGCAGAGATTGTTTCCCCATTCCACCCCCCCCTCCCCAGTCACAACCTTTCAGAAATATTTTAGGTTTGGGACTTGAGCTGGGGAAGCTTTCCTCTCCCCCTCTCAAGCTTTTGTATGTGTTCAGATTTGATGTGACATCTGGGCACGGTGGAGAGGAAGTGGGGGGTAGGGGGAAACGCTGGAGAAGTTTCTTATCCTGCTTGTGCATAATTAAGGAGCATGCCTCCTGGGAAAGGGGAATAAAGGCACCCCAGGTCCTGCCATGAATTACATGACTTACTGCTGGACCGAAAGTGGGCTTGACAGTTGCCAGAAGGTTGGCGCAATAATAGCCCGCCTACCAGCGGGAGAGCCGACGGCTCTCCTCCCATCGCTCCCGACGTGAGACCCCACTCAGAGCATCCACTTGTCCTCCCTGGAGAAGAACAGAGTCCTGCTCACAGCAGGGCGTCCTGGGCAGAGGCTTGTGCCCCGAGGACTAGGCAGCCTGCACTGAATGATGTTTTACCAAGTGGAAAATATCCCCCGAGAACGGTGTTTGGAGAGGGGGGCAGTTATTACAAAGTGTGAAGCTTGGCCTAATGATGGCGTCCTGATGTGGGGTTATTGTTTGAAGATGGAAAATGTGAGTAGTTCAGTTTTCATTAAATTAACTGCCAGAGATTTTCTGGTTTTGGAAAGATAAGCAGGTCTGTGGTGGCAACGAAATGCCATGGATCAATCAGAGCCTTGGCACTGGGTTACAGCTCTCAATTGAACACAAAACTGGAAATGCCAAATTCTCCAGTGTTTGTCTCCCTGTATGCCGACACTGTACAGCAGAACAGTGAAATATGTTTCAGCTTAATTGATAGCTACTGTGTGTTCTGTAAGATTGTGTCTTATAGCAACCTAGAAATCTGCTACTATTCTCTGCAACAGAAAGTGAGGGCAGAGAATGAGAGTGACATGAGAGACAAATGAGAATCTGAGGCAAGACCAGTAAAAAGAGTGTGAGAAAGGGAAACTTGGCCATGAGAAAGATTACACATGGTGAAATCTATTTTTTTTTTGTCTGTCATTTATGATGAAAACTGCAAAATGGTACTGAGCACACCAATCCTTGGTTTATATTGGTAGGGCAGTTGAGCCCATAAGTAATGAAAACTAACTCTTTTACTTCATAGTTCAATGGGAAGCCATTATTGAAAGTTTATTTCTTTAGCACTAAACAAGAAAGAAAATTTAACAAGTGTTTTTGGAATCACAGAACTCTTCATTTAACATATTGGCTCTTTTCCCCCTCCCCTTTTTTCTTTTTTGTCTGTTTCCTTCCAGGTGCTCGATCCTTGCGTGTAGCGCTTATGTGGCTCTGGCTTTGGGGGATAACCTTATGGCACTGAATCATGCAGATAAACTTCTGCAGCAACCAAAGCTATCAGGGTCTCTTAAGTAAGTCTGATGGGGTAATTTCTTCTTTCTCAGCCCTGTTTTTTGCTGGAGAGTTCCGAGTTGAAGCTTCCAGTGTCTGTAGTTGATTGCCAAATCTGCGTCTGATGCAAAGAATTGCTTGGCCTGCTCCTGTTCTTGTTGAAACCCTGACTATATGTCCATTGACACACAGGCAAATGAATTCCTTCCTTTGTCTACGAATTCCACATAATTTGGAATTGCTGCTTTTGTTGCTCTTTCTCCCGCTCTGGGTCACATGCAGCAGCAGGACCATCAGAGCTCTGTCGGGATTCACTGTGGGGTTGCACATGCTTGGCACAGCACAAGGGGCAGGGATGTGCAGCTGTGGGCAGCCAACATCAGCCCAAACCCACACAGCTGAAAGGTTACTTATGAAACTACAGCCTCAGAGGGGAAGGTTTGCAGAGTCACTCAGGGAGGGTAACAGATCTTGTGTGTGCAGGACTGTCACTTCACCTGCTACTGCTGCTTACATTGGTTCCACTCTTCAGTTTCTCTTGTTCACCTCTCATTTGGCACTGTATTTTTTTTTGAAGAATATTCAAAGCGTATTCTTTTTCTACCCACCAGTTCTCATACAGCTCTACAAATTCAAAAAAGGCAACTTCAGTCCTTTCCTTCTGGCACTGTGCATTCAATGCACAGGATAAAGTATAGCAGAGGTTTTTACAGTAGTAATATTTTTCAAAACTGGTAATTGTAGAAGGCAAGGTAACTCGTGCTTGTTTTTATATGCTGGCACCATGCTCTAAACTGGTCCATGCAATTAAATTCTTTGGCTGCTGTTCTTCACACTACTGAAGGAGCTCATTCTTTCATTGTATTAGCAAGATCTTTGAGGATCTTTTGCAAGGTAACACATCATTTTGTGTTACTGTTAGGTAATGAAGAAAATGCTAATTGCAAAGATAAAGATCTGTTTGTGTATCTTGGTCCCAGGAAAAGAGGTGCTTTATTTTTATTGAATGTAAAATAATGCAACACTTTAAATTGTAGATATAGCCGTATTCTGGGGTGGCTTTTTCTAATTCTCTGAATAAAGCCCCACCAAGGTACTTTCTCTGTGGAATGACAACTCCTGTGCATGGATGAATTGTCATGATTCAGATGTGGATTTTTTTTTTTTATAACTTTGGTGCCTAAAAGCAGCAAATGGTGGAACTGGGTATTACAACAATACCTTACGAGCAAGTTAACTTCCGTGCAAGTTCCCAGTAATAGTTCCCATGTGCTCACATTAAAAACTGCATTTTTTGTCTCACATAGCAAACTGTGGGGATTGCTGTGCTGACATTTGTACCCTGACCCTTTGCTGTTGTAGGTTTCTGGGGCATTTGTATGCAGCAGAAGCTCTCATCTCTCTAGACAGAATATCTGATGCCATCACTCACTTGAACCCCGAGAATGTCACTGATGTTTCCCTTGGGATCTCTTCAAATGAGCAGGATCAAGGTTAATGCATCCACACTTCATTATAACTGGCTGTGCTTTCAACTGCCTTCCTGCTGTAACTTTGTAGACACAAATATAATGATGATGAAGACATTTGGGTTTAAGACCTGTAGGTTATTGCAGGATGGGGGGAGGGTGTTGAGTTTTTGTTGTTGTGTTTTTATTTTCCTGGCTTCAGTTCCTACATTGTGTTTGGTGTGTCTTTTCCTTGTTTGTCATTCCTATGAGGTGGTTAATTCTGTAGCATTAATAGGACTTGAAATTGTAGTATTCTGACTTGTTTGAAGGTAACTTATGAAAGCTGCTCTTGTTAAATGTGCTATTATGGTTAACTTTGGGTTTTATACCATCTCTTCCAGCTTTTCAGTCTTTAAACCAGGCTTTGTCATATACCACTGGAGCGTCCTTTAGTGAGACACAAGACTGGGGAGAACTTAGTTAATCTGTATCTTAGTCTTCTTGTTGGGAGTGTGCATTTTGTCAGAGAAAAATACTTCAGAAACATCTGTACAGTGAAGTCTACAGCAGCTCTGATTCCAGTGACATGCCTGCAGTTTAAACTTCACTGTACTCATCTGCAAATCTAAAAGCACAACACTGAAGATAGGAAGTCTTAAATGACATACACTCTTGAGCAAACTGATGTGTTTTCCCTCTTTAATGTCAGACTGTGAATAAAGCAAACACTTTGTATATTTGTATTTTTTTAATAACCTTTAAAAAAGGTCACAGAACGTGATGTGTTTGTTTTGGTTTTTTTTTTTTCTTTGCAGGGTCTGACAAAGGAGAGAATGAGGCAATGGAATCTTGTAAGTACAAGCCACTGTATTCAGCAGAGTACAAGAACTTACTTGGCCAGTTGGAATAAAAGTGTAAGAAAAAAAGAGAATTTTTTTTTTTTTTTTAATTGCAGCTGGCAAGCAGACACCACAGTGTTACCCCAGTTCGGTCACGTCTGCACGAACAATGATGTTATTTAACCTTGGAAGTGCTTACTGCTTGAGGAGTGAATATGACAAAGCTCGAAAGTGTCTTCATCAGGTGAGAAAAACAAATCCCCAGACAGCTTTAGGGGCAACTGTACTTTCTTCAAAGTGTCCTTCAGATCACAGTGAATTCTGGTGATTTCACAGCCCAGGCTTATTTGCAGACCCTGCTGACATGGTGGCTTTCTTCTGTCTTTATGAGCCAGTCTCTATTAGAAACAAAATTAATTACAAATTTCTTACTTGTGTAAAAAGTTTGATACCACTATAAGGCAGCATTTTATTTTCCTTTGGTCATATCAGAATAGTGGAAGATGGCTGGAATGCATTTTCACGTTTTCTAAGTTTACTTGTTGTTTGTTTGGGGGTTTTGTCATCTTTTTAATGGTCTAGTAGTAATTGCTATAATTTAGAGAAGGTTTTCTCCCTAGTCATTTAATAACTCACCATCAGATCTATTATCTTTAGGGGTGTGAGAACAAACTGCAATTCTGCTGGAGGTATGCTCCTTGTCTGCCTCTTGTCCCAAGACTTCTCAAGTGCTGCTTTTGAAATGCTGTCTCCACTTAGCCTGTGTCACGTCACTTGGTCTTTCTCATGGCTGGGACCCCTCTCATTCAGTCATGACGTTTCTCTTTCTGCAGCCACTCCTGTCTGTCAGGAAGGCTGCTTGGATGCACTGTTGAGCTACAAACTGAAACAGCAGCTCCCAGATTACTTCACAGTAGTTGTGTATGGGAAGAGATTCAAATCTTATGAGGCTCTCAGCTACTTAAAGCAGTTGTCTGTTTATTTTTCCTCTTGAGGCTTCTTATGGTGGGGCAGGTGTCTGTGCTTGGGCTCTGTAACACTTGTGTCAAGCCCAGAGGAGTGCAAGGCCACCCGTGGATGTAAAACATAGCGGGGCTCTGCATCCAGAATAAATGCATTGACTTCATAGCTGAAAAATGGTTGCATATGGCAAACTAATGAACAATCCAGAACACAAAGTTAACTTTGGAGTCTGAACTTTGGAGCGGTGGAGGTTACCTTCTTCACCTGTCACCTCACCAGGAAACCACGCTAGGCTGGCCCAAGAAATACAGATCCATATGAATGTAAGCACACAGCAGATGGTCCTGCTAATTAGTGTGAAACAATCTTCCTATGTAGATAATCTTGCAGTCTCTCTTGCATGCTTAAATGTGATGAAGCATATAAGTTTGAAAAAAAATCTGGTCTTAATTGGTGAATTGTTATTTAGTTCTGTTGCCTAAGATCGTGGTAGCAGTCTCGTCAAAGCCACTTTCCTTGTGCAGGATTTTTCTCTTACACACTTTTTCTTTCCACCCTCTGCTTTTTCAATAAGGCTGCTTCACTGATCCACCCCAAAGAGATCCCTCCAGAGGCCATCCTGCTGGCTGTGTATCTTGAATTGCAGAATGGTAAGTTGGGAGATGTTCTGTCAACGTGAGTTTGGGATACAGCCAGGAGGAGGGCAGTAGTCATCATTCCTACTCTCCAGAGAGAGTTATGAGAATGTTTTGAACGATACCCTTTAGGCCCTGCCTCCATTTTACACTGCTGTGGATCCATCAGTGTGCATCTTCACTTCCCCAGTTTATTGCCATCCTGTTCTTACACACTCCAGACCTCTTGAACATTCAGTTGCTGAGCTGAAGTTTTCTATCTTGGTATCAAGTCAGCAGTCTTGGATAGGCTCAGTAAAACCCCTGATGAGGTTTTTTTCTATAAAGAGGGTTTGAAAAGCTTTCTCCATTAAAAGGCAACCACAATCCAGGTTTCCCAAAGAGGCTTGCCTGTGTAGCAAGTATAGCAGCAAAGCTTGTAATACTGGTAATTCTCTCTTCCACAGTGCTTTCTTTTAAAGCTTCATTTCATTTGTATGAGGGAAAAGCCCTTCATAATGGGAAACTGGAAAGGTTGCACTTGAATTCTGCACTGTGAACAGACTTGTGCAGCTGCTGCTTGAAGCTGTCGTGGTTGCAGACCCGTGCCCCTTGGGGCACACTTCATATCCAAATGTTGTGAGATGTTCTGTGTGCCTGCTCCCCCTCAGTGATGTTGCATGGCAGGCAGGCAGAGGATTTCGGCATTTGCATTTGGAATTGAGACTTCTGCAAAGCTTTTCTTACAAAGATGTTTCTCAATTGGAGTTTTGGAAACATTTATTTCTGCGACAAAGATGTACAGAGCAGAAGAGAGTAGAAAGTGGGATTTACATCCCTCACCCTCTTTGAAGTGCATAACTGAAAGAGGCAAAAGATTTTTTTTTTTGCTCTATAAATGACAACACAATGGTATTTCTCCTCTTCTGGAACTAAAACTTCAGGGAAAGAAAAGTATGAGGGAGAAATACTCTCCTCAGAAGTCAGTGTCTTTTCTCCTGTAATTTTACAAGTTTAATTTTTAACAAAGAGTAAGTTTTCCTAGTATATTGGTGGTTATTTGATGGAGCATACATAGAGTTGAAAATGAGATTTCTTCTTTTAAAAATATGTTTTATCCCCTTGGCACTTGCATTACTCTCTGCAATGTCACAGAATGAGGGCATGTGAGATCTAGCACCTCACTGTGCAGCTGGGAGAGAGAAGAGGTGACCTTTGGGAAATCAGAAGGTGTTCTGGCATCTTCCAGCTCTGAGGTAAAAGCTTGATGTTTTCAGCTAAGAATAGGTGGACTCAATCAGAACTATTTTTTTCAAATTTCCTGTTGTCTCCTGCTTTTCCTATTCATGCCAGCATTTCACTGGAGAGGAAGGACTGCCGGTCCTGGCCTGGGCCCAGGGCTGGCTCATCAACTCTGTCCCTGAACGGTAATTCACATGTCATAAAATGGTATTTTGGGTTTTTTAATTGAAACTTGTCTTGTAGGTAACACGCAGCTGGCGCTGCAGATCATCAAGAGGAACCAGCTGCTCCCTTCGGTGAAAACACTCTCTGACATGCGCAAAAAGCCCGTGTTCCAGCCAGTCCACACCATCCAGCCCATTCAGATGCCAGCTTTCACCACTGTTCAAAGGAAGTGAGGTTGTGCTTTAACCTGCTGCTGCCCTGATCATAGGGGCTTGGGATTTTGTATATTTTTTTAACCTAGGACACCTGAATACCCCAATTGCTGGAGTGTGTTTATGTAAATTTTTAATAAAAGATGTAAACCAAAAGACTTGTTTGTGAAAGTTATTTCGTGAACCATGGGAGGTTGGTACCGGCTTTGAATGGGAGTGGCAGTTTATTTACAAAAAATAAAAGGTTATCCAAGCTCTTTCTGAAGACAGTAGAGGGGAGAGCAGTGAGTGGAACCATTTACCTGACCTAAAGTCCTGCTGAAAGAGCAGTTGAGCTGCTGTTTTGACACATAAGAGCCATGCTCTTCCTCAACAAAGAAGGAACCTGTTTCTGTTGTTTTGGGGGTTTTTGTGNGTTTGTTTTTTGGATTTTTTTTTTTTAATCTAGTGTCTAATGTAGAGAAATACCTCTCTTTTAAAAAAACAAAAACAAATAAACTAAAACCCTCCCTGCCTTTTACTCAAAGGAAAATGGCAGCATAATCAAGGACCTTCTGGATACTTACTGTGAGCACAGGAGGGGAGGAGCCATCACGCCTTGAGACCTAATGCAGGCATAAGGTAATTGGAGCCCAGCACGCCTTGTGACTTCGACTCCTCTCACAGTCCCTCCAGGGCTGTTTTGTGCCATTTCAGCGATCCTGATAATCTCCAGGGTAGAGCAGAGCCACCACCTTCTGTCCCTGTGCTGCTGGCATTGTACTTTGCCTCCAGCCAGCACCAAGAAGCACCTTGGGTTTAGACCTGCCCCTTCTCTCAGTAGCACAAATGTGAGGGAATGCAGATGTGTCCAGGAGAGGAAGGCAGCAGGAGAGCCCTGGGTTCGTGTCACGTAAGTGCCCGCCCTGCTTTTCAATCCTTTCAGGAATACAACCCAGTAGCTGCCTTTGTCAGTAACAAGTCATCTCACTGCCGGAGCTGCAATGCACCCTTGGCCTCAGGCAGGAGCAAACAGTTTAGAAACACGAGGAATATTAAAAAAAAAAAAAAAAAAGTATCAGGAAAAAGTAGGTAGCGATCACCTTTCTGAAAGAAGGAAGAAAGGGAGCTGATACATCTTTCACCTCAGAGTAGACTGATTAAATACAAAAAGGTTCAAGATGCTCCCTGTGTGGTCCCGGGCCCTGAACAGAGAAGATTCTTCCCCGCCCCCCAAGGAATGCAGGGCATTCACATGCAAAAGATGCTCTGGCCATGGCGGGGCTCCGTGAAGGATGCAGTTGTTTCCCAGATAAGGCTCATTTTATCGCAGCTGCATTTTCACGTGAGCCACAGCCTTGGGCACGGCTCCCCCACGGCTGCGGCCTGAGGCGGCTCAGCCCCCACCGAGCGCTTACTACTCACAGAAAGGAAAAAATAAAATAGCAAAACACAGCGCAAGGGAGGCAGCAGCCAAGGACCTGGCTTCTCCCTTCAATCCTTTTCCCTCAGTTGTTTTCAGTCTCCGGTAGGAAGGAAGGGAAGGCCAAATAAAATGGTGAGAAGGAGCAGGCCAGGCTCAGCAGTGGGCTAAGTGAGCAAACCAAGTAATGCTTAGCAGTTCGGGCCCCCTCCTGAAGGAAAAGGTGCCTGTCCCTCTCCCCTTAGCTCCAGGATCCCCTTGGCAGCCATGCTCATATAACCCTTTTCCCCACACCACAAGCCTTGTCGCTGCCTCAGGACTGCTCCTGCACCATGGCCATGGCTCCTGCTCTTTCTCTCGTCAGAACCTTTAGCTCTGCCCCTGGCCCCGGAACAAGGACTGGACAGCACTCATTCAGCAGTGGCCTGAGCCATCTCCTGGTGTTCAGGGAGCTTCTGGGTTCCAGCTGTCTTCAGGAAGAGGGCACAGAGGAGTTAAGGGAATACAGAGTAGTAACAAAGGAAAGCTAGACAAACTCACCTGGGCAGCCTTTGACCATGCCTCCAGAGAGCCTTCTCCTTCCCTTCCCACCCTCCCTCCCCAAAGTGATCTCTGTAGTGCTGCCATGGTGTCAGCTACTCCAGCAGAGAGTAGAGAATGGCCTGGTCAAGGATTTTGATGAATAAAGCACAACATCGCCCAGTCAAGGATTTTAAAGAATAGAGCACAGCATTTTGCTGAGAGCCTGACAGTTGTACAAGCCCAGAAGGCACCTTGGCTTTGAAAAGCTAAAGCAGCCAGCACTTCTACAGCCTGGAATCCATTTCCACTGCTACCCATGCTGGGAATTCAGTCAGTGGCTTTAATTCTCAAACCTTATTTGAGCATCTTCCTATGCTCACCATTTCTTTGCAAATCTTTTCTAAGGTAGTGAGAGAAAAGGGCATCTGTTCACTCACCCAACTATTGTGGACAGCCTGCCGTGTTAAGGTGCCAGAGGGACTTATTAAATGTTCTGGTGGCTTTGCTTTACATTGCCATGCAGAAGAAGCATTCTTTCAGTGGCCAAGGTGAAGGAACGGAAACCTAGAAATGGATCTAAAAAAGTTAAACCAGAAACTTCCTGTCAAAATATTGGGGAAAAAAAAGCATTGAATTCGAACCAGTGAGTTCAATATAATAACTCTTTCCATCCAGTCATGACAACGAGGACTTTTTCTAGGAGGGACTTTTTTGCATCCTAATAGAAGAAAGGGTTTATTCTGGGCAGTACAGAAACACACACACACACAGAGTTGCCGTGAAAAAAACCTCACATTTATTTGATTAAACAAAAATAAAATAAACTGCATAGGAACATTTTTAAAGTCCAGAGAGACACTGACTTTGTTTTAAGGCTGCCAGTAGCTGATACATCGTCTCCTTGCTACATCCTTCAGCCTTCCCTATGGACCACAAAGATACATTCAGAAGCCTCCATTAACACAAGGGTTCTAACATTTTGTTCACTTATTCTACGTAAAAGTTTGCACATAACCTGTCATGCTTTCTTCTCTGCAGTACTCAACATCTGACAAGTAAAAATTATATCACTTTTTGGAGCAATCCTTGTCACAGCCTGACTCATTTTCAATTCAATACAAAGCTCTGAGCAGCTCATTAAAAGCAGAACACTGTCTGTCCTCCTGAGATATTTTATTATTAGTAGGAGAGCAGCATGATTAGCTACCAAAGTGGAAAAAGAAATAACAGAAGAGGAAACGAAGAAAACAAATCAACTCAAGATGCCCAACATCCAAAGAATGACAAGATCAGCCTGGATCCCACTGCAAACCTGCACTGAGGCAATGCTACTTACAAATCAGTAGTGAAAATTTTGTAAGATGGGGCATTCATCTACAGACAATTAAAGGAGGGGAGGGGGGAGGAGGAGAAAAAAAAAAGCATGTTTGACATTGGCTTCATGGCACTGAGCTTCATTTTGTTCAAAGCTTTAATTTCAATTTGAGTTTAATTTTTGTTCAAGGCCCAAATTTCTATTTGAGTTAAATTGCAGGCATGTGTTTCACCCCCTCAACTCCTCCAAGGACGTGTGCATGAAGTGAGCAGGGCATGACAGGTAATGCACAGTACAAACAAGAGTCACAGACTTAAGAAACCCCCACCAACTCAGGTGACTAAGCAAACCTTACAAACTAGTTAAAAACCTCTTAGTCATTTTAGAGAAGAAAAAAAAAAAACCGAAAAAAAAACCAAAACTAAAAACAAAACTCAGAAACAGACATCTCTCCCTCTGAAGGAAAACCTACTACATTGTCTGAAAAGTACTCTACAAACCTATAAAAGGACTTTTTTTTTTTTTAAACTAGTCTGGTAGTTCAAAAGGAAGTTACTTAACTACATCAGTACACAGACACTTAACATTCAGTCAGTAAGGCTCTATGAAAAGAGCTTAAAAAATTATCTACCTGAGTTTGTAAGTTGATACAATCATTAATAGAAGGTCTAAGACCATGCAGGTACACAAAGCATTTTTAGAACCATTACTGGTTGAACAATGATGGAAAAAGATGCCAGTCTGGCTTGTTAACCCGTAAGATCACTTAGAGACATCAATGTACGTTTCCCACCATAACATTTACCAAACCCAACACAGCCTATTGTTATTAGGGGTCTCCTGTACCCACTTCTGCCACTCCTTAAAATGAGCTGGGGAGGAAAATGGACTTTTTTTTTTTCCCCTCCAATAGAGTAGTCTGAAAATGTGCTTCTGCAACTTAACTCCACAGGTAAAATGGGGTACGTTGCACATCACTACTTAACTTGCCTAAAACCCCAAGACACTGGTTCTAAACTGCCTCTCCTGAGTATGTCTGAACCTAAGCTGCCCTCCAGGAATAGGAACTTGATTGCTTTGTCATGGTGGAAAAAATCCCATTGAGTCAAGCAAGCTACTAATACAATCACCAAGTCAAAAAAAATAAAAAAACCCAGGACCTTATTCCCTTCAAGCATTTGGTATAGCATTGTGTTTACAGCAATCATAACATCAGTCCTCCCAAACAGGAGGCATTGGTAGGCATGCATAAAAGTTTTTCTCTTGTAGAGAGAAGACCTAAAGGTCTTACAGACATAAGAACACTGCAAATGAACATGAAGTATGTCACGTCAGGCAGTAGTGTCATAATACTGAACAAAAGTTTACTCTTCCATACTTTGTCTTGAAACCAGAACGAACTCGAAAGCGTTTCAGGTCTCAATCCAGTTTGCCTGAACATTTGGTTTTATTTACAGATTCTCTAGCAAGGGCAGCTTAATATCTCCATAGGCAGGCAGCAAAAACAAAAGCAAACAAAAGCAAGCAGTCACCACAGAGTACACACTTAGTATCTCTGTTTCAATTAAAATGCTTTTCCAACAGGCAGGATGAATCCTTCCCCCAGGCAGATTCTCGACTATTTCCCAAACCAGTCTGATGTTAAATTGAGGTAGATGATTTACTTCTGCAAAGTGAGGTAGAACTTCAAGCAAAAGATAGTGGCATCTCTAGTTGTGCATTTTGTACCACAGCAAATTGGGTTTCCAACTCCCAAGGACTCAAAGACCAAAGGTACAATATTTGTCTAACGCAAGTACCAGTGTTCCTTTTTTATACAGTTCCAAACTGTTTGTCTAAATATCTCTACTTTTAAATACCCTATTACCTTTTGGCACCATTTGGCTTACACTCCTTTAAAAAATAAACAAAACTTTGGCACAATATTTTTTTTTAAACTAGAAGTGAACAAAGAAATGATCAAAGTTATGGCAAGATGAGCCTATAAACCTGCTCTCTTCAGAAATCAATTTTGGTTTAACTGTATTAACATAACAGACTGGGCCCACTTTCCATCAATTCCAAGGGAATTCCACATCCCAGTGACTTGCTCTTTCTCCCAGGTTGGTTATGTCTGGCCCTGACATTAGTTTTCAGGTGTTATCTTCCTGTATTTGCTTTCTTTAAAAGTTTAAGGTTTATGGGCTTCCTTAAATAAGTTATATTTAAAAGATACTAAATAAAAAGGAGTGAGTTCTGTTGAAGGACCTGCATTATCAAGTACTCAATCTGCTTCAGTTTGCTACTAAACTTCCTGCTTAAATAATTCCGGGAAAGGACCAGATTGCTTTATATGCTGAACACCCAAACCAGCCACACTGATTGCTGATAACATTTGTCAAAGGTTTACAGAGAGCCACTGGTTTAACCTGGCATAGAGAAAATCCTTTGGGAGTTCGAGTAGACAGCTCTGTCCCCCACATTTGCTGTTCCCCAACGAAGAGGCACACACTCACTTTACCCTTCTCCAGGCCATTCCCCCTAGTTAAGAAGGTTACTCTGAATGCTTGTTCGGTTTGCAATCCAGCTTCCAAGCCTTGCTTTTCCTCTCTGCATGCATGTAATGTTATGACACCTGGGCATTAACCTGAGAACATGCATAGGAAAGCAGAGCACGGTCGGAATCTCGTTTATTACTTTTTAATAAGCCTCTATGGGGCATCTGATGTTGGCATTGTATATTAGCACTACTTTTTTTTCATTGCATATAAAACACTCCATTTTATAAGCTACACTACCACTTTTCAATGAGACCAAGTGTGCTTAGCACTATCTATCACAAAGATAAGGAATTCTTTAGGGTAGCTAAATAGTAGTGTTTTTAAAACGAAAAAGCTCCCCAACACATGAGGTCAAACACTCAAGGTTTGGTTTGCAAGCAAATCCCATTGAGTTAAATAGACAGCAATTTAGAAAGAGTTTAAGTCATTCCTCTTCCTGACTGAGCTGGGCTGGGGGGTTGTGCAATGGCTCCATTCATAACAGCAAAGGGCAACTTCAGTGTCTGTCACCTTCCACACGGTGCAGGCTGAGGGGGAAAAATGTTCCTCCAGTTCAAAACAACCCTGACTGCACGCTTTTTTTTCTTTTTTTTTTT
>VWZN01016284.1:1564-57239 GCA_013396955.1 Regulus satrapa | reverse complement strand
TTTTTTTTTTTTTTTCTTCTTTTTTTTTAATGCCTGGAAAAACAACTCCCTTCTAGCCCCAGAGAAGGGCAAACCTCACAAGCATTTAAGCATGAGAACATTTCTAGGACACTTCAACACTGTCAGCCACTCTGGTCAAAGTATTTAGATACCTGGCATTTTCATTAAGACATGACAGGATAAATGCAAGGACACTGCAGACTAAACATTAAAGCTTTTAAAACCAGTATTCTTTGGTATCTAGATCTTGCAGGCTATTCTTTTTCACAGCCCAAGTTGCAAATAATTCTTGGGCTGAATAATACAAGACAACCATGGATATCTGTCACAACTGTAGGCCACCCCCAAGAAGGGAGAATTGTACACAGGCAGAACTTGCAAAACTTGAAGGTAAACTAGCTCCCTGCCATACATGTTTTGTGTGGCCACAGAAATTCAATGACAGACATCTGTATAAAAGATTATCCTTTCAAGACTGTTTTTAAACCATGCCATCCTAAGATTAAGCCTAACTGAAACACACTGCTTTGAAGAGTTTGCTTCCTTGAGGCTTTGGCTGAAAGGCAGCACAGTTGTTTAATCCCATTTAATTTAGGTGGTTTTCCTCACCTTTCTTTTGAAAGGGGTTTTGCCATCTCATGAATCTTTCTTGTCTCTTTCTGGTCCTTTAGTTTAAGCCTCCTCTAAAGTGGCAGCTCTGTCTGCACACGTCATTGGTATTTCTACAAAACCCAGAAAGTTAACGCTCCTTGGAGGGGAAAAGCAGCAAGAAGGAAAGTGCACCTTGTGATTTCTCACAAACTTGTAAAGAGCCTTTCAACCTCAGGTCACTTTTGTGCATGGTGGCTGGCAGAGAGATGAACCCTTTCCTTGGAGGATGGTTAAGGCTCTTCAGACTTTTTGACAATGACCGCATTTACATTTCAGAGATCTTCTCTGCTAAGAGTCAGGTAAATCCCATGGCATTTCCAAACCCAAGAGTACTGACACATGAGTTTTTCCATTACAGAGGGCCAGAAGAGCCCACTTTAAGCAATTCTTGTTTGCCAACACCAGAGGGTGAAGCTACAAGTCTGTAGAGACCGTATCTGCATGAACAGCTACACCAGAATGCAAGAAGAATGAAGAATAAAACCAAATCCTTTCAGAGACTCAAAGTCACATTTTGCTAAAAGAGATCTCTATTCTCCCCCCAAAAGTTTCTGCTTCTCAGAACACCTGTTTCTATATCCCCAAAAGGGCAAACTTCCCCCTGCCTCCAAACTTTTAAGGATCATATACATTAATTCTACACAGAATTCTTTGGTACTGCCCTGGGAAATAAACAGCAAAGTTTCACCTTGATGCAGTTTGCCTTTAGCTGGAGCTGGTAACACTTCACTTGGCTCTGTAGCCAGAGATCCTGCAGCAGGGAACTACAGGCCCACCCCACCCACCCTCAAAGCTACAGTAGNAGATATTCTACAAATCTTCAGTCCAGCTCTTTGGGGAAGCCAGAAGATGAAAAAAAAAAAAAAAGTCACTGACAGAGTTATTGCAATCCTCTCTGAACAAAAAAAAACCCTAAACAAAACAAAGCAAAACAACTGTTGGACTTCTCCAAATCACACCCTGAATCTCCAAAGCTGTGCTTATTTCTTACTTTTGGAAAAAGGTACCACTTTTGTTCTAACAAATTCAAATGTTATTCCCTTAAAGTTTCTCTATGGGGAGGGGCAAAAAATGCTAAAGTAATTTCACAAGAAAGTAAATCAAAAGAGTTTGATTTTCCCTGTTTCAATGCTCCTCCTAACCTCTTCTGTTACCTAGATTAGGGGCACTGATAAAAAGAAACAGGAACGTTTTTCGAGCTAATTTAGCTTTCAGGTGAAAAGGGGTAAAAATGAAATTTTCAATCATAGGATACATTAAAGGAAGCCTTGCTTTTTCTCTAAACTTTACAATGATAGCACTAAGCCACTAAAATGAACAATTTGGTTTAAACTTAAAAGAATTTTTGTGCATTTTCATCAGCTTCACTTTGTGCTGTTAAATTACTGTGTTTCAATAAAAAAAATACACAGAAATGCCAAAAAAAGATGCAAACTTGCTCTTCCGGGTGAGTGAATCCCACTCACCTTCATAAAACGTTTAAAGTTGTCTGGGAACAAGACGCTGTGCTCACCAGTAAATCAAACACACTGAGGTATAGAAAGGAGAACAGGAAAAAGTTCTCTGCTGCAGCAGCAATTGAAAAAACAACAACAACAACGACAACAAATGTCCCTCCCTCCCATGTCCCCACCCACAGAACTGCAGAATGGTCAAGAACACAAATTCTCTACAAACACCTACTACCATTTTCTCCATTTAAAAAGTTACATAGCGCCTTTCTTGGCTTAGTCTAACAGAACTCACCACACAAACCACCTAATGTGCACAGCAACTCTTGTTTGTGCATGAAACCCCATTGGGGGGAAAGAGGTAAAACGTTCTGAACTATGAGTATGTGGGGATGGGGAGGGGGGCGAGAAACTGGGGAGGGAAGGGAGGACAATGAGGTAGATAGAATTCAATTTTACAGGCTCACTCCCTGCAGAAAAGGTAAGTACATTCATCTGTAAAAAAATTAAAGATGAGGTAGGTTTGAATTAACGTTGTATTTTTTCATTTTCTCTTAGAAGAATTTCCCTGAGACAGTTTCTTCCTAATTCAAACACAGATCAGAAGACGAGAATTCGATTGTTTCCGAAGTCGACCACAACAATCATGCCATCAGGGGTGACAGCTATACCTGAAGGACGGTCCATCTGACCAAAGCCGCTTCCCTGAGTGCCGAACTTGCATAAAAAGCTACCATTGGACTCGAATATCTGCACCCGGTGGTTCCTGGAGTCGGCCACGATGATGCGCCCTTCTTGATCCACCGCCACTCCCTGCGGGCGCAGGAACTGGCCATTGCCCGTGCCCTCGTTGCCCAGGAAGCGTGCTGACTGGCAATCTGGATGGATGACCAGGAGGCGGTGGTTGTTGAAGTCCGTCACTACCAAGTGGCCCTCGTGATTGAACGTCACACCTCTGGGGGAATCAAAGTGCTTCCAGAGCGCCCCTTCGAAGCCGTACTTGTTAAGGAACACGCCGTCGGGCCCGAAGAGCTGAACGCGATGGTTCCTCGTGTCGGAGACCAGGATCTTGCCCTCCGCGTTGACAGCCACGTCCCACGGGTAATTGAATTGCCCGTTCTTCGTTCCTTTCTCCCCGAACTTCAGAATGAACTGCCCCTCGAACGTGAAGATCTGGATGCGATGATTGTCCTTGTCGGCCACGACGATCCTACGCGAAATGTCGCAGGCCACGCCGGCGGGGCGATCGAACTGGCCCGGCCGGGAGCCCAGCGTGCCGAACTTGTGATGGAAGGTCCCGCACGGCTTGAACACCTGGATGCGGTTGTTGCTGCGGTCGGCGACGATGATGAAGCCTTCTTTGTCGACGCTGACCCCCCAGGGGCGGCAGAGCTTGCCGTCGCTGTCTCCCTCGCTGCCGAAGGACAGCCCCGGCAGCCCGATGCCGATGTAGCTGCGCCCGGACTTCACCACCACTTTGAAGGGGCTATTCTCAATGTGCTGGTTGCACATCATCACGGACACCAGGTGCTCTCCCTCCAGCTGGGGACAGTAGCTGACCAGGTAGGTCCCGTTCTGCTGATCGCTGATGTCTGCCCCGAAAAGGTTTCCATCTGGACCCATGACCACTGCAGAGATCATGTCACCCCCTGAAAGGCGAGGCTCCCCGTCGTGGTCGTAGCCGATCACGGTGAAAGAGGCCACCTTGCCCTGCAGTGCACGCTTGAGGCCTTCCCCCGTGGCTTTGGTCAAGGGAGCAAAAGCCCCGCTGCTGACGAAGCCCACTGATTTGATGGCCATATACAGTGCCTGGTCAGGAGGGGTGAACATGATCCTGTCGTCTTCCTGTGGCTGGAGAAGGCCTCTGACGTTCTTCAGCTCCTGCACCTGAGCCAGCATGCGGTCCCGGGCCAGAAGAATATCCATGGTACGACCTTCCTCCAGGACCTGCTGAACAGCACTAATGGTGTTATCCAGCTTGTTTAGGTTCTGACGTAACTTTTCAACTTGCAGATAGAGTGACTTGGCCTTGACTTGGCGAATCTTTTCCACCTTGTGGAAAACAGGGGGGAGAGAAAGGCACACTTGCATCAGGAAAGACAGACCACAACACAGATTTCCTTCAGCCTCTCTTCTACATAAAAGCCAGCTGGACAGTTGTTACAGCATGCTGACAACACAGCTGTGTAAAAAAACCCTCTAAAAATCAGGATGCAGACAAGAAGAAACAAGGAAAACTAATTACTTAGCCAAATTTAGGATTATTAGTTTCTCCTACCCTCCAGGCAAAACCATACATTCCTACTCTGCAAATCTGCTGCATCAGAGTGACATTTGAAAGTGAGAATCACTTGCTTACTAGTAATTATTTGCTTCCTGAACTGCTATTCCATTTTCTGGTTGCAAGGTACTTGACAGATCATCCACAGGCACATCTCATTCAGCCCCCAGGGAGGACAGAAGTTATTGCAGCCTCTCAGGAAGAGCAGAGGCCGAGGCTTCACTAACCAGAACTGAGACCAATTTCAGAAGGTGGGTTGCTGTCCCACAGAGCTGAGGCTGGGAATAAAGTATCAGCTAATACACATGGACTCCTTCTGTCATTCCCCTGCCAGCCAGAACTGTTTTCATGTGACTGGATAATACTGGACATCTATCTCTAGGGATTTTTAGGATCCAATTATTGTAATATTTTCTTGTAAATACTGGCAGTCATGCTGAGGTTGTGGTGCTTTAGAACAGGATGCTTTGTAAACATCACTTCAAATAACACAGAAGGTTGCTGCCAGTCCCTGCTTGAGGGACTGAAGTTGATGCAAAAATGTCTGTTTTGTAACTCATCTATATAAGCCTGTGTCTACCTCTACTTGTGAAAAACCACTTTGGACCATCTGGCAAGGACACCTGTTTCGTAAAACTAATTGAACCTCTTTTTGCTTTATTGCAAAAGTACATTTCCTGGTGTCTGAATACCTGCTTGGCCACAGAACAATATCTGGAATGCATTTTAGCGAAGGAAGACTCAGCGTCTGAAGACTCCGTGGTTAGACACCGACTAGGTAACATATGTACAAACGTGCTATAAGTTGAGGTATGTAGGTTTTACCAAGGTGGAAAAATAAAAATTTGAGATGCTTCTTCCAACAGATGTCCAAGACAAATTAAGTCTTAGCTTAATCCTTAGACTCAGCTCTGGCACACAAAAATTTTTATTAGCGTGCTTGATACAAGAGCTTAATAGACTGAATTGGTTTTGCTAAAATCATTTACCACCATGTTTTCTTTTTAAATTAACGTTTTCCAACGTGAAGAGAACTTTCTCTTAGTGCAGATATTCCAACGAAGTGCGTTATCCTATCAGGGTAGGATAAGAAGAGCTATGGGGCAGATCCTACTCCTCCTGTACTTGGGAATACCTTAAAAGTGAAAGATGTCAAGCTTCCTGCAGAAGGTCAACAGTGAAAAGTGAACTCATCTCCCTCAATCCAAAACCTCAAAAAAGCAAAGTTGAAGTACACTAACTATATAAAGTGCAATTTTAATCTTGCCATTGACATCTACAGAAGAAAACAAAGCTTCTCTTGCAGGGGATCATGACCACTGAATTATTTTTCTGGAATAAGGAACTTGCCTGGTTGCTTCCTTTCCTCCTCCCAAAATACCACGCCTGCATTGTGGCTGAAATAAGCCCATCAGTTCAGGATTGTGCAACTACTCTTGCTGGAGAGTACTCCTTTCTTATACTAGTTTTAAAAAAAAATATTTAGAGGGAGGATGCTACCTTGATTGACAGTAAAGTTTTTTAATGATGGGGACAGTGAAAGTTGGTCCCACTGAATTTCTACTAGCCTTTCTGAAAACAAAAAAGGGACAGGAGAGGATATGCAGTTTTGCTCCCGCCCTTTATGAGGAGTGGATCGGAAAACCAATTCTTCTGTGTACCTAATTGTAGGGCAGAACGTTAAAGATATTTTGAAGACATTGTTTGGAGGGAATCCCCTCTCGGGGCAGCTGCTGGGCCAGCAGGGGGAGTACCCAGCCTGTATGTGGGGCTGTGCTGCTCTGAGGATCCAGCAGCCCCTGCAAAAACCCCACTTTCCTTTCCAGTTAAGGAAACCAGCAGTTTTCCTTGGATATCAGAATCTGGCTGTGTAGTAGTTTTCAGTATTTTTTTTCAGTTTGAAAAGCAGTTGCCAGCAGTACAAACCACAAAGGGTAAGGGTGCATACCTTCCAGAGCAGCTCACACTCCCGCTCTTCCAAGGCCTTCTTATGTCTAGTGGTCACTACTTTGACTTCAGACTGTACCACCTTCGCTTTCATCTCGACTTGCTCTGCCACAGCTTGGGCCTGCTCAATACTCAGCTGGGGAGAAAAAAAGCAAACACACTTAAGGCTCGACCAAAACAATTAAAAATGCATCAGAAGACTGCTGCTTACATTTCACTACGCCTTCAGGTAAAGGCATAAAGTGACAACTCTTTAGTTTCTTACTAGGCCTTCACCTATTTCCTACACTGCAGCCTGAAAACTGACAGGATTGTTTAAATACATCTATCAGATATGGAATTTACACCTTCACTGTGCCTTGGAACAACACCACAGCACTAAATTCCCTGGGCAAGTTCAGCAAGCAGCTGCTATGGTGAACAAGAGGCCTGCACAGGAATTCATACTCATGTTTTGTTCCATGTAGAACATGCAGTTTTTCTACTCCTCAAAACGGTTCAGACTGTTGTTGTGTGATGGGTCTGCTTCTAGTAAAAAATGACATGGTAGGGAACAGACTAGGTTGTCTAAGCATTTGAGTTGCACAGAAATATCCCTAAAAGAATGTTGAGACAATCAATTTTAAAAGAAAAAACAAAGAACAAATGGTTATTAGTAAAAAGTATTAATATAATTGTTCACACCTTGAGTGGAGACCAAATTATTTCTAATACAGCCTTGCAATGTTAACGTTTCAAGAATATTCTGTAGTAGTAGTATTCTGCTGGAAAGAACATGTCTCTTCCCTCCCAAATTAAAAATAATTCCTCAAAAATTCCTTCCTAAGCTACTCCCAAGCTTCACAAAGTATTACAGAAACGGGCATAAAAACAAAGACCAGGCAAACCTGAAGGATCACAGCTCCCAATGGAACAGTTTCAATAGCAATAGCTAACCATATTTTCAACACCTTTGTCATACAGTGAACAGCAGATGAACCTGTGACCCTCAAAGAGGTTAAAAAGATAATAACCTTTAAGTTACAGAATTCCAGAACAAAATTATGTCCTGTAAAGGTATTCAGCCTAAAAAAGAAGGGGGTGGTGGTGGTGTGGTGTTTCTTACATAAGTATACATATATTTGAAGGGAGGGCACTGAGAAGACAGAGCAAGGCTCCTTCCAGGAGCTCCCTGTGGACAGAGGCAATGGGCACAAACTGAAACAGAGGCTCTTTCTGAACATTAGGAAACATTCTTCAGAAATGCAGGGTCACTGGAATCAAGTAAGAACTAATTTAAAGGCTTTACCATACATTCAGAACCTACAGGAAGGCACCCTCATCTTAACAGTACATATGAGGATGTACCAGTCTAAGAAGCACCTTTTGCAACTATCTATGAACTACCCAGTGTTATTCAGTATCATCTAGAAAGTCAGACAGTATGTTGTCATCTTTCACTGAACAGTTATTAGTAGTTTTGAACTCTCAGTTCAGCACCATCTCCTTTATGCCAACTGGAATACTAAAACATAAAAACTTAAATATAGCATTACTTGGACATTTTCATTCCAGGTAAGTTATATTAAGACAACTAGTCTGAACTAGACTTATTCTTCCAGGTCACATAGAAGATCCTTTTCTGGAAGAAAATAGAGGACTAACTTGGCCAGGTGATTGCTCTCTGGAGACAAGCTGAAGACAACTCTGACAAAATCAGACAAGACAACATTTCTATCTTTCCTCCGAAGAATTCTCCTGCAAACTGCCAGGGGAAAACAGCAGTTCTACTTGGCAGCCAGCCTGCAGCCCAGGGCTCAGTAAGAGGAACAGGTCTTTCTCTTCCTCCTGCATGAACTCCCAGTTAGTGTGCCTCTATCACCTCTTCTTTGCCATTCAAATACAGAAGCTGCCCTACTGCAGGGAAAAAGCATGCATTTCTTCTGAAACAGACCTGGATTCCTACCAAGTACAGCAAAACACCTTCCTTCTCTTGCAAAGGGAAGGATGTATCACCTTGAGAAGTGTCAGGGAAACTATCCACTCATATTCCAATTTTAACAATGGTGTCTGTGAAAGCATTAAAAAAAATCTTGAATTACTTATATTTCCTTTTTGGACTCAGTACCCATTTAGAGCCATGATCTCTCTCTCTCTATATATATATATATATATGTGTGTGTGTGTGTGTGTGTGTGTGTGTGTATGCATACCTTATTATACCTTAAGAGGTATAAGAACAATCTCAACTTTTCTCGTTAATCTCCACTAAAACTAGAGTCTGCCTTTCAAGAACTCCATCATAGCAGGAGAGGCAGTAATTCCCCATGAATGCTGTGATCTTTCAAGTATAGGAACCGGTTATGAACAACTGGTTGTCCACCAACTACTCATATCACCATCTGGATTTATTTTTACTTGCCCAAGTATGAACAGCTCAGATCAGTGGGGGATGCCCAAAATGCTAAGATTCCAGTATCATCCAGGATATTGGTGAAGTTTTGGTAAAATTCAGAGGGACCTAGAACAGCTTAGGAAAGCTGACCTGCAGCAAACATGCAGAGAGGTATGATGGGGGAACAGCACTAGCAAGTATTCTATATCTGAATAAAGCCAAGAGCATTAAGTAAAACTTTTGGGAGTCTTCTTCACATGGAAATCTCTTGTTCACTTTGATTACTGTAAGATGCCAGAATTCTGCCATGAAAACTCACTCCTGCTTTTCTGCAGGCATATTATGTGCAGAACTTGTCTCAGAGAGGTCAATTTTTTAGGGAACGTTAAGCAGCAGTGTTTCCTGTTCTGATCAGACACCACACAATCTTTTTAACAACAAATACTTGTAAAAACAAAATAGCTTTTATGATGCGCTCTCCTCATGGTACACCATAATTTTTCCAGTCCTAGTGAATTAGATGCTCAACCCCATTTACACACTTGGGAGACAGAAGACAAGGCCTGTGTTTATCCAAGAATTGTGCTGGGTAACTGAATGTGAGATGGAGAGCAACTGTTTGTTTCCTGCTGTTGGCTAATAAAGTAAATAACTTATTTCCAGCTGTACCTCTCCACCTGTGGCTTTCCAGGGCTCTAACGATGGCCAATACCACTCCCCATTCTATTAGAGATGTCAGTGCCTTGTACTTGTTAAAAACAAGTAGAAACAAGTAAAACACTACTTTGCAGTGTATCTTGTAAACTTCAGGGTTGAAACTGGTTACTTCCAATTCCTCAAGAGTAAAACTGAAGTCGCAACAGTCCTTGTGCAGGTGACACATTCCAGGAGGCCACCACACCAGGAAAGTGCACACAGAGCTTCCATCGAGGCAGACAAACGTGTTTGCATGAAGGAAAGCAACGCCAACACCCATCACTAGCCATTGCTACCAGCACATTTCAATTTTGAGTAAAAGGTGAAGGGCAAAGTTGTATCAGGACCTAGGTGTCCTTTGCCAGCTCACTTCAAGTGGACGTCTGTGTGAGCTCCCCTTTATCTACATTTCAGCACCTGAAGAAAAAACTGGTGATGATCTTGCTCCAGTGGCTATGGCAACTGATGGTACAACATGAACCCATGAAGAAACCAACTGCAGGAGTCAGAAGTAGTAAGGTAGTACCTGCTACTATTATAGAACTTGGCCATGCTGACTACAGAGGTGCCCAAATCAGGACTTGCCATTTTGTAGAATGGCAGCATTCAGTAACTTTGTATTTCCTGTCTTCTGTTGAACAGTAGGAACTAGAGCCTCAAGTTATAAAAAAAAATTCTATGATTTCATGGTCACTCTAAATATTCCATAGGAATAGGTAATGTTCTGGACTCCCAAGTTTTCACTAGGGCTGCTATTTTAAATGATTAAAAAAAAAAAAAATCAGAAGCCTAAAATGCTCCCTAAGAAAGAAAAATTGTTACAAAGCTTTTGTTCTGAAGAGCTACGACAGAGGTGCTGATGCCTTCACTGCATGGTTTCTGCTGTCTGATACTCAAATTAAATCAGTATGTCCACACAGCATACAGTTATTTGAAGAGGCTAACTCAGTCTCTGAAACAGCAGGGCCTGTTAATTCAGATGCTGAGCCATGACGTTAGATCTCATCAATTTAGTCCAGGAATTTATCCAATTGAACAAACTGCAGCACAACACACCACAGCAGCAGCACCATGAGATACACAAAGGCTGCTTATGGTAACCATACAGCAACTCATCAATGCTGGCTTGCATGAACATATTTGAAAAAGTCCCTAGGATTTTTTAAATGCCATCCATCCAAAGATGGAACAGACAGAGGGCAACTTTTCGGGCATTCATTTCTGCTTTTAAGTTTCCCAATCACAAGTTTTCCAATGAAGGTGTAAATGTCTGGTGAGAAAACTCAAAATCAAAAGCAAATTTTGGTTCTACTGAGGAATTGTTCAATATTTGAGAGGTGAATGGACCACGGGTGTTGAATAAAGAATATTAAATGCACCCTTTCCTACCTTAGTATGGAGGATTTGCTGTTTAATCATTAAGGACTTTAAGTTAATCCTGCTCAAAGGGGAACAAACAGCTGAGATGCATCTTCTCTGACAAATTCCTTTCTGGATTATTAAAGCACATTAAATTAAAAAAAATCCTGAAGCAAACTTTTTGGTATATCTCAAGTTAGCCCTCTTGCACCAAATGGAAGGTGTTCCAGCCATAAGTGGCTTGTTCTTAGTTCCTTAAGGCACAAAAAGATACAGTGGGCTTGTTTAACTGAACTTTTCCAGTTACCTATCACTGTGCCAAAGAAGGATAAAAAAGCCAGGACATAACAATCGGCTTTCTCCAGCATCAAGGACTGGACACAAACTTCCTAATGTTCTTACACTAGAAAAATTAACTGGAAGATCCTACATAATTGCAGTGAAATGTACCAGGATTAACAAGCTTAACAGTAAATTTGCAGTAATACTGGCCCAGCTATAACACAAATCACAGTAGCTGGCCCAGTTTAAAGGTTTCAGTCTAATGCGTGTAAAACACTAAAACATCCTCACAAAGAATTTTAAAGAATTTTTGATGGAGGGCTGCCTAGAGGCCAGGTTAACTCATGCCAGATACAACTAAACAATTGTTGTGGTTTGTACTGCAAGAACAGACATTTTGCCTACAGTTTTAGGCAGAACAGTAGTTTGGACAGTGACACATGTCAAATCCATCTTCCCCAACAACCATCTGCTCATATGCTGCACTGAGGAACTCGCTAAAATACCACACAAAATAATGACTAAAAATACAAAGAAATTCAGCCTCTTGATATAAATCCCAGCTTTAGAAAAGCACAATTGATTCATTTTTGTTGACAAAGCTTCATTTCAGATTCTCAAACCTGCAAGCACGACTTCAAAGCCATGCGCAAGGCTGCCTGAGCTAACTCAATGTGACAACCCCAAAACGATCCCTTGCAGCACAGCAGTGCCATCCTTCTCAGGTATCGACCTCCCAGCAGCACAGATCCATATGGCAACCCACAGGGAAGCTCCCACCGAAGGGCAGAGGCTCAAGGCAAGAGATCAGCTTCCTCCTCTGGCCAGACGAATTTCTCCCAGTACCCCCTCACCCCCCGTTAAGGTGTTAATCTATTTCATACCACTTCCCCCACAAATTTGGGAGGGAAGCTCCTAAGCCTTTCATGATAGATAAGAGAACAGCTCCTGCTATGCTCTGCACGTGACCTGTCTCACCGGGCAGGGAGAAGCTTGCATGGTCAAGCACCCCAACAAAACCATTTACAGGCTCACAGTTAAGAAATAATTTATTTTGTTTTCCAATAACCCCAACTTTTTAAGACATCTTGAGGTGAACACATTAAAATGCATTTTAACATGTTCACCTGGACATTGACCCTAAATGAACATGAGCACTCAGTGCTTTTACTGTTATGCAAGTGCATTAGATTACATGCATACATCCATACATATATACAGTTACACACGTATAGATGTATTTTAAGAAGGTGACATTTTAAAGAAGCCATCTATCTTTCACCGTAACAGATTTACGTTCAGTTTGTGACCTAGTCCTTGGAAAAAATTCTGAAAGAAGACAGCTAAGTGTGCACTTTCATGAGGTAAAACAAGGCAGCGGGACACGCTCCCCATATAGAAAGGCAGGAGTCCCAATTCCTCCCACACCATTTATCCAGTGTCAGCTTTGGCTTTCGTATCACCCTGTGAATCCGAGTCTCTGAAAAGGTTGGAAAAGTATCCCAGCTAGGAGTATAGCTTTCTGCTGAAATAAGAAAGTCCTACCAGCAACCCAGTTGGATGATGCTGCTTCATTCCCTGGCACCATCAGCAGTCCTCGTAGCACTGCTGTGAACCAGCCAGGGGGCTGACCCAGCCAAAAAAGTGAACCCACAGAAAGGCTACCCTTTCAGCTGGATCAGTTCACCACACAGGCACAAGTTCTCATGTTAGAGAGGCTTAAGAATGCAGGCCAGGACCATCATAGCACAAGGAAGCATTGGAAGGCTTTCCATTGTTGCAGAAATTTCACTGAGGGGTGAAAAAAAAAAAAAAAAAGGCAAGCTTCCTGCTCTCAGGCTTGCTCCTTCTTACAAAGGACTTCAACTTCCTTGAAAAGTGAGGTTTGGACTCTTCTGGAGTGACAGACTACATCAGGCTTCAGTGGATCAAGAGGTTGAAATGTATCCCAACTCACAGCATTTTTTTCAAGTCTGAAAAACAATCTTTCCTCCAAAGCCACAGGAAGAGCTTAAATAAACATTTCTTCCTAAAAGCCTTCAACTTTGGTTAACCAGATACTCTCCAGCCAGTTGACTCATGGCTTGATTTCCTCTCTCCTGCAACGCCCTTCAAATTCCACCTTTTCTAATTTACTCTCAACTACCCCTCCTCATCCATCCTCAACATCTCCTGTCAGGGGAGCTATCACTTTCGGAGCCTATTAAGAAAGAGTTTATAGTACAGCAGCATGTATCAGTCCCACTAAGAAGTGTTACTACAACGTATTACTTTTCAAGCCTCTTAGAGCTCCAATCTTGTGTTCCTCATATTACAGCTTGTACTGGCATTTAATTCTCTGTTGACTATTTCCATACTTTTATGAAAACCACTCAAGCCAATTTCTTTTAATTTAAAGACTACTTATTTTAGAGCTTGTTTTGAATTCATGCTGACATGCTGTCTCCTCCCTAGGATAAACATACAGCTTCACAGCCATATTGTCCCAAGAACAAGGAGAACTCAGTCCATGAAAATTTTGAGTTGAGCACCTCTGCTTTTAACAGCATCACCCGCTCTTCTGGTTGCTGCTGATGTTACTTCAGGAGTAGCTGGTTTGGGCTGAACAATTGTCCCATTCCTGTACATGCACACACGGATTTCCACTCTGTTAATTCTATCACTGATCTGTTTGCTCACTACTCTTCTTCTGTTGCAGTGGTCCAGACTAAAAACCCCACTAAACTAATTAAACAACTCAGTTCTTCAAACATGGTTCATTTTTACAGATCTTTACACAAGCTGCTAAGGTAATACTTCCAAGACAGCCTCTTAACCTGGATGGACTGTAGCCAGACCAGGGCAAAGCTGCATGAGCTAAGCTCAGTAGAGCTGCTTCTTCAAGTTACATGAGCATAGCCAGTACCACACAACTTTTACCTGCACCTTGAAGTAACAATCAGCTCACCACTGAGGCAGGAGCCTTCAGCATAAAAGCCAAAAAAAAGACAAGGGAGAAATGAGCAAAGTAAACTCAGTGTACAGAAAATCAGCCTCAAAAACATTTATGTAATAGTAGCAGAGGTGATCCATGATCTCCTGCTAGCTTCTACTCCAAAAAACCAGTTCTTAGACGACTTAGAGGTACCAGTTAGATGATGAAGAGCCCTGGAGGTCAAAAGCAGTAATTTAATTACTAACAGGCAAGCCCTTGTCCAGGCAGCCTAAAGAAATTCAGAACACTGCACCAGTGATGGTCTTTAAACTGATATAATTCCTTCCCTCTTGTCATTTTGGAGATGTGTGAAACGTTTCAGTATGGATACTGCTGAAGAGCTTTATAACCCAGTTTAAAATGAATCTCAGAAGAAGATGCTATGTTTTCCAGGATCTCTGTCTGAAGCTGGAGTTTTAAGTTAGCCATCCAGCTCCAAAAGCTTGTTGTTCACTGTGCTGGTGTAACAGAAGCTGAGGGAAAATATCAACAACTGATTACTGTCTATACCAACATAAATTATTATCACTACACTGGTGCAAACATTTAATGAGAAACTTATTAGTTGTTCTCATCTCACAGAACAAGATTAATTCCGTCATTTACTAGAAACAAGTAGCAAAAGGAGGACAACAGCCTTTGGGTTATTTTAATTATTGCTTGTACCTTGCATGTGCCAGGAAAGCTCACCCAATTCAGAAAGTAAGTTAACTCCCTAAACATGTCATTCTAAAAATGTTTACTCAAAAAAAAACCCAAAAACCCACAAAACCCAAAAACCCCCACAAAAATCAAGAACAACTTTGTAGTTAAAGCATATAGTACTGAGTTTTGTAAGACCTGACTCAAACTTAGAACACGATTCTCACAAAACTACATGGCAGCACATGTGAAGCTTTCCACTATGGTCTCCCCATCCAAAAATCTCCTATAGACAAAACTACTACTAACATAATATCAAACCTACCACTAGGTATTACTCTGCAAAGGTAAGCATTTACATATCACTGCAGTACAATTCCTTATGAGAATTCCTTCTCTAGCTTGAAGCACTGTGCTCTCTTCTTTCCAGCCTTTGCCAGGTGTTTCTATTTGGCCCTATAAAACAGCTGAGGTGGAACACAGTGATTACTGTGCACCTCTGCGTGCAGAGCAGTCCTCACAAGGACATAAACCCTAGGTCCCCTGCACATGCAGTTCAAGAAATTTCACACTAATCCAGCAGCTGACTGGTATTTTCTATTTGGTAGCAACGCTGAAGACATATCAGGAGTCAAAGGTAGGCAGAGTGCTAGAAACTATACAGGCAGGAAGATGCTCAAAGAAAGTCTCAGACGTAAAAACAAAACCAGGTTTGGCACTGCCATGCAAGATCTGAGCTTTCTTGAAATGCTTCACACTCAAGTGCATTTGTACAGAGCTTCATATATATTGTGATTTACATGACAGGATTATGCTGCAAGAATGCAAAACTCATATAACAGCACTTTATTTTCAGCTCCACCGCCACTTCTGTCAAGAGATCTGAGAAAACAGAAGGGGTGAGAAGACTGACAGCAGAAGCAGAGAGCTTTTTGCCTTGACACCTTGCCCTGTAACAGACAAGCTGGAGGGAGAGGGGGGAGAAAAAGGAGGAGGAAATAAAGTGCTCAAGTTGGGAGTGTCTTACTTGAATGGCTTGTCGTCCTTGCTGAGCATCTGCCAGGAGCTGAATGGTGAGAGTCCTGGAGTCCTGTAGGGCGTCTTGGAGGTAGATAAAGCTGTGACCCACATGTCGTCCCATGGTACATTCCCGACATATGGGGACAGAACAGGTATCACAGTAGAAATGCAGTACCTGGAAGGAGGAAAAAATAAATATTTTTCACTTCATAAAGAAGAATTGAAAAAAAAAAAAAAAAAAACCAGACCCAGGATATGCAAATAAAAAAAAAAAAAAAAGTCCAATAGCTCAGCTATAAAGGAGGGGTTACAGGCAGTAGCAATAGGCAAAGACTTTACAATAGTTTCTCCACAAAGGAAGAGCCATCCTTCCCAGTAAACTCCAAATCATGCCCTAACAGTTAGATGGAAGTGTCATTGTTTTCTTTGCAATACAATACTAGGAAGAGTGTCCACATCAGCTCCTTTTAAAAGCGGAAGCCATCTGCCAACACTTACGGAGTGGAGATGGCATCTATGGCAAGTTTCAGGTGAAGATTTTTCCTGCAAATACAAACACCAAATTCTCTTAAGTGGGCCATTCAATAATCAATACACTGGAGAGCTCCAACACCAGCACACTCAGCGCTCACAAGTGGAAAACCAACCATGCATGCCAAGAATCATTCTCTCTTTTCAAAATATGCAACTTCCTTACGTGCAGGACAGCAACACTACTGGGCAAAACTCCCCCCTGCCACTTCCATCAACAAGGCAAAAAAAACTTTGCTATGACAGTGTTTTCTATGCTAGTGATGCTTTGAGATGCTTGAGTTGGAAAACAAGGCTGGAACTTTATCATGCCCACCGGAGTGTTTGAATGCTACAGTGACCTGTGAGTAACCACTAAATCCCCACTGTGTTCACAAAGCACTTCCAAACCCTATATTCAAATCACAACTTAGACCAAGATGTTAGCCCAGAATGCTGGATCCATTCATCAGCCCTAGCTGCTCCCATTCCATCCAGTAGAGGGAAGTAACACACAGAAATAGCAGTTTCCACGGAAGCCTGCTTTCTTACAGGGAAGCAGAAATCAGCTCTCTTCAGTTTTTGTTTCCACAGATGCAAACGAAGGAGCACAACACTTCAACACAAGAAAGTTCTCTATTCTAGTCTTGCTCTTAACTACACACACTACTTTTCATAGAGTGTAATAATGGAAAATCTATATTACTGTGGAACAGTACAATGGCACGAGGTTTTATACTACGAGCAACTTTTCCATCACCAGATATTTGAAGCCTACCTCACAGAAAGGAGCAAGAGCAAACAAAGACTGGACAAGTGTTTGATATGCCTGTCTTCTCCCCGTTGTCATCCAGCCACTCCTGACTCCAGTTAACAGATTGTGATACGGTAGAACATTCCCCTTTCCCTTCTCCCTCAAAAGCAAGGGAAGGACAGGACAGGTGATTCCCCTTGGATTGCCTGGGCTGCATAGTGACATTTTAAGCTCCTATAAGCACAACAGCTGAAGTGGTACATGGATTAATTCCTCAAACGGGTACGTCTCTGTTTGTGTGCACATGCCAGATTTTACTAAAACCTGTCATTTTTTTTTTTTTTTCCCCTGGAATTAAGTTTTGCTGTAGGGAAACTGGAACAGGACTCATGTTTGCTTCTGTTCAAACATTAAATCCTCAAGCACTGTCTCAGATTCCCATTTTTCCAAGTAAAAAAATGCCTTAGGTCTGAAACACATCATCTTCCTCAACTATAGGGATCCTTGTCCTTACACTGCGGTTGTCTAAATATGTATACAACGTTCATTTGCACATGAAGTTCTGTAATTTTTCTGTTGAAATTACAGGGAATGTTTATTACATGTTGCTGAATAACTCCACTTAAACAACTGAGAAGCTGAGAGAGAATGAAAACCAAGACAAGGTATCAAGTTAAGGCATATGAATCTGATATACTTTAAAAACATACAGCAGGGATTTGGGGCCTCAGTCAAGCAGAGCAGCTGAAAAGAAAATGGTGACCACATGAACAGAAGACCAGAAATAAGTTAAATCTATTACTAGTCCTCCACAACAGTCAATACCAGAAGCAAAAGCCCAGTCCACTCCTGCTGCAAGGTAACAGCATCCACTGGGTAAAAGAGTCACCCAGATGTTCAAGCCAAAGGCCAAAGGAAAAGAAAAAAAAGCTTAAACTGTTCAGTTGCCTCTTGCCAAATGTGGTAGAAAACACCACTCCTGAATTTAGAGGGAAGAGTGAGAAGAGCCATATACTCATTTAGGAAATAGGCAGATTACACAGGACATAGCAGGGGAAGGTCTTGGGTAAATACTATAGCGTCACTGATAAGGCCTTATTTATTTATTAGTCAAACAAACACATAAAACAAAAAAGGTAACAACAACCTAGATTTAAAATGGAGAGCAAAAGAGTTAACAAGCTTGGGCAAAAAAGAATTAGATATGCTGGTCTGAGCTCTATCACTACACTTTACCTTACACAGAGGGGAAAACCACATATACACAATCCCTAGTGCTCTCTGTGGGGAGGGGAAACTAGGCAGATAGCCACCAGAACAGCACATGGAGGAGTCAGCTTCAAGGTGAACTAGCAACTCCCCAGAGTTGCATAGGCAAGACAGGCATATCAAACACTTGTTTGTCTTGTCCAGTCCTTTCTGGGCACTGATACTACAAAAGAACCCCTGAACTTGGCATGGCTACAAAACAAGGGCAGTTCTCCTCCCGTGGTCGGTGTCACAAGCACTTGTCAGGAGCACCCAGCAGGCTGTACATCAGCTCAACCCAGCAAAGGGGACGCAGTATGAACTCCCAGAGAATAAAGACTGGAAAGTCTCTAGGGCACAGCAGTGAGGGGGGTTCTGCCAGCTGTGCTGATGGGGCTTGGGTACAGCATCCTCCAACTTGCCTGTGCTTGCAGCCACGGCCAGGAGTTTATCGTTAAGCTCAAGCCTGCTCACATCCCAGTCCCTAGGTCATGGCCACAAAGGTCACGTACTGCTAGATTAAGTTTCTATGCCTGGTTCTAAATAGAGGGGGGTGGGGGGGAGCCAGAGCTCCCATTTCCCCCCATCCCCCAAACTAGGGGGGGGGAAATTGTTCAGAGGATAGGTGTAGGACAATGCACAGCTGTGTTTTCAACTCGGAGCTGATGCACCCAAAGCACTGGCAGAGCTCCCCCCCTTCACGTTTCAGCAACGTGAGACGGCCCTAGCACGGCAAAGCTCCTTCCCCGCTCCTTACAGGACAAATAACAGGACTGGTCTTGAAGTGTGGATGGGCAGGAGCAATAGGAGGGAAGGGAAAAAAGACTAAATCTTCCTTAGTGGACATCATTATAATCACATTTACACTCAGTTAAGAAACAAATTCCACACACCTCAAAAAAAAAAAAAACAAAAAAACAACAACAACAACAAAAAAAACCAAAAAAAACCCCAACCCACAAAAAAAAAAACCCCAAAAAAACCAACCAAACAAACAAAAAACCCCCACCAAAACAGTACCTATAGGAAAGCCCTAAAAATTTCCCCCTCTCCCTATCTGAAGGGGCAGAGATGACAAAGCCAAAAGATTTATCACGCTGTAAATTAACTATTGTCCTGTTAATGTCACTATTTATCCAAACATAGGAAAAACTGGCTTATAAGCAAACAACTTCAAACATTGCTGGTTTTTTCCAAATCACATGAATGCTCTGATGGAGCACAGCAAAGAAAGAAGTATGAAAACAGAGACAGATTTCTCCTTTAAAGGAAATTTATAATCTGTGTAAACTGCATTAATGAATTGTTTATTTCTGTACTAATTATTAGGTAATTAAGTAAAAATACCATTTTTAAGATAAAAACTGGTGCCCTACAACACCCAAGGGGTGTTGTAAAGGGGGAAAAGATTAATAAGCAAGTTTAGGAGGTTTTATTTCTTTTTCAAAACATTTCTACTATATTTAGTAGTATTTTAGGATTTCCACCAGAATTAAATGAGGAGAGAAATCAGAAGGAAGAGGGGACTAGTTTTAGAGATAGTTAAAAGTGATTTATTTTAAAATAAATCAGCTATGGGTTGATTATTTCCCAAACAGGAAATATTTCCTGAATTGGTGGCATACAATTTTAGACACAAAACAATAAAGGGAGCCTACTTCAATTTAAACAGAATCAGTGAACCATGTTACAGGGCTATTCATCTTTTACAGCCACAGCAGCCCAAGAAATACAACAGCAAGGCCATAAATGTGATTGCTTCAGGAAAGGCTGTACAGTGCACCGTAAAAACATTTTACAACAGCAGGAATTCCTGGGTGTCGCTCTCCCCATTTTTTGGTCCATCTGCTTTCAAAGGGGGCAGGGGGATGGGCGGAGATGTTGTTAAACGTCCCCCGGGACTGCACAGCAATCAATCATCATCTGATGAATGGCCACTAAAGTTAAACCCTGACCCCACTCCACAATTCCCACACCAGCCCTTCTCTCCTTACTGCTGACCAGCTTCCAGCGTGTCCCCCCCACCTTCCAGCCCTCACCAAAATTTCCCAAATACCAAGCCCAGACAAAAGCAATGGAATGTAGTAGGCACCATGACAGAGGGGAATTCAGCAGAAACAGCATCTGAGGAGGCTTATCCTTACACTGCGTTTAAATAAATGTTCTTTCAGCAATGCTCACGGTGCCCTTCTCCTCCCAGCTTGCAAACACTTCAGTTCTCTCATTTTTCAGAGCACATGTGCATGCAAATGGCCAATAAAGCACGGAGAATCGAATCACATTAAAAATTTGTTTTCTGTCATGACATTTCAGTATGTTGCAAGGATTTTATGTAAGCCTACAGCGTTAGGAATTTGTAGAAGGCAGCAACACACAAGGCCACATTATTTTTAAAATGCAAGTCTGATGCGCTAAAAAGCTACCCTGTAATCTTAACCAACAATAAAAGAACTCTACAGACAAAACAGTAGCCTCTTGGTTTCTACTTCTGGAAAAGTTTCAGTATGGTACTTTTAACTTCACTTGGGTTGATTTTATGATTAGGAAAAATAAAAAAATCTAACTATAGTCAATTTAAAGTTTTCCATTACTAAAGGTGTTTTATTATCAAGTTCCCTTGACAGCAGCTCGAACACCAGTGGCTTTGTTAGGTAGTGTGTAATGCTTAGATGACTAAATTTAGTATAAAGCACTTTTCCAAGGAATTTTAGTCCTACTTCCTCAGCACTGGGGGGAGGCTTGATTTTTTTTTTTTTTTTTTTGTTTGTTTTTNAACATCTGGCATTCAGAAATACCAGTTAATGATCAAATTGCTCCTAGAACTTGCATTTTACCTTGATACAGTGGTGTAGAAGAGACTGGCTTAACACCAATCCTCCTCTCTGCATACAGTGGTAATGGGAAACTGCACACCAACTCCAGAAGGTCTCACAGCAGATAAGAGAGTTACTTCTTGAACTTGGCTCAAAATTCTAGTAATAAAATTTCTACAAAAGGATGGGCACTTGGAAGTGTTAGAGCCCTATCCTACACAGGGCACGCAGCATGCACTGGTAGCTGCACCAAGTGGCAATAGTTTAATTAGTTTACTACTACCTTCCTTTGCTTGGATGCACAGAGGTGGATTTTGGTCCATTTAGAAATTCACCAAGCACAAGAGGATCATTCAGCCCTTCTGTTAAATTCACCTTGATTTCCTTACCCCCACCTGAAATAGTAAAAGCCCAGCTAACAGATTACTTGGCTCATGCAAGTCTGTTTATAGGAAGTAAAGCTGTAATTCCACATGTTTTGTTTTTTTTTTTTCCAGTATCAGTGTTAATACCCTTCCTTCCCCAGATGCCCCAGTGGGTTCTATTCCTTGCTTCTCAGCCACAGAGTTATCTCTTGGCCCAGCACATGGAGGGGAGGGAAGCTCACAAATATAAAACCCCAAATGTGAAACCACACACAGCTCAAGGCTGTCATTTCACTCCACAGTTAAACTGACAGCTACTCTATGAGGAAGCCTTAAATCTCCCCTGCCTTGCTGCTCCTATCTCCCTCCCTTTACTGATTCAGTCTCAGTGAAAAGATTTGGGTATCTTTACAAAAAGCATAAAATTAATTTCTGAGTAAACTATTTTTATCAGCTGAGCCTGGGATTAGAAGATCAGTAGGACCACCACAAGGAAGAGGAGAGAACCCATAATTAAGGGCATAGAGACATTTGATGACAACTGTCTGGTACTTTGCCAACCTCACAGCTGGAAATCTGTGTAAATCTTCCCATTGATAGCACTCGTCTCAAGTTCTAACTGGAGGAGAACAGTATCTAACTGGAGTTGAGTTAAACAGGCTGGTAAATAAAACAGACCACTATACTCTTTAAAATTCCGCGTGTTTACCTTCTCCAAATCTCCTGTGATGTCATGAAGCCAGTAAAAACAGCTACAGTATTTTAGAGTGGCAACAGCACTGAGTCAGTCAGACCATCCAGGTTAAAAGCAAAGTTTTTTGAAAGATGCACAGCCACATTAATTAATCACTTTTAGAACACCCAGCAGGTATTAACAGTCAGCTGGGAGTGGAGCAGAGACCATTTAAGTTGCCTTTGCCAACACAAACAGCATTTGCAAATTTAAATGGACTTGGGCAGAAGTGACAATCAAGTTCCACTTGATTCTGAAGGCCATATGATCACTGGAATGGTGTGACAATAGGCTGCCAACCGGGCCAGGAGACAGGAAGTCACACCTTTGACAAAGCTGGTTTTAGGGATCTGCTGGCTCCAGACTACTATGAAATTGCATCCTCCGATGTTTAAAGCTAAAATCTTACAAATGAAACTTCACATGATGACTACAGCTTCTGGTTTCAGGCACTGCAGCTTTCCAAGCATTTCTCTTGGCAGCACCTCTGCCAGATGAACTACGCCCCCTTTGATCCACTCTGATTATGGAGGGAGCACCACACCAGCCACTGGACTTTGCCCATCCCATCAGCTAACCTTTCAAAAGCTCTTGGGTGCAAGGTAGCTCATTCAGCTGATCTAACTCACCACCTCAGAGATCCCAGTTATTGATGACTGGAAAGGGAATCTTGCTTCCAATTTAACTCACTGGTCCAATTCTTCCTAAATAGGGATGAGCAAGGCTTAATACCACTTTCATGCTAATACTGAAATGATACAGGTATAATTATCCCACAGTGGACTACTGTTCAATTATTACATAATGGCAAGTCAACATTCAGCAGTTTTCTTTTAAATAAGTTGGAGTTAAAAAAAAAAAAGTAAATTTACATTTTGTTTTCAAAAAGTCACAACATCTGCTTCAACACTGAAGCAGGTAAAATAGTCAGTCTAGAGAAAGATGCAATAGTATCACTAGCTAGTAGATTACTCAGCCCAAGATAGGTCACAGTTCTTCCACGGATTTCAGTAGGGGAGACCAGCCTGTGCTGCACCATGCAACTCATTAGCTGCTTAAATGCAGCTTCTGTGCCAAATCTGCATGACATGAGTAGGAGCAGGGTGGTCTTGGCATAGGGGACAGTGGGTGGATCTAAATATTCAAGAGTTCAAGCATGCAAGCTAATAGCCTCCTGTGGTAGCTGACAGAGTGGGTCAGGACACAGTTCTACATCTGTCCACAGCACTGCTGGGAGCCCCCACAGATCCTCCCCACTGAGATCCAGTAAATTCTTCAGCTCTCTGAAAACCAGAGTGTCTTAAAGTTCTGATCCAAAGCTTGGCCATGATTTCAGTGATGGTGTAAACAGCAACAGGTTGACAACTTCTTCGCTATTGCACAAGGTGTTTTGTATTTTAGAGAGAACAAAACGTTCATTAACATCTCTACAAACTCCTTGTCTAACATGTTCTCTCCTTTCCTGCACCACTCAGCCTAAGAGCTTTTGAAAATTTTCCTTCTATGCACAGAAAGGCTTGGACTAAGAGTCAGGGTACACACGCAGGGCTCCCGGTGTCATCTCTGTGGTTATCGTCATGACAAGCCTCACCTCTCAAAATCGATATTCCTCAAATCCGTGCTGTTCCCACACCGCTGCAGATAACACTTTCTCTGTTCTTGGAAACTACTGATCTTCACATGGAAACATGACAGCAAAGATGCCCATGATATGTCTTGCAAACAAATAAAGTTTTTGTCTCTTAATTTACTGGAGACAAAGCCTTATTCTTTTTTTGATTTGATGAGAGAAGGGAGTGGGAAGAGAAACCAAACAACTCTAAAATTCCCAGATTTCACTCAAGAGCAGCTAGTCTTCATGCCGAGGACAAGCTAATTGAGAAACAACACATTAAGCAGATAGGTTGTGTGCAGTTTGACAGGGACTTCCCTGACCCAGCAAAAACAGGTCTTGAGTAGGATGGATGATCTTCTACAACTAGTCTCTAGTCAATCCACCACTAACCTAACAAAATTCCCTTTGATGCAACTGATTCCTATTATTACTGTTAAAGGGCTTCTCTGGGGGGGATCAGAAAGCCTATCAGGCTAGACCATCCTAAATTCATAAAGTCCAACTGCTAGGGGAAAACTGAGTATGAGAAGAAAGCACATTTATCCAGATAAACTTGTGCTTTATCTATTTAAACTCTGTAATAGGCTGTACCTCAGGGGTTTTTTTCTAGGTTATTTAAAAATGTTAATTCATGTGAGGTTCTGGGCAGAGCTTGCTGGGTTTTTTTCCCCTTTTAATACATTTTTTTCTAATCAGTACTAGAAATCTTGGTTCAGAAAAGTATTTCTTCAGAATATGAGTTTGGATTTACTGTTTCACACCATATAATGCTTCAATTACATCATCTAGTACTGTTTTGCTACAAGAAAAAAAAGATTGAAAGCATGTATTTGAAAACTCCCACAGTTGGAGCACCACATGAATAACCTCTAAGCCCAACTGCAGAAGCTGGAGAATACTGAAAAACTAAGTACTAGAAAACTAAGCAAGCATGAATTCTGAGCCCACTTTGCAGCTTCATTGTCTCCTTTTTCCCCACTGCCTATGTGCCTTACTGACAATCACAGAGGAAAAGCAGAAGAACACAGAGTCAAAACAATTAGTAAAGAACACTGCTCAAAATTTTTTTTAAAGTTTTAGATAAACTAGTTTTTACATGGAAGTAACATGAACATAAAAACAAAAGTAAGCAGCAGCTCAGCATGTTTAATCTCTAATCTTTGAGTGCATGTGTACTTCAAGTGCATACATTATTTGTGGGGTTTTTCTCTGTACTGATTATTCGTTTAATAACATTACATAATCTCTACATGATTTCTAAAAGCGCTTCTCCTTACACTTTTTAAAAGGAGTATTTATGCTAGGAAGAAAGAAAAACGCATCGACTTGCAGACTGACAAATCTCACAGCCCTTTTCACAAAGAGGATTGTTAGCACACATTTAGCAAAGATTCTGGTATCTAACACCACCACTACTCCGCTCTGGTATCTCCCCTCTGAGTAACAGCCTGGGAAGCACCATCACTCCACATAACCTGCACAAGGCACTGTCCCTCCTCCCCTGCTTTCCAGTACCAGCTCTCCAGAGAGTGGCCCAGTACTCTGGGAGTGAGTACCCCCACAGAGACAGCACAGCAATTACCAAAGGAGTATCAGGCTGCTTGCAATGAGAACTAGACTTTTACATATGCAAAACATTAAATACCCCTAATCAGGTTTTAATTTAGTTTAAACTTCCATAGGATGGTTCTGGTTTTATGTGGAGGAAAAGCAAATAATAAAAGCAATTTACCCATTAGGGCACAAGCCGACCACCTGGGATACTACAGGAAGGAACTCCTCCTCCCTACATTTTCTCAGTGGTAAACTATCCAGTTGGCTAAGTGTGAGAAGAAGACTGGGGAAGGGGTAGAAAGTGGCATCCTTTTCTCCTCTCCCTCTCCCCACCCCAGCATTGGGCCCTGGGTGCTGCTGCAGCCCCAATATCTAATAGGAACAGCACGGTTCAGCTGTTTGTTCCTCCCACTTCTGCCTTGAATCTCTTCAAGTCTTCAGAGAAAAGCTGTAACAGGAACAGCCATGGTATGGAACCCCCACAGCAGGAACTGTTAATTTTTTTTTTTTCTTCTTTAATTGTGAAACAATCCGTTCCTATTAAACAAGTCCAGTTACTACCAGTGCCATATGCACATCAAACTCAGGTCAAAGTGAATATGACCAACTATAGTCTTTTATTAGGAAATACAGGCAAGACGGTTGTCTGGGAAAACTGACATATAAACCCATTCCAAGTGTTTTATACTGCAATGTTTTTAGTTACTGCTTATGTGGAACAGCTTTTGTGGAAAGCACAAAGGCAGCACCGAATTTGCCCACTGTTCTTTGCGTTACCTCCTCTGCCCCAAACACTATTTTTACAACAACTGTACACCACATAGGAAGTCCTTATAGAATAGGGCATTTAAGGGAGCTTCTTTCTTCACCAAAACAGCCAATATGAACATTTGGAAGTTATCTTCAAAAAGCATTTGAGTTCTAACCTTACACGATCATCCTTTTAAAGACTCACACACCAAAAATATGCAAGTGTAAAAATTTTACTAGCTTAAGTGCACATTATTCAGAGCAGGAGAAAAAAAAAAATTACAACATGTTGAGGTTTCATTTGGGATTCCTCATAAATGAGGAATCTTAATTAAGCAAAAGCAAATTTGGATGGCATTAAAAGGAAAGACAAAATCTGTTAACTCCAAATCCAGGCAGGAGTTTCTGGAAGTGTATTACTATAGGCTTCCTTAGCTAACACCATCAAATTGTACCATCCATGTCAAAAATAATCATTATCTGCCCCCAGCATACAGCTTGGCACATACACTTGAGTGTCTTATTCAGAGAAACAATGTTGTCCTTGAGGACCAAAGCTACGCTGCATGTAGTAGAACGTCAGACTGCATTTGTCAGATTAATACACTTGTTACAACTCCTCCTAATTTTTAGGAGGATTATACAAATCACATTTTATGAAAGAATCATCATACAAGTGTTACCCTATGGGCGCTAGTGCACTCTTTCTTCCAACTGAACTCTAGTATTTAATGTTTATTTTGGAAGACCTAGCTGTCTTAACAGCCACAGGGCATTTCAATAATCATATAACAAACACTACTGCAGGTTATTCTTTAATCCCTCATGAGTGAATGAGTAAATTCTTGTCCATCTATCATATAATTACACAGCTCTGTAGTTACAGCCAAAAAAGGTACTGTAAATCATAAAGGAAAGACATCTAAGAATAAGAGCTGTTCCAGGAAGTCAAAAGTGTTTTCCCAGAATAATTTTTTTCCTCCATCACCGTTAAAGAAAGTGAACAACAGAAAATTTTTGTTAACAAACCATAAAGTGAGAGAATCTTCTTTATTTTTATGTGAAAATTTAAATTGTCCAGCAGGCCTTGTCTTAAGCGTGCCTTGATTTATCCCCCTTTACCTCTCTGACAACAGAGCAAAAGCAAACTCCAAGTTTCAGAACTCTGAATGAATTACCTACCCAACACATACTTATTTCCAAGTGGCTAAAATACTGGTACAAACAAGTTTCAAGTCCCTCTTCCCTCAAGTGGTCCTTGTTGATTGTAGGAGATTTGTTTTTAAATCCCCAAAAACATAGTTTTATCATTTCTGTCACACATTAAAGAGCTGCACAATATCCTGTTCTAACAGCCTTCTTCCACATGGAAAGGACTTCAGATTGCTTTCCTTCTGAATTTGGGAATGCTGGAAAATCATAAGCTTTCCAGGATGAATATTCAAGTAAGTAGAAACCGACAGCATGGTTACCACTCCGTCAAACTTCAGGATGGATGTGAGGTGCCCGCAGATAATAACACTAATAACTACACTTTGTCACTGTGCCATAGATGCCTTTACTGTGTAAGTAGCTTCAGTTTTGGGAGAACGAGGGCGATCTTTCATCAGACTCAAGATTTAAGTTATGATTGATAGGCACTATTTTAAATCCATTCCATGGTTAACACCCTCCCATGGGGCAAGTAGAGAGTGTGGCATGCCTACAAAACCAGAAGGATTCTGCTGTAGAGCATTACAGCTTTGGTCTAATCAAACTTTAGGGGCTTGATGCCACCCTGTCATGGTCCAGCACTATATTTCAAGGACCTTCGTAAGAATTTAAAAGCATACTGCATTTTAAAAACATTTAAATACCCTGAATCCCTCAGTGAAAGCACCAGCCTTTTCAATAGCAGCATCCACTGTTTCCACTAGCTTTAGATTGCTTCTACATTGCTCAGGCAAGTTAGCCTTATCCTAAACTTTAACCATAGCCTTGTTTAAGCTTTAAATTGGGATGAATGTAAATACAGAAAGCTTGCTCAATCATCAGTGAAGGGAAGAAAAGCTATCCAGGCTGAATTCGAGGGGAAGATTTGAATGTGATTCACTTCACCAAAGGAAGAAAAGGAGAGGAAAGGTATGGCTAAGAAGGTTAAACCTTCGCCCAAAGAAAAATACGCCTTAGTCTTAGCCCAAAGTAACAAAAAAAATCCCTATCTACACTTTGTTGTGATATAAAATTTTAAGAGAGAGGACATTCTTACAGTTAAAGTGCACAATAAACACCTAAATTAGAAACAAGCCATTTCTGACAAGGATCAACAGGACTTTGATGCAGTTTAGGTACATGAACTAGCCAAAAGGCTGGGTTAACACAAGGTATGGTCTCATATACAACACACATATCTTAAGGGAGGAAGTGGGTAGGCAAGGCAGAAGAAATTTTATTATCTCTGCACAATCAGCAGGTTGTGTTCTTATGAATGCTCTTGTGTACACAACTCTTGCTTGTTATGCCATGATCATTAATTTTTTATGTATTGCCAAACTAGTCCTGCATGTTGTGTCCCCTGTTTGCTAAGAAGCAAGTATGAGGAGGTCACAGATTAGGTTTATTCTCTCTAACGGAGAAAAACCCTTTCTGCAATCCTGGCACAAAACATGCTTGACCAGATTTCCAAGCACAGGACAATTAAACTAGAGTCAACCCTGCTTGGTCAAATGAGTTTCAATCAAGCTACCTGCCTTCTTCCAGAAAATTCTTTTACATGCTATTAACTCTCAAAGAGAGTTGTGATGATTTTTTGGTTTTTTAAAGGAAGGTCAGGCTTTTGGGACAGTGCTGTCATGCAGTTCTCTCAGCAACTGTGCATAGCATTAAGCACCATGCTGATTTCCTAAATGAACTGTTGTTAATTTATTTTCAGACACAAAGGAGCACCGGGACAGTGCAATGGGTGTGCTGATTAAGAATGCAAGGGATAATTTAAACTCCCAAAGGTAACATAACTACGGTTTCAGGAAAAAAACTTTTTTTTTTTTTGAAAAGTTGCATTTCTACCTTTGTGCTGCACCAAAAGGTTAACTTGCTGCACCCCATAATACCACACCTTTGCTATCAAAGTAAGAGAGCAGCTTTAAGAGCCACACACAGGCAAGTACCTCTGGTAGCTTACTGCCAAGACAGACCTACTGCATCAGGAACATCACTTCCTGTAACACTGCTTTCAAGTAATAACCAGACCCACTGATTCGTTTAAGATTTAATGAGATTACAGCTTGAGGTGATTTGACTGGAAACCATAAAAGTTTTAGGAGCCCATCTGCTCTGCAAAACTAACCTCTCTCACACAGGCCCGGCTATGAGCTGACCTTTGAGAGCTGCAGGGTAGTTAAGGCAGGAATCAAGTCCAATGGGTGCTTGTGATGGGCACACCAGACCAGACAATACAAGAGATTTGCACTTTCAGGCAAAGAGCAGCTTCCATATGGATCAGTACTCGAGGGGGAGATTCCCAAACAATCAGCAGTCTTTCCACTAAGAAAAGAAGAGTCACCTCAGGGTGCTTTCCCCACCATTATCACACCATTAACAGCAAATGCAAACTGTACTGGCAGTGGTCACAGAATTACCGGCATTGCAGAAACTTAATGCATTATTCACCTTGTGTTTACACCAGAAATCCATGACAAAATACTTTCGAGGAATGCTGCCCCTTCTTTTTTTAAAGGAAATAGATTTTTCAATCGCTATAAAGGGGTACATCATCACCGAGTTCCATCTCACTTCACACTTCTTTCAATTCCCTAAACCATGTCAAGCCTGTACATTTTCAACAACCAACTGGTTATTTTTTCTCTAATTCCCAGTATCAGAACAAAAACTGAATTTTATTCCAGTGGAAAAAGGAAGTACTTATTTTGAGAGACTGAGGACAGAACAGAGGGGAAAGAGCTCCTGTTTTTCCTCTGTTACTTTTTACAGGCACGTAAAAAAGCAGCATTTCACTAAGACTGCTGTTAACATACTTTAGATGTGAATGTTGGGACAAATATTCACATTCTGTTATTCTAAACCTGACCTTGGTTAGTTGTGGAAGCAGCGTCATCAGACAGCTGTATTTTCTAGCATAAGAAGTAGGTGCTGTTATTTTTCCTTCCCCTTCTAGGCTGAGATGTTTTGTTGTTTTGTTCTCACTTCAGTAACAGGCCTCAATATTCAAGTTACATCTGGAAACAGACAAAAGCCAACTGCCCAGCAGTATTGGAAAATTAAAACATTGGGTCAGGCTCAAACGAACTAGGAAGCCAAAGGTCAAAGCAGCATTAAATCATTAGTTTCCCAGCTGCCACCAAGGCATGGAGTTGACCTTTGATTTTGTAAGAAGTGGTCCAAGTAATTTTCTGGTGGCAATATGGGCAATCTGGCACAGTGGAATATTATCCTTGAAAGGGGTGGGTGGGAAGGAAAAGTTTAAAGTCTTGCAGGCAAAGATTAAACTAACTTTAATCTCTCTAAACCAAATTTGCAATGTGAATCTGTATGTGCAAATAATGAATATTAAATTATCAAGCTTTAAGGAAAAGACACTCCAGCATTTGAATCATTCAAGTGTCTTTTAATCATATAAGCAGTGAGAGCAAGCAGAATTTAGGAACATAATGAATTCACTGCAGAGAATACTAGAACTTTGAATTTATTTCCTGGAAGGAGTTCAGTTTTTAGGAATGACTTTAAAACTTTAAAGCGGTTTACCTAGCTTAAAAAGAAAAGAAAAAAAAAATACATCTGAGATAGAGCGCATGCTTTGTCAGATGGACTCAGAACAACACTTTCAGTCTACCTGTAACTCCCACTACTTTTTACTGAGGTAGGAAAGGCAAAATTAAAAAAAAAAAAAAAAAAATTTGGTCTCCACTTTCTTTCTCTAGCTTCCCTGGTCTTCAGCTTCATCTACTACTGCCCTCTGTTTCTGACTGGTCCTTATAAACTGCTCATCTGAATGTTGGCACTGTACGTGCAGAGTTCTGGTGCGGCCGCCTCCCAGTCCCTAGAAAGGGTTTGGTTTTACTGCTGCTTGGCAAAGGGCAGCGCAGGTATCAAAGGGGCTTCCGACCAACCAGGGGACAATTGAAGAGCATGTTTGAGCCTCCATTAGCAGCTGAGCACATGCACACACACACAGAAAACCAGTTTGCATGCAATCAGCTGTTAAGGTATTTCTAGGTGGATTTAAGACATTTCTATGCATATTTAAGCAACCTCAAGCAATTACTTTAGTCTAAAAGAGTCATACAACTCGTGCTTTATTGCCAAATTAGAAGCTGTTGTTTTCCTTTGTGACAGCAGCACAAGTTTTCCAAATAGAACTAGAGAGCTCCCATCTACCCTATGTCAATGTCCCAGGATTACTCACTGCCAGCTCTTCGTGAGAGATACTAAACTACAGCAGAGACTTTAGGCATGGACTGAGTTGCATATCCACAACCTCTGATGAGGAAGAGAGGAAGAATATTTTCAGAGATTTCTAATTTGGCACTAGCAGCTTCAGTAAAATACCTGTCTGTGGTGTAAGGCACATGGTAAGCTGACAGCCAGTTGGTCAGGGTTCTTTCATATGCAATCACTATTTTCACCAGCAAGGTGAAAAGCACACCACCTTTAACACATACCTTTGTGAATAATGATGGGCAGAACCCCCTCTCTTCCCAGGAAAGGTCTGTGATCACAAAGACAGCACAGCCATGGCACATTCTGAATATACAGACTGCAGCATACAGGCCACTGAATTAAATCACTCTGTTAAGACTTCTCTCTTCAAAGAGTGAAACAATCCCACGCTCAGACAAGTGAAAGAATATTTAAATCTGTTTTAATAACAGATACCCCCGATAGAATGCAAGACCACACTGGTAACTGCTTAGAGAAAGCAACCTCAAACTTCATCTACTTGCCAAATCAACACATAGAGATGGCAACAATCTTAATCCTTTCTGCACTCAATTCAGGAAACACTGAAGGAGTAAAACAAGTAACCAGAAGCCTTCTATTACAAAAGACACACATTTCTCATCAATACCATTCAGAGAAAAATACACGTGATTTTTTTTTTTTTTTTCTTGGTTAAAGGACTGGTTTACTCACATAAATTCATTACCGAGGCACCCTGACTTTGTGCAGCCTGAACGTGCCCACTGATTCCTAGACAGAGGATAGGTTCTACCACTGGAGAGGTTCCCTCCAAAAGAGAAAAATCAAAGCTTGCATCAATCAGGTCTGCAAGCTACTTCAGTTAACTCTCAGGGTTGTTGCTGTACTACCTTCCACTGTTCCAAGAGAAATATAAGACCACAGAATGGTTTGGGTTGGAAAGAACCTTGAAGACCACCTAGCTCCAACCCCTCTGCCAGGAGCAGAGGGCACAGCTTCCACTAGGACAGGTTGCTCAGGGTCCCATTCAACCAGGCCTTGAACACTGCCAGGGATGGGGCATCCACAACTTCTCTGGGCAGCCTATCCCCCAGTGCATTGCCACATGCTGAGCAAAGGTGTACAAAGCTTAAAAGAGACCTTGCTAGAAATAGCTATGCCTCACATTTCTAGGTGGTCTTTTTTGTTTGTTTGTTTTTTGGTGTTTTTTTTTGTTTGGGTTTTTTTTTTGTTTTGTTTTGGGTTTTTTTTGTTTTTTTTTTCTTTTTAAACTTCTCATGCAAAACAGGCCAGTTACCAAACTAATTTGGTTTCAGACCGGATAATAAGGCTATTTCTGGAATTGGGATACTGCACTGACACAGCTTCTGCCACAAAAACTTATAAAATCCAGCTACTTGGATACCTTCCTTCTTGAAGAGAAGAGCTCTGTTTCTTGTTTGAGCTAAAAATGAGACCTGACAATGCCCTCGAGTTCTTCGGGGGTTCAAGTGGAACAGAACGAGCAGCCAAATGCTGGACTGGCACTGCAGGTAGTCAATCATGCTGCTCTTCAGCAGAAGACAGCATAGGAGTGGAATAAGAGGTGAATCACACAGGTGTGACTGACTGGCCCTGATCCTGCCTCAGCCCTATTCTGCCTGCCACGTGAAACTGAAAAATATATTTTTAGCTGATACTGAAAAAAAGTCCAAAACCAAACCATGTTTTCCATGACATCTCAGCTCTCATCTGGGTAAATGGAACTGAAGGCAGGACTTTACAGTGGAAAGACATCTTGTATCTTAAAACCACTCACAAGATACTCCTGAAGAATCACCACCGCAATTTTAACCTTTTTTTTTTTTTTTTTGCAAGCATGTAGTCTCAGTGCTGAAAAGAAATGTATGTCCACACAGCTGAAAGCTTTAGAAAGAAGTCAATAGACCTTCTTTCCCTGATTGAACAGGCTAATAACTGCCAAGACAGTCCAGTCCATCAAGATAACACATGAAAAGAGAAGCGTGTTATGCAACTACCCCCTTCCACACCCCAACTGAAGGGGCCCATTCGATACCAACCGATGGCAGTAAGGGACCTTGTAGCCTTCCCACAAGGAAGCTCGGGGAAAAGGAAGACAGACCTTTGGAGTTGGACCGGGGGCAAATAAGAGGCCCCCTTCTGTGGCTGCACATTGCTCATCTTTGCTACTGTGCCCCTTATCACTAGAGCCAGATGCTGGGGGAGCACAACAGCCAGCAGCAGCCAGGGACAATAGCCTAGACGTTCGGGTGTGGTGCCCAAGAGCAGCTAAAAACAACTACTTAATGCAAGGTCTTGGGCATGGCTGAAAGCACCCCCAGGATCTTCTGAGAGGAGAAGCAGGAAAGCTCCTCTGCTAGGAAGCATCCTGTATTATCTCAGAATTCTCGCCCCCTGTTTCTTTGTGACAGCAAAATGTTGCTTTGTGATGCGGCCTTTTTGCTTGGGCGCACACCGCTCTGGGAATTAGGAAGATATTACAAGCCATCACAGTTTTCCTACTGGGAGGGCGGCAGTCCCACAACCCTACCTCAGGGCAGGAAACAAAATGGAATTTGGAGATTCCTCCAAAACCAGCAGTTAACAAAATAATTATTCCCACAGCTTCAGGAACAAAGGGCTATTTTGTCTCATGCTCAGGTGCCATGGGCTTCGTGGATGGGCTAAGCCAGATCCCCCAGTCCACAGGACTATGATTTTATCACTAGATAGACAGAGCTTCCAATATGTTTGCTTTTGATAGGACAACTATACCTAGTTTTACTTTCCAGCTCGTGGTCTACTTCTAGCTTTGTCATTTCTGCTATTCAGTAATCTGTGCATTGTCAGTCACGTGCCTCAGCGCCCTTTGGAGCCATTCTGAGCCTCAACTGGGGTACAAAGATGAATCCCCAGGTAGCCCAGAGCAGCACAAAGTACTCCTGGGAACGGGTACAGACATCTAGCATTCCTCTGATCTGAGCAAGGCCATTGCACCTAGAACAGCTTATCAGCCAGCATCACTGTTCAGAGATACAAGGCAGGTTAAACGATCTCTTTTTCCAGGAGATGAAGTCTTAAACAAGGGCTAAGAGTGGAAGGCTACATCTGACATGCAGCCTCACAGAAAGAGGTTCTGTGAGAACAGGAAACAGACCTCTGCTTTTATCCCACTGCCTTTCTTCAGCTTAACTCTCTCCCTTGGAGCTGCTGTTAACACCTTAGAAAAGGAAGCACAAGCTGCAGCAGCCTTCTCAAAACCAGACCACACTTGGGCACAAGTGGGCTGGAAAAATTAGGTCACACAGAAGTAAAAGGTGAAGTCTAGAGAGATCTACTCCTATGAAGTCTGGTTCAGCTGCCAGCAACAGGTAGTAGGGGAATACAGGGACCCGTGGGTGATTTGAACAGAACAAATCCTCCTTTCTGTTACTGATATAATCTGGGACTCGCTGGCAGCAGACCCTTGTACCCTAAAGTCAAACAGCTCCCTCAAAGGCATAACCAAGATGTTGTCAGTAAAGACAAACACAGAGCTTTCTCTACTAGGAGGTACCCCATATGACCCCATAAATACCTTCCCCTCTGCTGGCATTTAAAAAAAAAAAAAAGTATAGGGTTATAGTTAAGAGTCACAAGCAGTATTCTTGATGCTGTCTTACCTATGATGGAAATACTGCAGATAGGATTAATAAAGTGCTCTAATGTGGTAGATCAGTAGCCTGTAAAAGCCTCAGCTAGGTAAAGCTTTAAATGTGACCTTCCTAAGCAGAGCTGATCTTGCAGGAAGTTGCATGCTCAAAAAAAGTAATTCCAGTGAAACAGAGGCACTCAAGATGCTTGAGATCTGGAGCTAATACATACCAGGAAGGGATTTCTTTTCTTGGGAGAAGGGAGGAGTCAGGCAGGAAAAAAGGAATAAAGCTTACTAAGAATGTTAACAGCAGACATTATATCTAATTTCTTTGCATTCCTTCCCCCCTCCTTTTCCTCCCGTTCTTTAAAAAACAGGAGCAAACTTGTGAGTTAAGGATTCTGATCAATGCAACATGTTAGGAAAAGAGAGCAGGAGGTCAAGAGGAAATGATTAATCCTGTGCAGAAGACTGGCAGGATGGGTCCTGGAATGGCTTACCAGAACAATGCCCCCACTAATAAGCAGGTCAAAAGACCCTTACAGTGAACAGAAGCCCCAGTTACACTGTACATTAATATTCTTCCCTTTACCCAAAGTTATATTTGTTCCTTAAAGCCACATTCAAAAAATTCCCAAGTAATGAATTAGAAGACAGGTGAAAAGTTATGGTGCCAGAAACAAGCAGGAAATATAAAAGATAAAGTATTACAACTTAACAAGTCAAAGTGTAAAGAGCCCCTCTGTAAGATGGTATTTGCAGAAGGCTTTGGTAAACTGAGGAACAAGGCAATAACCCTCTGTTACAGATTTCACACTGACTTTTGTGTTTGATTCATGCAGTAGACCAGTATCTCTTCTGATGAAAACTGCTCTTCTGTTAGTGGCACAGTTTAATGTGGTGAACAAAAAAAAACCAAGCAGATTCACTTCAGGCAATACTTTGGACCTGAAGGTGCATGCGGTTCAAGGTTTACTGCAAGAGACAGCTGTTTAGTAGTGTGTTTTCATGGTATCAGACAGAAGCTGTTCAATCCCAAGAAGCTCCAAGTTTCAGGTAATTATCCCAGTCCCACACCACCACTCCTCTCCTCTAGTTTAGACAGAATTGCAAGTCCCCAGGGCAGCATCCACGATACAGTCAGGGGAAGTCAGCTCTATTTCAAAAAAAAGATTCTGAAACATTTATCCATCCCACCCAAGTACAACCTCAGACTTGCGCTCACAAATACACAGCAGAGGTTTCACAAAGGCTTCAAGGCTGACCCAAGCAAACCCTCCTCCTCTTCCAGAAGCACTACCCTTTCAAGCACCCTCCCAGTTCACACAAACAAGCATCAGCACCTTGTGGTGCCACCAGAGAACTGATGTGAAGACTGCCCTGAAACTCATCCACAGAGGACGAAGTCGCTCATCAGCCAGCTCAGTTCGCTGACCCAGCCTGTTGTACTGATGATAGAAAAGTGACAGGAGCACTACTACAGGTGTAAAAGCTGGTGCTGATGTCCCGGGCGGTGGTGGGAAGGAAGAGAGGAGAGGGGCCTGCCCCTCCTCCCCAGCACAGCAGCATTGCCCTTCGCTCGCTGGGGCCACGGCAGGACCAGCGCCTGAAGGAGCCAAGTGGTGGGGAGGGAACGCCCTCCGGCAACAGCAGCGGAATCGCCCATTCCCTTTGTATCAGCAAACAGCCTCCATTTTGAGGAGCTGGAGGAGGCCAAACTTCAGCTTCCAACGAGGAGGAATAAATATGGGGAGATTGGTATTAGCGCTGACACAGTATTGTTACTGCGCTCAGTTGTACACTGCTCCCGAGGGCAGTGAGTGATTATCCTCTCATCCCACACTAGAGGAACAGGGCTGCACACAGGGCTAGGTGTCCTAAGGGTTTTTGCAGTGAGACCAATCCTCACCGCATAATATGGCAGAAACTCAAAATTCCTCAGCTTTCAGCAAACTGAAAATTACAGCAAGGACTGATGATTAATACATTTATCTCCATCCCTATCCCTCAGCCCCCCATTTTTTCCACAGAGGAAAAGGCACAGGCTGTAAAATGGGAGATAGGTTTCAAATCAGAGAGGTCTTTGGGCACTAGCAGGTCATTTCAGGCAGGGAACTCCACATCTCTCAAGAGAAGTCTGAAAACAAAGCTACAGTTTACTTGCAAGAGTGTTTGGACTCCAAGGGCTCCACAACAGGCTGTCCTGGTTGAGGACAAAATCTAGCTAGTGTACATGTCCACTTGGGCCAGCACTGTTAAACCCACCAGTACAGGCAGAGCCTATTCCAGTTTGTGACCCCGTTCAGGTCTGCTGAGAGCCAACAGATGTCAAACCACTAATTTTTATTAAACCAGTGAATTAAATTGAAAGCTACCCCTTCAAGTCTGGAAGAAACTGAGTCAGAATTATCAAACCCACTTTTTCAAATCTGTTTTGCTATTTAATCCAGCTTTTCACAAGGAAACACAATTTAAAAGCACTCCTTTTGTTGTAGGAGTAAGCTATTCATTCTACACCAAATCCTGCAGCATGCATTAAGAGAGACTGCCTTGAGGTAGAGAGTGTCTTTACAATGCATCTAAGAACCAAACTTCAGAGTCTTTGTTCCAGAACACAAGCTGAAACCACCTCAAAGCTGAGTTACATTATCCATTTCTGCACAGAACCACAACTCGGTCTGCAGCAACACTAAGAGGTCAGTAGAAATTAAAGCTCCAGCAAGCTGACCTGCTCCTTGTGTGCAAATTCACAGGACAACCCCTGCGTCCTGCTGGCTCAACATGCCAAAAATAAGGATGTTAAAAAGCCAAATAATTGTTATCTGAAGCTCACTGCGCGTGCTGAGTTCAGTGCAAACATCCATTTTGCTCTGCCTTCCCACACAAAGGCCAGGAAAGTGGATTCCAAAGTTCAAGCACTGTAACTACAGAGGAAATGCTGAAATGAAACAGTTTCACTCTAGCAACATTTCCACAAAATCTAAAGGACAAGGTTCTTGGACACTCAAGTCACAGCAGTAACACGCCAGCTACTGAGGGTGCATCTCCTACGTACTTATTTTCATGACTAAAAACATCACACCTAGCAATAAAAGAGAGTTAATACACAGAGCTATTCACTGCAGTATAAGCCTATTAAAACTGGCTAATAAGTTCCTTAACCAGTAAAAGTAGCAGCAAGCATTATTTAATCAAGGCATGATAGCAACTCTTAGAAGAGCAACTTCTTCTGCTATTTGTTTCTCCTCTGCTCCCTGCAGTTCATTATAAAGATGCATTTTGCAGCGTGGGGGTGGTAAAGGCAACTACTAACCAAAAGTTAGCACCTACAGCCAAACACACACAAGGTTGTGATGCAAAAACACCCGCATGTTCTCATGCATTAATGCAGTCTCCTCCTATTTTGTGTGTAACAAGATATTGTCACAAGGGCAAACCAATTTTAGTTACGGCTGAATTTTACGAACAGGTTCGAGTTGCATGGCTTCTCCCCACCCAGCTGATGAACCTTTAAAAAACAGAACACCACCACCCCACATTTTTCTAACTCCATCCTTGACTGGCAGAGATGGTCACTGTTCCACTCCTAATCCCGCACTCTGAAAGTATCAGATGATTCCCCCCAAAATAAGAACTACTCAGTCTCCTCCGTCTGCCCCACATAATTATTCTTTCCCTGACAGTCACCATCTTTTCCACCACAAAACATCAAGCACTGCTTAGGTCCAAAATCAGTTTTTAATGCTGTCCCTTTTAACACCAGTACAAAAGCCCAGTCTGCCATCAGTGTAAGTATTTATGGACTTGCAAACCTTCAAATTCCACCTAGAGTCACACTATCCTCTTTGAAACTTTTCCCAACGGCTGTCTCAAAGCAAGAGCCCATAAAGAGTTGGTTTTTTGTTTTTTTGGTTTTTTTTTTTCTCCCCATCAGACTGAAAGCTGTATGAGGGGAAACAGGCTTGTGAACACCACCATATTTAACTCGTTAGACTTTTTTCAAATGTTTTGGATTTTGACCATTTCAGGGAGGGAGGGGTTTGAAAGCATTTACCAGCAAGAGCCATGATTGATTTAAAAACAGTTTAGAGAAACAGGCAGAAGCAAGTGCAGGGTTTCCTTTCAAATTTGAAAAGAAACATATCTTGTTGTTGGCCCTCCGGTCACATTCAGTGCTGTTTTTTCTTAGGACCATCTAAACAAGACAGATGTAGCCAGTATCCAGGCAGCAGCTGAAGCCTGAGCACTAGAAAGGCTCTCTGGGGTGGGGGATGGAGGGGAAAAGAGGCAGAAGAGAGGGAGGAAGCCATTTGGCTATAAAAAGGATCTTTCTTTCCTGTTGAAATGCAATGGTAAAGAGTGTCAAAATGGCTTAAGGGTGGGGAGGTCAAACATGTTTTGAGATGTTAAAAACTCTTAAGCTTTGTCAAAGAGGCTGAAAAAAAATCCTTAAGGTAGGTTTTTGTTCTTCTATGCAAAATACTTAGCCATCATAATAGCTCAAAGCAATACTGAAATTTCCATTATCTGTTCACTTTTATCACAAATTAGCCAAAACTATTCAGTTAAGATTTTATCCTAATGAATCCACCACTACAGAAACACTTCTGAAAATTACTGTTTTCCAGTAATTTTTAAATACATCATATATTTGCCAACCCTCCTCCCTCCAGCAAGCCTCCATTTTAAAATCCATCACTACTGCTTATATACAGACTCTGCACTAATAAGGATGCTGAAAAATAGGCACTAAATAATATTTTCATTAATGCCACAGCACCAGCAAAATACACCTTTAATCTGTATGCTGTCAAAACTAAGCACAACATAGAAGGTTTTCCGCTAAACAAAAATACTTTAGTAACTTACTGTCAAATTACTTGTCATTTAAGCCCAATAATAACATTTCAGCAGTTCTAAACCTTGATTCATGAAGCCAGACAAGAAGGCGTAGAAAGCTTGTACAGTAACTTTCACCCTTTTCTGTTACTTCACTAAAATCTTCAAGGAAACACATAGCCTGACCAGCGAAGCCTTATTTGCTATGGCTACAGAAGGTTTTTAACACTCTGCAGCTTATTTTCTCGTTTGTATTGCAGTAATATAGAACCCGTGTCTTGCCTTTTTTTTTTTTCCTTAATAAGTTATTTCTTTATATGAAATAAGAGCCACTGGAGCACTGACTGGCACCCCAGGCTCCCCTCCTCTCCTACTGATGAGGATATGCCAGGCTCTTCCTTACTCTTCCCTCTCAGACCAGGTTCTTCTGTAAAAGTCCCTCCCACAAGAGACTCCAAACCACCATCTCAGAAGTTATATTTGAGAGTTCATTCACAGGAAATTGGATTTACACCTGCCTCGTTTTTAAGATGAGCATAAAACAGGGATACAACACCACAAAGACGCTTTCCCACCATGACCTCCCGCCCCCACACCTGAAGGGATTGGGGTGGGGGGTGGGTGTAGGAAGGAGACTACCTTTGAGAAAGGGTTTTGAGATGCAGCTTAAGAACAGATGCTGGAAACTCAGATCCTCTATTACCATTATGGAGCTTAAGTTACACGCCAAGAAATTAATTCCAGTTGCTAATATAGGACTCAGGATGTTGTTAGCATCCTGACAATCCCACTCAACCACTGAAGTCCTCTCATGTTCTGTAAGCACCTTGTCTCTCTCTCAAGCTTCTACATTCCACCAAAACTCGCTGCTTGAGGTGGGGATTGCACTAGCTGCTATTAACAGCCCTTTGGGCTGTGGGTGTCACTGCTTTGCACCAGAATTTTCTACGGGAAAAGTCCTCTGAGAAGTCGCAGGTCAGACTCTTCTCTCACATGGGCAGGGTGAAGTAGTTCTTTCCCAGCACTTACTGGACCGGCTTGTTAGAGTAAAAGCCAGCCCTAGGTGTGTTCCTCAAGGCTCAGTTAGTTTGTGGCAGGTTGACTGGGCTGAAGAAGTCACCCTTCTGCACACATTCTCGAGAATTTAAGTTCACTGCACAACCAGACAAACATGTGGCCAACAAAACACTGAATGTTTACAGAAAAAGACAAAGCTGCTTATGGAAAGAAAAGGCTTTTGGGTAGAAATATAACTTCCCTCATAACTTCTCTCCTAACTGGGAAGTGTTCTGGAGTTAAGGGGTAACTATTATAACCCCCCCAACAACATAGGAAATCCTGAAGCTGCAATATTTTAAACTAGTCCTCAAGCCAGCTTCACTAAAACTGATATTAGAAATGTGGTCAGAATCTAAAACAGCCATGTCAGATCCAATCAATCTCATGACTGGATTTAAACGAAAAGGTTTTTCCCCAAACTGTAGAATTCAGTATTTGATCAACATAGCTTTGACCAAAATCAAATAGAGATCAGTAGAAAACACTTTGTCAATTCCCTTTTAATGGCATAAAGGCTGAATCCCTTTTGTGTCAGACATTACTTTCAGATGCCAGCACTGCTGCCAAACTGTGTGGTCAGCTAATCTAGTGAGGGCAGAAGTCCATCTCAACTTAGTGTATTTTTAAGGGATGTATATTGCAATGGGTCAGAGTTGAAAGTCACTTGACCACCAAGTAATACTCCATTCTTTCTTTTGTTCCAGGGTAGAATCCACAATTATTAGGATTCTCCATATAAAAATCTCACATCTACACTATGGTATATTAAGGCTTGCACTACACCACCACCTAATTATTCAGAAACACAGAAAACATCATGAGGAACAACAAAACTGTTCAGAAAGGATGGACTGTGAGGTCCACTGCCAAGAGGTGGCAGTGTTCCTATCTGGTAAACAGAAAATACTAACTGTTAAAAGCATTTTCTTTGGGTAGGAAGTCCAGTGGCATCAAAGTGATGGCTGCAAGAGGCTTCTCTCCCCCTTCAGCTGCAGCCCAGTTAAGACAGAATATTCTCTGCAAGCACTGCAACCAGCCCCTCAATTCAAAGCAATTGCCTTCAGAAACAGTACTAGTATAGTACTACAAACATTCTAATTAGAGTAATTGAATGCATCCAGCCAAGAAGATGGTAGTATTTTTGTGCTTTAGTAGGCTTGCATAAATTATAGAATTTTAAGACATTGTCTATGCAATAATGGAGGTATTTTTAATTAATGAAGAATTTTTAGATTTATAATATAAAATATACCTTAGACTTAGCACAAAAAAAAAAAAAAAGAAAAAAAAAATGAAGAGAAACTGTATAAATCAGTACTTAAATTTCGCTTGGCATTTAAGCTAGCCTAAGGAAATCCCAAGACTGCCTCACCTCTGAATTTTTAACATGGTTATTGAACACTGGAAGATGAAGTTTCAGTTCACATGTTCAGTGCAAAGGTCACAAGCTCTGCAAGACCATGATCAGAAACATTCCAGGGCAGCGTTGCTTAATTCATGGCAACAGCTTTATTTAACAAAAGCACTCGAGGAATGGTTTCCCTCCGTAACTCCATATGGGATCAAACATGAAACAAGTCAGCTAACTCCAAGAAGGTTTCTTTGACCACATGAGAGCTGGGTGTTTTGAGAATTTGTTTTGGCTGGTTACGTTTCTTTTTGTTTGCCTAAACTTTGATTTACAAAGATCTTTCATTCTCTGAAAGTATTTCCACCTAGCTGCAGCAGAAAGAGTGATGCCACACGTATTTGGCAGGGACGTCTCCCCTGCCTGGAAAAAAATACAATACATGAAATGGGGAAAAACAACCCACACACCATGATATTGTGACTCTTACTGATCTAGGAAAGTATCTTCCAACAACAGCCATTTGTTGAAACGTGAATGACTAGCAACAGTTTTCCTGGACTAGACTGGAGTTTCTGAAGAGGAGTTTCCTTTCTCAGATAATAAGTGTAACATTTTATATCATTTCACATCATGCTGCTCAAAAAACCTGTGCTACTTTATTAAAATATGGGCATCCAGAACAAGTTACTAGATTTGGAGCTGCGTCAATTACCTTGAATTATTTGCCCTTACTACCTTTCCTCCTTAGGCAAGGAACTACATGGCAGGGTGTCAAAATATCTCTGCCAGGGGAGCCAAATGGAAAATTGCCCATCTACATCCAAAAATCTGAATCCACTAACACAGGTGTCAACTTTTTCTGTACAAACACCTTAAGGAAAATTCTTAGCAGGAATCTTTGGAGCAAAACCATAAACCACTACATACAGTGAGAAAATTGATCTCCAAGGGAGGAATAATGTGCAAAAAGCTGACAATGAAGACAGAGTTATAATGAGTGAGGTTATTATTATCCCAAATGATTTGTCTGATTTCCATCCCCAGATAAGCGATATACAAATGTACCTGAATTCTGCATTGAGGTTAACACTGATCTCATACGCTAAGGAATAACAACTGGGTGAAACAAACAAGATTTCCAAGACAGCATTCCATGTCAGTGAGTCGCTCACCTGCTGACAGCCCATTTGGATAGCATATAGTAATCTCAGCCAGGAGGTATCACTATTCTATTTTTTTACTTTGGTCTTTGTTTTGATATGCAACATTTCCTCTTTCCAATCTATCCCCTAGCTGGTGAAAAGTGTTTCCTTTTATGTTTCCTCCCGAGATGGTGTTAAAATGAATTTTAAATTCAAACAATAAACACATTGATGAAAATACTGTGTTCTCCTGTAGACGAGTATATTGTATTTTCAGTTGAGACCATGATTTTTTTTTTCTGTTGCTTACATTAGAAAACTAATATTAAAATAATGTAAGACAAGACCATCAAGGCTTCCCCATGATAATTTAAAAAATTAAGTGGAAGGACACACTATAGACCAGTTACTCTAATATACATACTAAACAGCTTTCCCCCCCCTTTTTTTTTTTCCCCTTGAAACAGCTGTACTGAACATCGGTGAAGACAAAACAGCAGTTCTGACAGGGTACTGGTTCAATACATTATTCCTACATTGATTAACTGTCAAGATTTATCTTTCATTTAGGAGAAAATAAGTTGATCTTACTATGCTAGCCAAACCCTCATAAATACTATATTAAAATGATGTTTACATGCATAAACTGACAATATATAATGAAGACAAATGAGGCAACAGAAATACTGTACTACTACTGAAGTGCTGAGAGGAATGAACACTTGTTCCATGTTTACACAGTGACTTGCACTACCAAAAAACCATGGCATTTTAAAAGTGAGATGCTTAGTCACAAGAATGCTGATGCTATAATGAAATGCACAGCTTTGGCTTTCACTAAAAATTTATTTCAAGCACCCATGTTATTCAACTTCCCTCTCAAAGTTTAAGACAGAGTTGGGGAAGGAAATGAGATGAACAGGTTTGGACAAGAGAAAGAGACCTTTCAATACATCTTTGGTCCACACCATGGAGGAGTTTCATCAGCTGAAGCTCCTTAGCAGCTCCTGTTCTCTGCTGAATGGCACAGGCTGGCATTAGGAACAGGTGTCAGAAGTGATATCCTATACAGAATAAAAATGCTATGAATTGTTTTTACAAGGATGTTAATTGAAAGGCATGACTTCACTCTAAGAAACTGGTTGCCAAATGAGGCAGCTGAGTAACTCCTCACAAAGTTTATGCAGATAGACAAGCAAACTTGAAACCAAATAAAATAGAGCTATAAGTGGTTTAACACCCTAAACTTCTACAACTATAAAAATTATGGTACTCTCTGAAGAAAAATTTAAGTTAATTGCTTTCATCTAGGGACTGAGACATGAAAATGAAGCTATTAACTTCAAAAATCGCTCAAGTTGGTGAAAGTAAGCTCATGTTCACACCTGCACTTTTAAATTTTGGTTCTCCTATTTGTTTTCACAGTGTATAAACTTTTTTTGCATCGTTGCCAAGAGACGAAGATAGGAGCACTAGTAAAGACTATCAGTAATCACGTACTACTTGAACTCCCTTCACTGGCTCAGAGGCATAGGAAAAGAAATGAAAGGACTGACAAGGAAGTGTTCCAGTGAAAGAAGAGCCTCTGGATCCAAGCCAAGCCCAAGTATGCCACTACAAGCTCAAGTGGCCAGCCACAGAATCCAACTACTCCAGTCTTTGCAAAGACATGCTGACCTTACCTATAGCCAAGCCAATGCCAAAGCCTCCTACAAGGGGAAATGAAGCACACGTGTTATATTCATTAGAAATGCAGTGCTTCAGAACTTCCAGCAAGAATCTCTCTAGTAGTTCTCTAGAAGACCTAGCTTCCTAAATCATAAATAATTTTTAATTGTTACTGCAATGCACAACAGGCACTAGCTATCTACCAATATGTAACAGCATCAAGGCACACAAATGCTCCCTGGAAATATTTGAAGAATAAGCCACTTGGAATGAGGAGCCCACATGTACCCGATCAGGCTCAGCAGAACATGGCCTTAGAGGCTCTTCCACTTGTTTTTCATAAAAGAAATTAGGCTGACTAGACACAGCTGCTCCCGAGGAACAGTTCAGATTCAGAGGCACGTAATGAACTACTTTTGACAAGATGCAAAGGTGGGACAATTCTACCTTTGCCAGAAAAGCAGTAACATGAAGATAAAGTCATGTTTGTTTAGACAAATCACAACTGTCTACAACCTAGGAAGTTTATCAAGTGTGAATGCACTGGGAAATGCACAGAACTGGAAAAAGCACACCTCAGGAGAGACTGGAGGTTTGGAGTGGACAGCCCTCCAGCAAACTGCCAGCTACACAGTTAAAGTCAGCTCAAGACACTTCAGCCTTGCCTCCACTCAGCTCAGCCTGCTTAGACTGCCCACTATGAACCAACCCACCAACCACCACACAGGGTAATTTATCAGGGAGCCATGCTTCAGCAACAGAAATCTCAGGGGCCATACATGAGTTAAGTAACAACAGCCTCAGAGCCCTTGAAAAAATTAGCAATGCTAGAAGAGCACAGGAAGCTACCATGGAATATTGTCAATTAAAATACATGTTGCCTGGCACAGAGAAAGAAGACAGCACCTTCACACTAAGCGAGGACAAGTAGTTACCTTTTGGAACTCTGTCAACAGCCACCATTTATAACTCTAATCCAATTCTTAATTCTAATCTTATCAATGCTTTCATGATATTGGGGGAAGCAGGGATTATTACATCCACCCCCTCACTGACAACTGTATTAAGCACAAGAGGGGAAGAAGCAAGAAGAGTTTTAAATCTTACCCCCATTAGCATTTTAGTACATACAAGAGCAGCACTAGAAAGGCTGGGACCTCAGTGTTCAAGGAATTCTTTTGTACTTCATCCTTTCCAATTCCCTAATGTTTTGTTACTGTTGCTTATTATCCCCTTCAGGGTAGAATCCACTCCGGACCACTGCCTTATCTTTCTATTACCAGTTTCTTTATTATCATCATTTTGGATTTGTTTGTGGCTTTTTTTCCCCCCAATAAACTGTCCCTCCTTTCTTTCCATCCAATATTTACCCATCCATTTAAAAGCCTTTAACAGAAGCTGACACCAAATACATCCTTTTGGAGACACAACTGCAACACTGTAGGTACTTCTACAGTAACTAGCCCGGGGAATTTATTTTCCATTATATCAGTCTAGCATTCAGTCAGTTAAACTAAATTCTCTCGAATCATTATCTGCACAGTAGTGTCCACGACTTGCAAGCACTTCAGCGGGAAAACCAACAATTTTCATTTTCCCCTACAAATAAGCACTTCTCTGAAGGGAGGTTGTTTGGTTCTCCCAACAACTTCACCTAACTTGCTGATCAGTCAGTCATCAATTAAAGATAATCTGGTTTCCAATTTGCTCATCTAGCCACAAAACCTGTGTTTGGGACACTCAGCCGGCTCATTCGGCAGCCGGTTTCCTAACGGAGAAGCCATGCCTTTCTCAAGTAACATCCTTGTATGGATCAAGTATTCTTGAAATTTGAGTGACTTTGTCTAGCAGGCTGCAGACCCCCTTCACGCTCCAACTTCAATGTATTAAATCTCCAGTGCCTTTGGGCACACCATATATAGCGGTGGGGGCGGGGTGTGCTGCAGGGGGCTGGAATTTAACCCTTTACCAGCACTGCTTTTCAAGGGAGAAAAAAAGAAGGCTTGGAGGCAATGTTGCTGCTTCTACACTCCAAGAGAGTTCTTCCTCGAAGTAACAGACCGGCTTTGCCCCACATACAGGTGCATTTACTAAAACATCCTGCGACTATGCAGTTGACTACCAAAGCACAGCAGCAAGACCCCAGGAGCTACCTGACCACTCTCCTCCCTCACACCCTCCACTGCCTGACACCACATTAGTCGAGGCTACAGAAAAATCAGCAATAGTAACCTTGTCAGGCAACCAGTACTGATTCACCCACTGGTGTGCTTCACACCACCATCCCTGACAGAAGACAGCAGCATTTCTCCACGCCATGATGCAGCACTAGGTTGGATTATGAAATTAGGGGCATCCGTCATGCAGGCTTTGCATTACAAGCTTTGCTCGAACATAGTATTTAAGGCTAGGGATTTTTATTTTGTACACTTAACTGTCTTACAGTTTGAGAGGTAAAAAGGGAGGATTTCAAGCTTGATAGCTGACATTTTACCCTGGATAATAGTTTGTCTTTTGTTAATCATGAGCAACTGAATAAAAGGCTGTATAACATTATTTTTTTAGCATATGTGAACCACTCTGGCCAGTAAGTACTTAGACATCCAAACAGAATCCACAAAACCCAAGACAACACAGGACAGAGGGAAGTTACAGCAACAAGCCCTACCACTACCACCCCAGAATCATACTGAAGTTTGATTGCTGAATTTCAGGTCCCTCCCAGCCTTTTAATCCAGACCAACATTTGATAGTTGGTCTTCTTGCTTTAACGACAGCATTTGATAGTTCTGCACATTTGCAATACCTTGCCTACCAAAAGGAAATATTTACAGTAGATGGTAATTTATAACTACATCATCTATCCACAAAATATATGGGGTGGGCACCAATATTTTGGTTATGTGTGCAGACTAACCCACATTAGAGGGAAAATGATGCAACAGAAGTTCAGTTATTAGCTTTCGCTCACTAAAGCACCCTTCTCCCCCACAACACAGATTCAAAGGAGTATTTGCTATTCTCACATCCACGGAAAGCATGAGAGCAGCCTTGGTGTGATCTTAGGAGAGATAAAACTGTAGTAACAAAGAGGGGTAAAACATATCTGCTGAGGTGACACCAGTCACATTTGGTTGGATTAATTTGCCTACTTCAAAAATGAGTTCGAAAACAATTTGCGTGTTTCTTCAGTTGAGGTCGTTTTCTCCGTAGCATTCAAGGCATACCTCACTATCCCCAGAACATCCAATATCCCCAGTACCCAACTCTGAAAAGTGACTCATACCCATTGCCAGTCCAAAAGCTTTAGTGCTTGCCTCAAGTTGCCTGCCTGCTGCTGGGAGGTAATCCATTTTCTCCAAGTCAGCACCAGTGCAGAGGCTTACAGCACAAACCATACAGAGCCATAAAACAATATGCATTTGAACTTTGCAGTTCAAGTCTTAGTCACTTCAAAAATATTTCAACCACATATGAAGGAAACTGCTAACTAGTCATCATCCTATCCCACCAAGTTGACCATCTGGGGTTTTAGCAATGCATATTACACACTCAAGTGAAATAACAGGAATGGAGGCTCTTATTCCTTAGAGCTGAACATGTAACTATGGATTAATTCTTGTGTCAGTATTGGAGACATATCCGAGATGCCTGAACAACACAGAACATATATTCATGACCCTTAGCCATGGGTACTAGGTTTTATTCCTTTTCATACTATGCTATATAGCTAGAGCATTCAAAGCTGGCCAACATTCTTAGTTGCTAAAAAAGATTAGCAGCTATGGACTCTTAACTGGAAAGAATTTTTTTTTGAGGGTTGGTTGACAGCAGAGGAAGAAAAGTAGCTGAGAATCAAATACTTAAGAAAATAAGCACACTACTGTCTTAGCCACACACAATTTCTCTTCTTTAAGATGGTAGAGCTAAGAGGAAAGATAATTTCTGAGGCGACGTTACATAGTAAAGAAGTTTTTGTACTCAAGGTAGAAGTTGGCAGATAGTATTGCTCCAATTCCTTAACGTGTTTTCATTCCATTTCTGTGAATAAACTTGGATAAACAAGCTTAATTTGTTAGTAGGTTCAAACCGATCCCACCTCCACAGAGCCCTCCTTCAAGCACAGCTGTGGAAGGGAGAAAACAACCCATGGAAGGAGTTGCAGCTGAGCCCATGAGGAGAACAGCTGAAACAAAGTCAATATGCCTGATATATTTTAGGATCAGGGACATCCATTCATTACATTAACCAATACTTGGATTGCCAAGCAGTAGCCAGTCCCATTCCCATCCAGCATTTCTATACTTCAATTAAAGACTTGGAATGATAGGTTAAAAGCATTAGTAAAAAATTATGTACTACATAATTATGACCCAAGATTATATTTGTAACTGCTGTACTGAAAGTGGATTACAGCTGAAGACAATAAACCCCTTCTGTGAAATCTTATCTGTGGTAAAATTAGTCTTGCATTCAGTGCATTGTTCGTGCAGCTTAAGATCTGTGCTCTCAACACATCGTGATTCTTTGTCTGATGGAAAGACACCAACAACTTTGCAGGAAGGAAGGGAGTATGGGAGGAAAACTAGGAAGAGACTGGGTCAAGACAGTATTGAAAGAGGAATTATACCACCTCGACTTTAAAACAGAGGAACTAAGTAGTTTTCCTTTAAGGAAGCATGGTCTAGTAAGTGAGTTTACATGCTCTGAAGATTTAGAATTGCTACACATGATGTAAGATTTCACTATTAAATTGAGGCAAAAATTCAGCTAGACTTCTCTCCCAGTTACAAGATACACTTCAAGGCATCAGTTTTAACAAAATTGTAATTTAAAAAATTACAGGCATACAATAGTCTAGTTTCTTGCCTATTTATTGTATGCACATCTCCAGTTGTATGATCTTGAGAAAAGTCACTCAGAGGTCTATGCTGCAGCCTGCAAGCATTAATACCCTTACATACAGAAATACTCCCATGTTTTTAGATACTTGCTCTAAGTAAAAACAGTCCATGAAAGTTGCCTGAACATCCAAGGCATTTCTGCCTCTTGCAATTATTACTCACTGGAAATCATCTGAAGTCACGTTTAATTAAGCCAGTAGCATAACAATATCATATTATCACCAAGAGAAAAACTTGACAACTCTGCTGTATTTGCCCTAAAATGGTGAGCTGATTTCAACACCAGTCACTGCAAAGTGGGGGGTGGAGGGGGGGGTTGGATTCTGTCCAGTATGGTGTTAAAGCTGTTCAAACCCCAAAGTTTTAATTCTCTTACTAAAGAGAGAGAGAGAGTTAAATAAAAAGACTTTTGCATGCAGGGAAGAGTCAGGAGCTACAGATGTGATGGGGGGGAAGAGGCATCTAAAAGGAAGGTTAGAGAGTAATCCCAGAGGTTTAACACCTGATAGCTGAACAGTATTTGTAAGTTAAAAAACACTGGGGGGGAGGGGGGGAAAAAGTTTATTGCAACCTCTATCATCCTAAGGATGTTAAATCCACATTCCATAAATCACATATGAACAAAACAACCCACTACCCGGCTTTCTTCATCAGGAAAAAATTAAAAAGGAAAACACAATCTTTAGTAACCTAATGTGAAGCACTGTCTTCAGATGGGCACCTGTATTTGCATTTGGTATCAGAAGAGAAAAGACAGAGTAAGTATAATAAATGAAGGCTGCATGAATACAAAGAACTGTAGTTTCTTACATACACTGGATGAATTTCTCCATGCTCATGTGCACATTTTTCTCTAGAGCTGAAGCTCTAGCAGTCACGACACCAGCAACACAAAGTAGTGCACAAAGTTTTAAAACCACTGCCTCCGGATACACTTCTAAAATTCGTCATCTCTTCGTTAAGTGGCTAAAGCCTTCATTTTTACAAAGAGAAACAGCAGAGCCTGTACCACACACTGCAGTTGTATATAAATAACCCTTGAGCAAGGGATGCAGAACTGGGAACTCGGGCACACTCCCACTGCATCAGCCAGCTGCTTTGGTGAGACTTGTGGGTGGACGGCACTGGGAGAACCACGGAGCAAAGCTCAGCATTTGGCAGCAGGGAAAGCCATTACACAAAAGCAGCCACGTTTAACCTACCATTCCTGTCTAACCACTCTAAACCCTCCTTTCCCCTCATACCAGCTCAGCTTGCAATTAAAATAAACTTATACCAGTGCTAGCAAAAGAGAAAAAAGTTTTCTGTCATCTTAAGTGAGTTGAATTGGCTCACAGAAGCATCCCCTGAGTGCGCACAGCCAAGCCTGGTGAGAACAGAGGAGGAAGTGAGATCGCCTATTCTGTGAGTAGCCATGAGATGTTAAGACAGCTTGCTCCCTATTGTGAAACCACAGCTTTACCCGACATTAGAGCAGCTTAGACATAGATTCAATCAGCAAATTTAGCCAAGGTACCAGGTAAGTAGCTTTCAGTTCAGCTGACAGCTATGCAGTCGAATGCTTTCCCCCATACATGTACAATCCTCAAAAAATTGCAACTTTCACAATCTGTAAAACAATAAGAAGGAATGCATTTTATTTGTAATCTAAAAAGATAAGAAATCCGGGAATATATGCAACCCCAGAATTCAATTTAGTAATCTGATTCTAGCAAATGTTGTCCATGATTCAGTAGCTCCATGAACCATTTCAACTCACTGATATGACAAAAAACTTGCGTTTGTAAATTAATCTGATCAGTTAGGAGCCTGACCAAAGATAGACCTGATTTGAGGAAAAGGAAGAAACAGTGTGTCCAAGGGCAGAAAGACCTTTTAAACCCTTTCTTTCAATGGAGGGAGCTGTGGTGCCGCAGGGTATTGTCTTGTATGTCTTGGGAGTCCAAGAACCACTTCTAAAATGGAATCTGTAGAGCAATACAAGAGCTTGAAGGGTCACACACCATTAAGCTGACTGAATTTGGCAACTCCACACTTTCTAGGATAAGTGTTAGAAGTCTGCTGTTGAAGTGTTCTGACCATCCACCACTGTTATCATGAAACGATATTCAAGCATGCAGGAGCTGGGCTGTGGCGTAAACGAAACCCAAATTGCTTAAACTTGCAACTTGTGGCATTTTCCACTTTCACTTGAATACAGATAATTTATCCAACACAAGCCAAGTGTGCTACAGCTGTTCCAGCATTTTCTAAGAATGTGGTTTAGTTCACAGCCTATTAATACTTCCAAGAAAAGAAAAACAGTCCAAGATGAAACAATCAAGAACACATTGACATATCAGGTAGGATATTTGATTTAATTATGGGTAAGACTAAAGTAAAACCTTTTTCAAGTCCTAGTCTAGTTGGTTTCTATAACGATAACATCTAGTTGCTACTGTAGCATTGATAGCTGTTTACACAAAATACACTACCGGACAAAAGAAAATTATTATGGTTGCAACGCGATTGCTTTTGTAGAATGCTTTCAAGCATCTCCCCTGCTGCCATGATAGCATTTTAGATCCGACAGTGAGTAAACCACCAGACCGGATTTCAGCAGCAGCTCTGTGACAAAGAATTGGCTTTTGCTTCCCCCCCACCCCACAACAATTTCATTCACTTTCTTTCATTCCTCACTGTAATATCTGCAGGCACTGCCACCCTCCCTGAGAGCAGTGTTCAGGGTCCCACTCTCTTTAATGTTTGCCACTACTGTAACAGTCAATATTCTCTGTTTCAGAGGCTGTTATGTGCTCATAGCACACAACAGGAGTCAACAGCTCAACTGAGACCAGAACCACGCCGGCTAAAAAGAGACTACGCCAGACAACCCAGTTAAGAGCTGAAATCTGCATTGCTCTGCATTAAGAGGATGAGCAACTACACTGATCTTGTCTGGCAAATGTGTATGTCTTGTTTTTAGACTTGGAACACCCAGTAAGTAACCACCCACGGTGCTACTTCCCTTCTCACTCGAGGGAGTCTCAAAACAGAGATGGAATGAGGGAAAATTATGGGGAATGGACAGTGATTCCCAGAAGGACAGGTGGAAAGACCAGAGAGGAACAGGTAACAAATGAGAAGCAATATTAGGACAGGCGTATCATGTTCTAGGCAAGGAGGCACAAAATAAGGGAGCCATCAGCTTTTCTGCAGAAAGCCCTCAGGGATGGGGGTCAAACTCCTTATATCAGGGTAATGAGGACACATCCAGGGGAAAGAGAACCGTGTTTCAGAGAACTACTCTTCCAGAAGCTTGCAGATGACATCTGCCTATGCCCAAATTTTACCTGCATGCATTAATCTGGGAATATCCAGCTTTTCTCACATACTGAGCCGAACCAGAGTTTTTAACTAATAATGTTAAGGTTTCAGACTACCATTCCTGCCTTACATTTTAGGTTTGCTTTTACACTATTAGCCAAACAAAGTGCTTAAGTGATGCACTAAGTACTCTCCTGGAAGGCTGCCTTTCTATTATCGTCCTTTTTATGAGGCTGTAAATAGCATTCTTAAACAAGCAATAACCCTCACAGTTTTGCAGCCACCCTTTCTCAGAGGAAAAAAAAAAAGTTCTACACCTCACCCATATTTTTAGCCAAAGTGATAAAAGACTTACAGGACAAACTGTTCCCAAAAGTCAATCTTCCCCAAACAATTCCCCTTGAGTGAATAATAAATACTTGCAAATACTGATCAGGCACACCCGCATTAAGGAGTCACCAAAACAAACTAATCAAGAACAGCAGTAGATCATCAGTTCACAGAATAAAAAGCTTTTCTCAACGGGAGCTGAAGGCTTCGAAATACTGACCCAGGAACACCCAAACCCAATCCTTTAAGAAGTGTAGTCTTTTCAGAACACGCTGTTGAAAGTAAAATTATTTATGTAAAATAAATTAAGCTTTTTCAGAAGTTACTTCTAGAAAAGCCGTACAGTTTAAACAAGGCTAGAATACCTTTGTTCCCTTTGCAATTTAAGCTTTTAAGTTTACAAAATACCCTGGAGCTCCCATCCCAGCTACTCTTTTACTAAGTGATGAAGAATATGTTGCAATAGAAGTTGGATATGCCATGCTGTGGCCAAAAGCCCTCAACTGTTTCGTTTTACATACTTTAAAAAAGAACTTTCACCCTACTGAGGGCATAAAAACTAAAGCCTGTACCACAAGTCCAAAGTTATACTCCAAAATGAATGCAGAAAGATGACTTTTTCCTCGTGTCTTAAGAACATCATGCCTCATTTCAGTCTAGCATTCAGTATCACACAAGTGCCCACTCTCGGGGAGATACCACAAAAAGCTGTGAGCAGCCCAGTTGCCATAACGTTTGTGGGTTGTTGGGGTTTTTTTGTTAAAAATTTGATTCTTCTCCAATCACACTTGGTGTCCTCCAGATCTAATTTTAAGGTATTTCTTTTTCCACATAATTTATACTGCTTGTCTTCTGCCACTAGCAACTTCAAGAAACACAAAATGCCAGACCTTTCTAGAATTATTCCATAGCTACAGCAAAATTAGAGGAGATAAAAAGTGTCCCTGAAATCTGAAGACAAAGGCATCACCACATCTCCCTAGGCTAAATACCTTCAACTATCAGTTAAGCAAGCATCCCGCAGGAAACTCCTGTATTGCCCCTGTGCTGTCCACAGGCAGGTTTTCTCCTGAAGCCCCGAGTTGTGCTGTCCAATTTCATCCTGGGAGGAAACCACCTCCAACACCGGTTACTGGAAAATTCCAGCAAAACCCTCCCGCGTTGACCCCCAGAGCAAAAGGGGAAAGTCAGCGGATCGCCATTTTCCAACTTCAAACGAAAAAAATCAAGTTTCAAGCTATCACACCAAGAAACTATCCCAGTGAAACTTAAGACACTTCCAAGTACATTTTGAAGAAGCCACTGCCTCTTCTAGGATCTATTAGACAATATTTTAAGTCCCCAGAGTCAAAACTTGCAAAGCCAGAGCGTTTTAAATTAACACCACGTAAAGCAAGTTCCTGTTTGTGCACGAGTAGATGTCTGCCACCACAGAAGCAGACAAGATGTTGACCAAGAGCAGTAGATGTAGCTGGCATACGCAAGCGTGAGTATCTCTCGTAACTTTTTTCACTGCCTTTTATTTATTTATAATTAAACAATCAAAAAGGCGTCCTTTCCTCAACGCACTTAGCTTCCTTCCCTATTTATTCGTTTTTCTTTCTCCAGTGAGACACACGCCAAACACGGCTGTGCAAAATAGACCCCACAAACCAGTTTAACTTAGGAGGGGCGCTCTGGGGGGCCCCAAACTTTTTTCTCTTGCATCTCCACGGCTCCGCCACCCCTCGGTACGCCCCCACCGAGCTCCCTCTGAGGGGCACAGCGCCCACAGCAGCCCAGTGCCCCCGCTGCGACCCCTTCACGGGCAGACCGGGGCTCCGCCGGTCGCCTTCGGGGACCACACGTCCCGCACTTCGCGGGATGGGTGTCCCCCCCCGGCTCACCTCCTCCTGCTCCTCCCGGGCGGCGCGGCGCGGAGCAGCGCCCGGAGGGAGCGGGGCGCTCCCGGGACGCTGCCGCCGCCTCGCCGCCCGCCCTCCCCCGGTGTGTCAGCGGCTCCCGCGCC
>VWZN01016283.1:177442-190536 GCA_013396955.1 Regulus satrapa | reverse complement strand
GTGAAGGGCTTCCTGGAGGCGCTGGGGAAGCTGCAGAAGAAGTTCTACTCCAAGGGGCTGAGGCTGGAGTGTCCCATCCGCACGTACCTGGTGACGGCGCGCAGCGCGGCCAGCTCGGGCGCCCGCGCCCTAAAGACTCTGCNCGCGACGTTTGTCCCGGGAGAGAGGAGGAAAAGATTCCTCGGTGCCTCTGTTGGCCGGGGTTGTCCCCATTCCTCGCGGGGCTGGAGGCTCCTCTGTGCCAGGAGATGTTTTCCCAGCCCGGCCGTGAGCTCTGCTTCAGGCAAAACCCCCTGGAGGATGGGTCTGCCTTGTGGGGAATCTTTGTGCCAGGCAGGTTTAACCTATTTATTTAAAACCCCCAGTGACTCCCACAGCCTCCTGGCTTTCCCAAGAAAATGTTTAGGTTGAACTGTTGAACTGGAAAGTTGGGAGCGACCAAAAGCCTTTCCAAGCAGCTTTGAAACAAAAATTTGTCCCTTTTAAACTGGAATTAAACCGTGATATTGTTCCTTCACAGCCCTGGCAGAAAATACTCAATGTCTGGCTTTTCACTAAGATTTTGCCAGCTTAAATTTGGAAAAATGGAAACAAATACTTAACATGTAAAAAAAAAAAAAAAAAAGAAAATTCCCGTTTCCTGCTTGGAGCTTTTGGCTGGTGTATTGTTGGCCCAGGTTTTCACATTTGGGTTTCACACTTGCATGATTTAGCACTTGAAACCAATAATCTCAGTGAGCATCCAAAGCCCAGCTTGTCCAAGGGCTGCAGACACATGCCCAGGGCTTGAATTAAGTTAAAAGCAGGCCCTGATTTATTAGGGACATCATTTGAAGTCCATTTAGGTAAATCTGCTGAGAATTTCAGCCTGGGGATTTCAATTAAAGGATTTTTTTTTTCCTCCCTTTCTAGGCTGAGCCCATATGAGTTGATAATCTTTTTCTCCTCAGCTTCTTAAAACCTCTGGTGTTTCCTAAAATAGACACCTCTGTTAGTGATGCTGTGAGAGAACCAAATCTCTGATTAAAAAACAGGATGGGAAATCAATGGGAGAGAAACCGGTGTGAAAATCACACTGACATTTCTGCTCAAAGCCCTGTCCCAAAGGAGACACTCTGGAGGAAAATTTAAAGATTAATTCTCCCTTGTGGGTTTTTCTTTTCCTCTTTTTTTGGGTTTTTTTGGGTTTTTTTTTTCCACAAAACCCCCCAGCTGAGCAGGAAGGATGATCAATATTATCAGACAGTTTTCTACAAATTCCATGGGCTGAAATTCTCCAAGCTCTGTGTCTGGGCTGGATCTGGAGTTTTATATTTTGAGGAATATGTAAATAACCAAGCTGGGGATGCCTTCAGTGGCTCGGGAGACTTTTCTCATTGCACTAAATCCTGCTCTAGCAGTGAAAAGCAAATTGCACTTTTTCCCCCCCTGAAAAAAATATATTATTTGGCAGACTGTTAACTTGTCACATCTGGGTGACAAACACCTCGGAGGAAGGTTTAAAATCCAAACAAACAAACGAAAAATCTTGGGAGAAACGAGTTTCTGCGTGTCACATCCGCCAGCACTCAGGTTTATAGAAAGGTCTTGTCTTTTTGAATGTGAACCCAGGATTTTGGGATCTGAACTGGATCTTGGAGACCTTCTTGGCAGCTGGGAGGGCGAGCAGAGCCAGTAAACATTTCCAAGGTGTTTCCTGAAGATCGTGGAAGCCCAGCCAAGGCCGGCTTGTGCAGGGCAGAGGATGTTGCAGGAGGAATGGAAGTGTCAGCCAGCCCTGGGGAGCAGGGCAGGGTGCCAGTGGCGCTGGGGACACGGGGATGTGTCCGTGGGATGATCCAGAGGTGACGCTGCTGTTGGCAGGAGGAGATGAATGCCCAGGGAAGCAATGGGCTGTGGTTTTAGGGCAGACCCCTGGATTTTAGCGGGTTCCTGCTGCCTCTCCAGGCCCTGAGGTGCACAGGGAGCTGGGTGCAAGCTGGGGACAGGGTTTTAGTGACTCTGCTTCAGGTCCTTCTGCTGCCAGGGCACCTTAGGGGCTCAAGAAATGGGCCCTAGGGGAGCCAGACCTCCCCAAATCCTTCCCGAGCAGGGAGGATTTTCCATTCCCACCATGGCTGCCCCGTTTGCTTTTATCCACGTGGTTTCCTCTCTTTTTTTTTTTTCTTTTTTCCTCCTCCATCACTACAACTGGAAGACAAGGACTTGCTGCCTGTCCCCTCACATCCCCTGGGCTGGGGGAGTGTCCCTGGGATCGTCCCCTGGCATGGGCACATCTTGTGCCTCTCGTGCTGTCCTGGCTGACAACTGGACTTTTCCTGCTGTGTGTTGTTGCTGTGGATTTCAATTCATTGTCCTCTGGTGGTTTTTTGCCATGTTAATGGGATCCCTCGGGGTGTTTTTCCCTAATAAACCGTGTTGGTCCCAGCCCAGCTCCCTCTTTTCTCACGATGAGTATTTGGCTGCCTGGTGCTGGGTCTGAGCTCCCTGCCTGGGACCTCCCAGGTTTTATGGTGACGAGAAGGAAAAAGGGGTTTGGGGGTTTAAAGGAATTCAGAAAATGTGATTGAAGCTCCTGCTTGGGGACTGGAGACCTGTGGGAGAGGTGGGATTGCAGGGGTGGGACGTGCTGTGGTACAACCTCCTCCCTCTGCTTCGTGAGCGCCTTTTGTGGGGCACCTGGGCTCGTGATGAAGCCCTGGATTAAAAAAAAATACAGCTTGGCAGGAGACTTTTGTCAACTTGATCTTCTCCCAGCCAACAGGTGGGAGGCAGCAAAAGCTCAGCAGAGGAGATTTATGGCTGCTGAAGTACCGGCTTCATCCGAGCAGCGACACTGCAGCTCTGGCGCCGGCTCCTCCCTGCCAATGAGGGGAACAGATGGACTGAGGGGAAGCAACAAATTCTCCATCCATCACCAAATATAGCCAAGGAATGTCCGTAGGCCCCAGGGCAGCATCCCTGCAATGGGTGTTCGTTTAAGGGATGGATGGCCCTCGGCAGAGAGTTCCTGCTTGGCTGGAATGCCTTCCCCCAGCCCATCCCCACTCCTGATCTGTGCTTCCACCAGATGCTGGGAGGGGGAAAAAAAAGCAATAAATCAAATTCCAGCACAGATTCCAGGCTGTGATGCACCAGGGAACGTCCAGGTGCGTCCATCCAGTCCTGGGAGGTCGGGATGTCCACGGCAAAGCCAAAAGTTGCAAGGACAACCCCAAGCCCTTGGCCGTGAGGGTTGTCCCTGAGATCAGGGGAGCTTTGTGCAGGTGGATTTGGGATGCCTGGCTTGGCTTTGCTGCAAGCCTGAGGTTTGGGTTCTGCTGCCTGTTTTCCAAGCTTTTCCCTTCATCAGGCATGGCAGGGCTTTGCAGGGAGCGTGCTTTGAAATAAAGCCCGTGGAGGAGGAGGAGGAGGCGGAGGCAGAGCTGGTGGGAATTATGCTGCCACTCAGCAATTGTCAGCACAGATGTTCCCGAGGTAATCACAGCCCTGAATAGCAGGAGCTGCTTTTCATGATGAATCCAGGATTTAACCCCAAGAACTTGTGAGGTGTCGTGAGAGAGTGGGGCACCCCTGATGAGCGTGGCAGGGAGGTTGGGCAGAGCTCTCCTGGCCCTTCGTGTGCACCAGCAGAAGTTGTGACACGTCCCAGCCTCAGTTTCCCCATCACCATCATGGAATCATGGGATTCCAGACGGGTTTGGGTTGGAAGGGACCTTAAAGCTCATCCAGTGCCACCCCGTGCCATGGGCTGGGACATCTCCCACTATCCCAGGGTGCTCCAAGCCTCGTCCAGCCTGGCCTTGGACACTTCCAAGGACGGTGAATCCAAAACTGATGAATGATCCAGAGGGAATGGAGGATGATTCCAGCTCCTTAGGGAGGGAAAGCAGAAACCCAGGAGTGCTCTGAAGTGTAGTGAAACCCCTGCAGGTCCTGGTGTGTGGGGGCCACACAAACCCAGGCCTGTCCTGTGGGCCAGGTGGGAACTCCTGTGCAGCACATTTCGCTTTACATCCTCCCTGGAGGGCGGAACAGGCGCCAAAAACCCCGGAGCAGGGACCTGCAGCCATCCCAGGGGGATCAAATGTCAGGACTGGGGACCTGGTGACAGGGTGACAGAAACACCCAGAGCTGGAAGGACAGATAAGGGGACCTGGCGGCGGGAGAAGAAGCAAAGGGCACTCGCTATCAGCGCCAGCGGGGCCGTGCCAGGATTTCAGCGGCCCGACCATCTCGTCCCTTCGACACAGCTATTTTTAGCCGTGCTTGCTGACGCCTCTGTCACCAGTGCCTAAAATGGTCCCCCCTGAGCGTACCCAGGGCCACCAAGGAAGCCGTGACTCAATGGGGCACGTGTGGAGCTGCTCCTGGAGGCAGCTCCGTGCTGGGCCAGCCCCTCGGGGGGATGTTCCAGAAGGTTCATGCTGGGCCAGCCCCTCGGGGGATGCTCCAGAAGGTTCGTGCCGGGCCAGCCCCTCGGGGGATGCTCCAGAAGGTTCGTGTTTAGGGGCTGGCCCCTCGCCAGGAGCCTGCGGGCTACGAGCCCCCACCTTCCACCTCGCCACAGCTGGGAACTGGCCAGCCCTGACTGGGAACGGTCGCTGTCCCTTGGTGCTGGTCCTTTGGGGATGGCTCTGTGGGAACAACCGGGCTGGAGCGACAGGGGAGAGGGTGAAGGTCTTGGGGAAGCACAGAGCAAACCCCTCCCCGTTCCCTGCCCGTGGTAAAAAAACTGCCTTTTTCTCCCTGTTCTGCCCAGGGCAGCGAGGGATGGAGGAGGAGATCTCCCTGTCCTGGCGTTTTCCCATTCCTGCAGCGAGGGCTCCGTTACCGGGGCTGCACTTCAAAGCTTTGCTGGCAGCGCTGTGCCGGACTGGGCTGTGCCATAATCCCCCCCGGGGCCAGAGCACAGCAGAGGAAGGGGGGGTCTCAGGACCTTCTGCTGCTACAAGAGAGCTGGAGAGGGATTTTGGACAAGGGCATGGAGGGATAGGATGAAGGAGAATGGGTTTAAACTGAAGAAAAGTGGATTCAGATTGGATATGGGGGAAGAAATCCTTCCCTCTGAGGGTGGTGAGGCCCTGGCACTGGTTGCGTGGAGAGGCTGTGGATGCCAGGGAGGGTAAAAGAGGGAAAATCTGTTCCGACTGCACGGTGAGGGAAGCTCGGCTGACTTTTGCTGGGAATTGGAGCACGAGTGGACATTGTTACCCGTGCTGGAATTCACGTCCGTCCCGACAGGGGTGTGTTTGCCCCAGGGAACAGGAGGGACATTTCTGCTGGGGACGGGATGGGGACAGGGACCGTGCGGTGCTGAGCAGGTGCCACGAGAGGGCGTGGAGGGCTGTGCGGTGCCACCAGAGGTGACCCGCTGGCCGATGTCCCCCTCCTTGGTGTCCCTCCAAGGACCAGCCTGCCCCAAGAGGCAGCGCCACCATCCACGGTGCCACCCTTCCCTTCGGGTGCGCGTTTGGGGAGCGTGAACGGGCAGCTCTGCCTCAGCACAGCCCCGGGGGCCACCTGAGGCCCCACAGTGTCCCCAAGCCACCCCGCTGTGGGGTTTGACCTCCATGGGAAGGGCACAGCTGCTTGAAGCCCACCAAGCTGCGCGCGCAGAGATTTTCCTCGGTGCCAATTCCAGCGCCCGTCCTTAAAACAGCGTCTTGGGCACTTTGTCACCGCCCAGGGGGACCTGGCTGGGGGGGCTGTGGGGCCACCCCGCGTGGCAGGGGTGAGCTGACGGGGGCTTGTCCTGCTGGCTGCACAAACAGGCCCCGCTTCCTCGCCGGCCTCCTCCAGGTGCGGCTGGGAATCATTAGGAGCTCTCCGCGCCGGCCGAGTGTGGGAACTGGAAGAGAAAGCTGGAGAGAGGCCTTCTTTCATCTCCCCACTCCCTCCTCCCCCCGCGTCTGCCAAGCCTGGCTTCCTTTTGAATCCTTTAGCTTGTGCCAAGCGAGGGAGAAGAGGAGGGGGGAAAAAAAAAAAAAAGGGGGAAAAAAAAAAAAAAAAAAAAGAAAGAAAGGAAAAAAAAAAAAGCAACCGCAGGAATGTGTCCAGGGATCTGGCTTCATTCAGGCTGCAGAGCCCTGAATACTCCGGCTCCACTCGGGGAGCTGGAGGGAGGGAAGCAGCAGGAAAACAAACAGGGAAGCGCCGCAGGGAGTGACAAAGGGTGTCGGGGAGGGGGACACGTCCCCTGCCGTGGCACCGGGGACCGGGGAGCACCCCCGGGTCAGCCTGCCACGAGTCCCACGCTGGGAGCAAAGCCCCCGTGTCTGGGTGAACCCCGGCCGTGCTCCCTGCCAGGATGGGGACACGGTGCCCCGTCCACATTCCATCGCCGTGGGGACGCCGTGCCCCTGTGCCAGGCCTGTCCCTCCCGACAGAGCCAACAGGGCTGCTGGCAGGGAGGGCGCCAGGGGAGCCTGGGAGCCTTTTTTCTCCAGCACGTCGGGAGAAGGATGGCTTTTGACTCGCTGCCGACTTTATTCCCAGCAAATTAATAATTTCCTCTTGTGGCAGCAGCGTTGGCCTGTGCGTGTGCGTGCTGGTGGCTCCCACTGCCCTCCCCGCCGCCTCTTCCCCCCTCCCAGAGGGTCCGCGCCGCACCTCCCTCCATCCCCGTCCTCAGCTGGGCTCCTTCCAGCTGTGCCGAGCTGTCAGATCCAGCCCAGCTGTTTCGGCCGCGGCCTCGGGAGCATTCCCGGCTGTGAACTGATGCTGCGAGTGCCGGAGGTGCCGGGGAAGCGCCTTGGGTGGCGCAGCTGCAGCAAGGAGAGCTCTCGCTGCCTCTGGGCTCCGCAGCCGCTCGGACAGAAACGGGGGGAAAAGCAGCGAGGGAGGCAGCGGTGCACGGCGGACAATCCCAGCGCAGGATGGGAGCCCCCCCGGCGGTGACCCGGGTCCTCGCAGAGCTGTCGCCGCTGCTCCCCGTGTGCCCGGGGCGCTCGTTCCCGGGGCTGTCTGTCTGTCCGTCCGTCCATCCGGCCGGGCACCCACACCGCGACACCCACTACGGGCAGACCTGCCGGGAACGCCGGCCATTCCTCGGGGCACCGATTGTGTTTTGTTCCTTATTTATATCCCCGGGGGTGGTGCCACAGGTGGGCGATTGTTCCAGCTGACAGCCTGAAAGGCGAAGGAACAAGAGCGAGTTTCCTGCCATTCAATGAGAGAAAGTGAGCATTCAGCAGCAGCAGCTGCCGGCTGCTGGCAGGAGCCGAGCCCCCGCCGCGGTGGGCGCGGGGAAAGGCAGGAAAAGCTGCCTGATGCCATGGGCACGCCGGGCTCCCAAGCGCCTCTGGCTGTCGCTGCTTTCTCCGGAGTTGGTTTTTTGGGGCTTCAGTGGGGCAGGAGTCGGATGAGGAGGAGCTGGGGGATGGGGGGAGGCTCAGCCAGGAGGAAAGGAGGCTCGGGGGGGATCTGAAGGTTCTGCACAACTCCCTGGCAGGAGGGGACAGCCAGGTGGGCGTCAGGCTCTGCCCCCAGGGAACGGGATGAGAGGAAACAGCGTCGAGTTGTGCCAGGGGAAGTTTAGGTTGGATATTGGGGGAAAAAAATATCTTCGCTGAAAGGGTGGGGAGGCATTGGAACGAGCTGCCCAGGGCAGTGGTGGAATCACCATCCCTGGAAGTGCTAAAAAACCACATGGATGTGGCATTTGGAGACGTGGTTTAGTGGAGAGCGCGGCGGGGCTGGCTTAATGGTTAGACTCGGTTTTAAGGGCCTTTCCCAACTTCAGTGACTCAGTGGGAAGCACCAGCATGGAGAACAGCAGCGTGTGGTGGTGGGGGATGCTCCAGGTGGGGAGAGGCCATGCCAGGAGCTCCAAGTGCCAGAGGGAGCAGCTTCCCCCCGGGGCCAGCCCGAGCGCTGCAGCTTCGCCTCTGCCCTGAACTCGGGGTGATCCCTGACCCTGGGGCCTCTGTGGTGGAGGGCTGGTGGCTTTGGGAGCCGTCGGGATGTGCACTTCCCCTCCTCTGTGCTGGAAGGGCCAGGGGATGATCCCTTCCCCTGCTGTCCTTGTCCCTGTTTCCCCAGACACGTCTGCGCTCCCTCCCGGAGGGTGGTGTGGGAGGAAGGAGTTTGTGCTCCTGTGAGCTCCACATCGGGAGCAAACCTCTCTCCCTCCTCCCCTGCAGCTCTGAGGCACCCAGGGCCTTGTGGAACCCCCTGCAGCACCCCGGGTGCAGCGAGGGCTTCAGGGTCTCCATGTGCCAGGAGCCCAAGGCCATCCCTGCTCCATTTCCTTCCCTCACTCTTCCCCTCCTGGGGCCGATCCAACTGGAGGAGAGTCTCCCCCTGCCACCTCTCCCTGCCCTTTCCCCGTGCCATCTGTCCCCAGCACGGTGACAACCTCACTGGTGGCATTCCTGCCGAAGAAACCCTTAGTCCTCTATTTTTAATCCATCTGTCTCCACGGGGCGGGGGGGCTCGGGGTGTCTCCCGGGCTGGCTGCGATCAGCAGGGCCGCGCTGGGAATGCGTTTGGCACCGCTGCCACACGCGGAGAGCCCCGCACGCCTCCAGACCCCGCAGCTCCCACCCGGGAGGGGAACGCTCTGCGGCCAAGGCAATCAGCAGCCATCAGCCCCGCTTGGGAAGTCACCCTGAAACTGCTGCAGAGGCTTTTCCGTGCGTGCCGACGCTTTGGAAGTGATGGGGGGGTTGGAGATGCCAAAGCACCGGCCACGTCTGAGCCAGGCTCGGTGCCTCGCGTCGCTTCCATGAGCCGGGAGGGCTCAGGGGGGTGATGTCTGTGAATGTTAAAGGCACTTGTGTACCCAAGGAGCACAGGCACATGCTGTCATTGCCTCTGCAGTGCCATCTGGCCAGCAGCAACGCAGCTAGAACCAGGGCTGTGTGCAGGAGAACATTTTACAACAGAAAGCAATTAACAGAATAAAGCCCTTTTTAAAATCCAGTAATTAAAAACAGTCCCTCCCCCTTGTTTTCCTTTTAAGCTGAAAGTTGCTGTTTACTCATTTGCTTTACAAAGTGTGCCTTGTTGTGGCTTCAGAAGAAATGAAAGTTTGAAGTGGTTAGAGAAGAAAGGCTTTGGGGCTGGAGCGTTCCAGGCAGGGCGGAGGGGCAGGGGCTCTCCAGCCCGGCTTGTTTGTATTTGTTCTTGTCTACTCACAAGATCGCTAAACACACATTTAACAAGTGGTGAAACTGTCTACCAGCCTGATCTCTCCCAGGGTTCATGAGAAGAGGCCTGGCACATTAGCATTGCTGGGGGAAGGGGAGGGGGAGGACAGGCCTTTTGAAGGGTTGGTGTTTTGGGGCTGAGACCGGGAAGGGCTCCTTGTGCAGGCCAAGTCCCAAACAAAGGCATTGTGCTCCCCGGAGCCCTGGGGACTGGCCCCGGGGGAAGGCCAGGACCTTGCCTCAGCAGCCACGGGTTTTCCCATCCCAGCTCCTCTTGTTTCCTAGCACGGTGCAGCCCTAAGGCCATCCAGGGCCAGAGGTGGGAGCGGGGCTGGCACCTCCAGGGCTGGCTCATCCCATCCCTGGGAGCAGAATCCTGGGCTGCAGTGGTCATGGGGGGCATCCTGTACCACAGCAGCTCCCCTTGTCCCCACCACCGTCACCTTGTCCCCATCACCCTCTCTGGGTGCAAAAGGCCAGAGAGGAGCAGCCCAGTGTCCGGCGGCAGCAAGTCCTTAGTCCTCTCTGGGTGGCCACAGGGGAGCCCTGACCTCAGCTCAGCTCCTGGACAAGCAGTGACCCCGTCTGTCAGCAGGTTGGGTGCAATATCAGTTGTCACTCGTTGTGGCTTCTCCGTGCAGCGACTGCCCAGTGCAGCAGCATCGTTATGGGTGGGGAAACTGAGGCACGCCGAGGGCCTAACCCACTGGTGGTGTCTGACGCTCACCCAGCAGGATGTTCTGCTGATTCCAGAGCAGGACGGTGATCCTGTCCCTGGCTGTCCCCCAGCCCCACTGACCTGGTGGCACAGACTCAAGGGGACAGCAGCAGCTCCGGGGCGTCCCAGCTGCGAGCTCCGCAGGTGCAGCCTCGTGGAGCTCCATCCCATGGGATTCGCAGGGCTGAGCCGCATTCCCAGACCCGCCGCGGGGCAATAGGTGTGAGGACACAGACAGCCCTGCCAGGGTGGTGAGGGCAGCAGCGAATTTCAGCTCCAGGATCTGCCCTGTCCCTGCCTGGGGAAGGGTGAGGCCACGGGTTTGTGGGAAAATGTTGTTTTTCCCTCCCCTGGACTGCCCGTAGCAGTCGGCTGGGCGGGCTCTGGATTGCGTGGGCCGGGGAAGTGGGGGGGAGTTTGCAATTGAGGTGCCTCTGGCTTGGAGCAGAGCCACGGCAAACAATCCTCTCCTGGCCCCGCTCCAGATCTGACAAAGCACGGAGGTGATACCGTATTCATCCCTCCACGCTTTCATCCCAAATCACCTCCTGAAGGGCCCGCCTGGTTCTCCCGCCTGCCATGAATCTGCTGAGCCGCAGAGCCAGGCGGCCTGTCCGCAGCCAGGAATCCTGTCCAGCATCCCTGAGAGGCCTGTGCTTTGGAAATTGCAGCTGTGGCTCTGGCAGGCGGCGGTGGGACCTGAGGTTAGGAGGTGATGCTGACTGAAGATGTGCGGACAGGGCATTCCAGGCATGCACGGGGTTAAATCAGAGGTGTCAGTTCACGGGGAGGTAACAGATAAGTGCTGCTCCTCGGCTGCCTCTGCCTTTCCAGAAGCCTTGCCCTCCCTCCCTCCCACATTCCAGCTGCTGCAGCTTTTCACAGCTGGCCGCTCTCCTGGGACATTTCCCAGAGCTGGGAAGGCGGCAGGGGAGGGAGCAGTGTGGTCCCAGCGTGGGAGGGGGGGTCAGAGGCTGGGCTGACCATCGCCCCTCCAGGGACACTTCGTCTGGAGCCCTTCATCCCCAGGACAGGCCTGGCACAGGCAAACCCAGGCAACCCCAGGTCCCTGGCAGGGATCCACCCTCAGTCCTGGCCCGGAGAGTTTTTCCTGCTGCAGGGAAGGAACATCAATCTTTGCAGCTCACTTATTCCTTGGCCTCTGAAGCAGGGTAGCCAATTAGTGCTGGGTGTGATGGATGGCTTAGCCCCGTCCTCGTGACACCCATCCTCTGGAAACAGTTCCCACCACGGAGAGGCACAGCCAGCCGGAGCAGGGGACGGCTCCCACCAGCTCCTGAGTCCCTGAGGGTCTCACAGGGGTCCCAGGGACGGGGACAGGCACTGCAGCAATGCTGGCTGTGACTCCAGAGGGGAAACAGCCCCGAGCATGGGGCCAGGGCTGTTAATTCAGGGCTTGGGGTGAGATTTCCTCTGATAATTCCCTGGCTTGGCTGCGGCAAAGCCCGGAGCTCTCCAGGGAAGAGCAGATCAGCTTTGGGCAGAGGTTGGTCACCCACTGCTCGTGGCTCTGCTCTCGGGCTCACTGTACCGTGGGAGCTGGTTGCAAAGTGAGAGGCCAGGAGGGGCAGAACCCCCATTTCTGCACCCCAGCTCCCCTTGCCCGCAGTGGGGGAGGTCTGGCTGCTCCCTCCCGTGGGTGACACTCCCAAACTCCAGCTTCCCTCAGGCAGCTAAGCCTGTTTAATCCTCACCGACCCGTGAGGGGTCTCTGCTCCGTCTGGGGTGGCTCAGATGCCCCTCACAATCCCCCCTGGGATCCCCTGGGGTCGATTATAAACGGCTCTCCAGGAGCACAGGCTGGAGAGCGGATCCGATTACAGGAGAAGTGGGTTTCGGGGGCCCCTGCTCTGTTCATAATGAAGTGTAATCCTAGAAAAACATGTTGCCAATTACACTTCAATTGAACCCAGATAATGATGCTTAGACAGGGCCCAGAAAAGATGGAGTCTGGACAGTGAATTCCTTTCTAATGGAGAAGAAAAGTGTTCCTCTGTGGCAGGTCTGGGCTCGGCTTGGTTTAAGCTCGCTGTGATATGAGTAAGAGCCTGAAACAACCAATCTCAGGATCCCATTTAAATGGTTTTATCAGTGGAAAGAGTATTAATCTCTCAAAAACACATGTTTATGGGAAGTTTGGTTTGGAGATGTATGTGTTTCTAACTGAAATCACTTTGGAAAGGGATTAGCCGGTCTCTAAACTGCTAAAATAACACTTTTCTAATTCTTCTGGTTCAAAGTAACTTTTCGTTTGGAAATGTAAGCTAATAACAGCTCAGCTTCTTGACCACTTCTCATAGTGAAAACAAAACACCAGAATTAGAGCAACAAAGTGCTGTGACCTAAAGCAAAGCTCTTACTCCCTTTTCCAGTTTACAAACACCGCCGAGATGTCAGTTTTCCACTCCAGCCCAGGACGGCTGGTTCAGCTCCACTTCACAAGCGACGACGGCGCGGCTCCGACCCAAAAAAACTCCTGGAGGGGTGGTGGTGGTGGTGGTGGTGATAGTGGTGGTGTGTGGGGGGGTTTGCCGTGCTTTAAGCTCGGCTGGGGCAGGCGTGGGCGAAGGGCGGGCAAGGAGCCGGGATTTGGCTTTTCCGGAGCTGCCGGGGAATCGCAGACACCTCGGTGTTGGCGGGCGCAGCGTGGGTGAGCTGGCAGAGATGGCTGAGGGAGATAGGGAGCACCCCAGGAGGCCACGGGAGACGGGTGGCTTGGCTGGCCCGAGCGGCGACGGGGGCTCTTATCGCCGCCGCGGTCTCTGCAGAAGGGCTTTGGGAAACCCACGTGTTGCCAGATCTCAGCGCTGATTATTTTCTTCAAAATAAAAGGCATTATTTTCGTACTGGGAACCTCCACTTCGGCGCTCTCCCTCCTCCCCTCTCTCTGTCTCTCTCCCACACGCACACGTTTTTGCTGCCTTGGGGGATTTTTGAGCATCGCAGGGCTCTGAAAAACAGATCCCTGCCTCCTTCCTGCGAGAGCGAGGGAAAGGGAGAAGATGCTCGCTCGATTCTGGGCTGTGGGTTAAAGTTTCCAGCATTGTGGAAAGGGACCAGAAAGCAGCGATTCATCCCCAAGCGTTACAAAGCCTAAAGCTGGGCTTGGGCCGCTCTGTCTCCCAGGGTAGGTGTCGAATGCCCTGGCAGCGCCGTGAGCTGGCACTGGAAGAGGCTCCGAGGCTGTGGGAGCGTGGCAGGGG
>VWZN01016283.1:163754-176395 GCA_013396955.1 Regulus satrapa | reverse complement strand
GGCAAGGAGCCGGGATTTGGCTTTTCCGGAGCTGCCGGGGAATCGCAGACACCTCGGTGTTGGCGGGCGCAGCGTGGGTGAGCTGGCAGAGATGGCTGAGGGAGATAGGGAGCACCCCAGGAGGCCACGGGAGACGGGTGGCTTGGCTGGCCCGAGCGGCGACGGGGGCTCTTATCGCCGCCGCGGTCTCTGCAGAAGGGCTTTGGGAAACCCACGTGTTGCCAGATCTCAGCGCTGATTATTTTCTTCAAAATAAAAGGCATTATTTTCGTACTGGGAACCTCCACTTCGGCGCTCTCCCTCCTCCCCTCTCTCTGTCTCTCTCCCACACGCACACGTTTTTGCTGCCTTGGGGGATTTTTGAGCATCGCAGGGCTCTGAAAAACAGATCCCTGCCTCCTTCCTGCGAGAGCGAGGGAAAGGGAGAAGATGCTCGCTCGATTCTGGGCTGTGGGTTAAAGTTTCCAGCATTGTGGAAAGGGACCAGAAAGCAGCGATTCATCCCCAAGCGTTACAAAGCCTAAAGCTGGGCTTGGGCCGCTCTGCCTCCCAGGGTAGGTGTCGAATGCCCTGGCAGCGCCGTGAGCTGGCACTGGAAGAGGCTCCGAGGCTGTGGGAGCGTGGCAGGGGGCCGAGCTCCCGGCGGGACCACCGGACCTGGCCCGAGAGCGGTGCCACCGCTGCCACCCGGGGCCCTGGGCAGCGGCCACTGATTAATCCCAGCCCTTTGAGGGCCCTTTGAGCGGCGTCCTCAAACAGCAGCGCTCCGAGCGAGGCGGTTTCCATCTGAATCATGAGCCTGCGAAGTGCCTGCGCCGCTCGGAGCCGGGCAGACATGTGTGTGCGTGTGGGGCTGGATGTTGATTTTTCCCTGAAACAACTCAAGGCTTTATCAGTCCCATCTCTTTCCCACGGTTTTCTGTTGCCAGTGAGGTCACTGGTCCCTTTAAACNGGGTGCTGGCCATGGGGGCTGACCCCGCAAGGAAAGCGAAGTGGCCATAAAAGTGTGAAATCCCTGTTGGGAGCTCCAAGAGAATCCCATTAAAGCCGTGGTCTTCTCCTGCCAGGCAGCAGAAGGGCGGTGGGAGCCCTTTCTGTGCACCCCCGAGATGGGGCAGCCCCCCCAGGGCAGAGGCAGCCGCAGCCCTGCGCTCCCGGCAACCCGAGGGCTCCCGGGGAATGTGGAAGAAACCCAAAGGTTTTGCATGAGAAAAAAAAAAAAAACCAAAAAAAAACCCGCTTCTGCTCTGCTGATGCATTCGTAACGCACCAGCTGGGGCTGTGATGTGTTAGGGGAGGGAGCCCGAGCAGGGAAGGGCTGCCCTGCTGCCCCTCGGCAGGCTCGCTCCCGTCCTCGCTGAGCTGCACTTGCAGCTCTGGGGCTTTGCGAGGGAACGGTGAGGGCAGGACCCGTGTGTGGTTCCCCAGGTGATGCCCTCAGGCTTCACCGGGCATCCCCAAGCGCCGCTGGCAGCCCTGGTTCCCGGGCTGGGCCAGCCTTCCCAGGCTCCGAGGGTGCAGACGGCGCAGGGGATGAAGGAAAGGCTCTGTTATTTGTTCCCATCCAAAAATCAGCTGCTTTTGAACTCTTGTTTCAGTAGCCAAGTGTCCCTCCTCCCTCGGCATCCAGAGAGGCCTTGGATTAATTCATTCCCTCTCGCTCTTTGGTATCCTGAGCTGAGAAACTGCCTGGCTGGTGCCAAGCTCAGGTTCTCATGGGACTAAATTCACGAATCTGCTGCTGATACAGTCACAGCAGAGTCGGGCACGTCCTACACAAAACGTCCTGCAGAAATTCCCTGAGCCCTTATGCAGTTTCCAAGCGCATCAATATTTAAGCTGTTTTCCTGCTGCAGGTGAAATATATCCCACCTCTTCACATCAGTGCAGCACGGAGTCCACAGGACCCCAAGGGATAAAATACTGGAATTGTCGGAATATTTTATTCCGGTGACCAGTAATGATGAACTTTTAATCTCTCTCTGGTGCTGCTAATGTGTTTGTCTTCTCGAGGCAGTGGTAGAACCAGGCTGGCGGTGATCTGGTGATATTTGTATAGGTGGATGTTGTTCCTCATGTCACGCAAATCTACGGCCAAAAGAGCTGTTCCTGCCCTGCTGAGGTCACACCCCAAGTAATGCCATCCTGCATGGGATGCTGGTGCACCCAGAAAAATCAAACACTTCCAGGTGGGGAGTGAGGAGGAGTGATTAGAGCAGAGAGAGGCTGCCTGGCTGGGGTTCCCATCACCCATGGGTTGAGTGGTTTGGGCAAACCAGTTTCCCTGTAGTGAGGGGATGAGTCACGCCGGGTGTGAGGCTTGGATCAGTGCGTGGAGCAGAGTTTGGGCTCCGGGGTCACTGCAGAAGTGCAAGATCTGCTCAGTTCACAGCCAAAGCTATGCTGGGGATGATCAAACCAAGCAAAGAGCGACGCAGTAATTTTAATCATCGGAGAGTATACTCACACTATCTTTTATGTGGTCCTAATCCACCAGATGTGTTTTTAAAATGCATTTTGTGGTGAGACGGGTGTTGATATCCACATCTGGACCCGAAGCTCTCACAAAGAGCAACGCATCCAGACCGCTCCACAAAGAGAGTTTTAAAAAAAAAAAAATCACTATTCTTCTTTGGGTGCCTACTTTGCATTTCCAGGTGAAGTCAGCACCTACCCCTTGCACCTAAAACACCCCGGTGTCCATACAGAGCCCATTCTCACATCAAAACTGCTCATTCTGCGTGTGTCTGTGTAGCTGGCGACGCGTGTTGGTGCCTGTGGAGCCAGCCAGCACCTGTGCCCAGAGAGAGCCCACCCAGGAGACATTCAAATAGGGGACCTGCATGGAGATGAGCAGAGCAGGCAGTAGAAGAACATGTTATTGTGTAAAAACCACTTCTGAAAGCGCCTCGCTTGGGCCTATTTTTAATAGGCTGAACTGGGTCTAGCTTTCGGCTGGCTGCAGACAGCACTGTCTGTGCAGGAAAGTCCTTATTAGACTCCTATTAAAATGCTTCGCCAAACTGAAAAAACATTTGGGTTGGGGTGAACCCAAGTGCCCCTTTTCCAGATTTGGGTGTCTGACCCAGCTCTGGTCGCCGCGGCGCGCCGGGCTGGCCGGGATTGCAGGCGGGTGAGTGTTCCCATCCCTGTGCTGGGTTTCGTAAGGCACAGAAACAGCCCCGAGCCAGCTCCACTTTCCAGAGGGATAAACCCTGCTTGGGGGAGGTGGCCCAGCCACCCTCATCCCCTTCCTCAGCCACGGGGTCTTCCTCCAGGGAGTTTCCCACGCCCGGTTATCCGTGGTTATGGAGACTTCACCTCCGTGGGGACCCTAAGGGTTGAACTTTGCCTCCCTCTGCGTGTCTGGTGCTGACCTTTGGTGCTTTCAGCCTGGCAGGCACGGGCTGGTTTGTGGGGCCCTGCTCCTTAGCCTGTCCCCACGATGTCCCTCGTCCCCCTGAGCGGAGCTGTGAGCCAGCAGCAGGGTCCCTGCTCTGTCACCTCCTGCCAGGTATCTTCCCTGCCCAGCTCCTGGCCCCTCTCGGAAGGGTTCAGGGGCGTCTGTGAGTTCAGAACACCCCAGCCCACCCCGAAAATTGTGGTTTGGGAAGCGGCTCTCTGGGAAGCCCTCAGAAACCACATCAGTGCCACCACTGGCCTCACCCTGAGGAGCAGCCAGCCCTCCCTGGGTGGGAGCTCGGATCCCAGGACTCAGATCCCTCCTGCTATCGTGGCTCTGAGACGCAAAGCCCTGCAGACAGGGCAGGCTCAGACACGAGACACGGGAGGTTCACACATGGAGGAAAAAAGGCCGTGACTCCAGAGCTCAGATCAGGCTGCTTTTCCAGCCCCGTGGAGATGCCATCACGGGTCGGGATTGAAGAATTGTGCCTGGGAGGGGATGGACAGTTTGGTGCAGAAATCTGTCCCAGGCTGGTGGGAGATTCTTGGAGGGGAGAGAGTGGAATTCAAGTCTGCACTTTGCTCCCCATCCCCAATTCCTGAGCTCTGTGTTGTGGGCAAAAATGAGATGGGAACCAGAGAAGACATTTTTTGGGGTGGGGGGAGGAAACTGCAGATGGCAGACGAGTGTAGAACACATGTGCAACAGAGGTTGCTCTCCAGCCAGAAATGATCCCCTCTCCTTCATTTCCAGCCATGTCTCCAGGTCTGTGTCTCCCACCACGACATCTCAGATACAAGCCAGGAAGAAGAGGAGAGGGGTGAGTGTCCAGCTGTGTCCCCTGGTCAGGCTGGCTCTGTGCACTGGGAGGCTGTTGGGCTGTCCTTACTGTTAAAATCACTTTTATACCCCTCCTGCTCCACCTCCTGCTCTCCCCAAAGCCAATTTTTTTCCCGAGATTTGGCCTCAAACCTGGCAGAAGAGGGGAAGAGCCATTTCCCCTTTATCACGCCGGGGTTATCACACCAGTTCACGTTTCCTCGCTCAACTTTTGCACCCCAAAACGTTCACACACACACATTGCAAAGCACCTGGTGGGCTTTAGATCCACATAAGTGACCGTGGTTTCTCCTGTCTGCTTGGAAATCTGCCACAGATCATCGAGAAGCGGCGCCGGGACCGCATCAACAGCAGCCTCTCGGAGCTGCGGCGCCTGGTGCCCACGGCCTTCGAGAAGCAGGTGAGGGTTTGTGTGAGCCCCTGGTGCCCTCCCGAGAGGGCTGCAGGGTTGGGGGTACAGCCCCCAGAATGAGGAAGTCTGGAGCAAGGCGATGCCTTTCTTATCATCCTCGCTCCAGGGAGTAAGTAGGTGGTGGAAATGAGGGTGGTGAAGCGATATTTAGCAAATATTGAGGAGCCCTGGGGAGGAGAAATTCAATCTAGGAAGCGTTTTGCAGATATGAGGAAGCACAGAAATGGGGGTTTTTCAATCTGCATCGGGAAGGAGATCTTTATTCTGCTTACTTGATGTAAAACCCAGAGCTCTGGTGGATGCCCTGTGCCATTCTGAGCACTCCTGGGCTTCAGGGAGGTTTCAGGGAGGAAATCATTGGTCAGACCACAGCTCCTGAGAGGCACAAAGCCCAGGACCATAAAATGACAAATGGCTTTTTCTTTCTGCTCTTGACACAGGGATCTTCCAAGCTGGAGAAGGCAGAAATTCTACAAATGACGGTGGATCACTTAAAAATGCTTCACGCTACAGGAGGAACAGGTAAGAACTGCTCTTATGAGCATATGGGTGAGGTGAAAAAGCCTGGAAAGGAAAATTCCCCACCAGCAGCAGCAGCAGAGAGCTGCCTTCAGCCAGCTCTGCCTGCTTCCCAAGGGAAACACCTTTTGAGGGAGGGCAGATGGCATTTCCCTACAGATGGGTCAGCATCCCGTGCATCCATCTGGGAGACTGGGCTATGTGGGATGGTGAACCCCCAGCCCCACAAGGACAGCACTGTTGGTGTCACACCCTGTGCTAAAAGCTGCTTTGCCAGAGACTCATTATTCCTGCTCAGAAATGGAGCCTGCTTCCAGAAAAACCATATTAAACTCTTTACCTCCTCCCTGGGATACATTTCCTGCGGAGGCTGAATTCTGCATGAGGACTCTGCAAATAAACAAGGCTTTTTNTTTTTTTGGTGTGTGTGTGTGTGTCTCTTGGTTGTTATAAGAAGAGAGAGGGAGCCCTGTGCAAAATTCAACAAAGGTTTTATTTGTACTGAGACCTCAGTACAGACCCTCTGTCCTGTTCCAGTTAACAGGATGGAGATCACAGCTCCAGTAAAGAAGCCTCTGGCTTGCTTACCACCCAGTTTTGGCTTGCTGGGGACATTGCTGGCATCCAGGCTTTGGTTCAGGGCTGTAACTTGGTCTGGAACATTTGTTTAGATATTCAGTTTGACTGCACTGCAACAAAGGGCTGCATTGTCACCAGAGACCCCATCAAGCACAGTGGTCCAGCGCTTCACTGTGCTGTGACATTCTCTGCTTTATTGCTTATGGTCTCATGAAGCTGCAAGTTGGGAGCAGAAGCCTGAAAATCAGCAGTTGGTTGCTGATTTCTGTGGCTTTGAGCTTTCTCAGCCCAGCTGTTTTGGTTTTGTCACTGCCCTGTGACACTGGTTTTAAAGGGAGCTTAAGTTTTGGGAGCCAGGCAGAGGGAAGTGCTGCTAAGCTGTGTGTTGGGGAAACACTGTCCTGAGTGGAATATCCCACTGGCAGAGGCAGCCCAATCCCAGTGCCCATCTAGCCATGTCTCCAGCAGTGATAACTGATAGCACCCAATAGGAAAAAAAATTCTTCCTTCCTGAGCACGGCTAATGAAACCTCTCACTGGTCTCACACGGAGCGAGAGGCTCCCTGACCCTGGCGGGTTTATCCCGGTGAGATAACCGCAGATGCCGCTCTCAGGCACGCTCCAGTCCCTTGGGACACCCACTTGGCTGCCTGCTTCAGGAATATCACACGGCAGCAAAGTGCCTCAAGTGAAATACACAGTGCACTAGAGAGGGTAGTGAAATCCAAGCACATTCCTGAGCTCTGCACGGCCTTACTGTCACCCACGTCCTCTCCCCGCAGGCTTCCTGGATGCCCGGGCTCTGGCCGTGGATTACAGAAGCATCGGCTTCCGCGAGTGCCTCACCGAAGTTGTCAGGTACCTGGGCATCCTCGAGGGCCAAAACGCCGCCGACCCCATCCGCCTGCGACTCCTCTCCCACCTGAATAATTACGTGGCGGAGATGGAGCCTTCGCCCGTGGCCACCTCCATGCTGCCCGTCCACACCTGGCCGTGGTCCTTCCTGCACGGCGCCGCCGGCCCCGTGCAGATCCCCAGGAGGGAGGCTGCTCCCGCTCCGGTTGTTTTGACTGCATCTTCCCTGGCTTACCCCAGCCCTGCAGTGAGGCCGGCCCCTCTCCGCCGTGCCCCCGGTGAGATGCTGCCGTCCCGCCGGAGTTTCCTGGCCAGCAGGATGGGCTCCTCCAGCCGGAGAGCCCGGGGCGCCGGCTCGGCCGCAGCCGTGCCAGCCGTGCCCAGGATGCCGTCGCCAGCGGGAGCGCTGAGAGAGGGCTCATCCAAGAGCAGCCAAATCGCCACGTTCCTCTTCTCCCCGGCCTCTGCCGGCATCCCTGTGCCGCCAGCTTACGCGGCACCTCCCGTCTTGGGCGCTGCCGCGCAGGGACCAGGGATCAGGGTTGGGACATCCAGGATCTGCCGCTCCTGGGCGACGGAGATCGGGGCTTTCTGACCCTCCCTTCCCCTCTGGAGACAGGAGTTCTTCAGCGCTCATCGCCCGCGGGGCTGAGAACAAACTCGGTTGAAAAGGCATCTTTCCTGCTTTGCAGAAGCCAAGGATCCATAGAGAAAATTCTCTCTGCTCTTCCCTCCCTCCTTGCACCGCCCTCCTCACCTCACCATCACACGTCCTCTCCCTCCTGATGCCTGCAAACGTAAATCCCATCCCATTCCATGCACTTGCCTGCACGAGGCCACGCTCCAGACCCTTCTGGCTACGAGGGAGGGGACACATGCAGATCCCAACCCCGTTCCTCCTCGAGCAAACCCCTCTGCAGAACCCAGCCTTGCTCTCCTTTGGAAAACAGCCAGCCTTGAAATCCTGCCTTTATTTCCCCAGGGACTCGGAGCTGCCAGCCAGACTTGCTCAATGCCGATTCCCTGCGACGCGTTCCCCCAGCTGCAGCACCTAATTTTGGTGTGGTGGGATGGACACAGCTCACACCCCGTGGCCAGCACTGCTGGCACCCACAAGGCAGGAGGCTCCAACCCCCCCCCCCCCGCCTCCCGGAGNNNCCCCCCCCCCCAGCTCCCGAAGAGAACTGCCTGCCTGCTAATCCCTGTGCTTTCCTCTCCGCATTACCAGCTTTTCCCACTTATGTGCCCTTAAGGTGGAGTGAGGCAGCGGCTTAGCAGGGCTGGTTCCCACAGCCCGGCTGAAATCCTGCTGTGGCTGCAGGGCCTGCTCTGGGCTCCTGGACAAACCCTGGACAGGAGCACAGCCCCTGTCCTGCACCGAGCTGTGACGAGGTGAGACAGAGGATTTCAAAGGGATGCTTGTCAGGGAGGGGAAGGCTCTGACGGCCAAAGTGAGAAGAAAATGCCTTTCCCTCTGCCAGCCTCCCTGCTGGAGCTGTCTCTCCTCCACCCCCTGCTGAACAGCCGTGACTGCAAAGGGGGAAAATGGGTTGGAGCAGCCTGAACTTGAAGTGCCTCCCTCGTTCTCCCTGAGCCCAGCATCCCTCACCCTCCCCTCCCACAATGTCTCTGTTTTCTCTCTCCAGCACCATGGAGGTCTCACACCTCTCATCCCCCTCCTTGGGCCGGGACCAAAACCCACTGAGGTGTCACTGCACTTGTCCTGAGTCGTGAGAGCTCTCCCTGTGTGCCCCATGATGACTGACACAGCAGATCATGCCTCTGCTCCTGCAGCTGGCCTCCCCTCCTCTCTTCTTTGGGCAGAAAGAACAGAAACCTGAAGCTTTCAAGCCGCCCTGCCTCTGTGCCACGTCCTGTGGTGGCAGGGCAGGGTGTCCCAGTGCTTCCCCCTCACCTGAACAGCTCCCTGCATTTGTGCCTTGACTTGCTGGGATAGATGTGCAGAATATTCTGGACCCAGCTGCATGCCCAACCCTTGCCCACCTCTACAGCACTCCGACATGGAAAGAGAGAAAAGGCCAGCACAAAGGAAGGGAAAAAAAAGAGGGAGAAGATCTCTTTTGAATGGGAGAAGCTCTTCCCATGCCTCGGGTCAGAGGTGCAGCCGGTGTGGCTGTGCGGGTGAGCTGTTGTTTTCCTTCCTGCAGATGGTATCTGCCATGTGCATGTCAATGTATGCATCTGCCATTGTTTGGGAAGCGAGTCCCTCCCAGTTGTTTGGATGGAAGTCATTGCACTTAACACACACAGAAATGCCTCTGCTGCTTCTCACCCTTGTCCTCAAGTGCCGGAATCAGCCAGGAACAACGTATTCCCTTTCAATAAAGTCATAGGAGGGAAATCCTCGTGGACCCTGGCTGTTCCTGCAGCTGGTTTGTGCACTAGAGCTCACGGCCTCACTTTACACTGTGCAGTGCTCTTAGATTCACGAGCTGCGACATCAGCAACGGTGTCAAATAAAGTCTTTCAAACCCCTGTCCTGGTTGTGGAATGTAGTGTTGAAGTGAATCCGGTCTGCTCATCCAGCCTGCCTGGATCACTGAAGGGACCTGTGGAGGTCATTGAGGAGTAATTTTGTGGCGGGTTTTGATTCCTGAAAAGCTTGGGAAAAAAGAAAAAAAGGTAAGATGTAGCTTTTAAGGTGACATCCCCTCTGATTGTTTTGTAACTCTTGGTCATTTTGGACCCAAGACTTTTTACTTTGGAAAACAAGTGAAAATCAGCCAGCTTACCCTGAGACTGGCAATAATCCATCACTTGAGAAGAAATAATTTCATTTTAGGTCTAAAAAGTGTCAGGGAACAGATTGGGTCCGGCAGAACCTTGCAGCCAGACTGAGGGCTCGCCCTGGTCTCCTGACCCTTTGCAGCCAGGACCAGCATAACCCCTGTGGCACTGTCGGGAAAAGCTTTGGACTAACAAAGAGCCACAGCTGAGAGCCTGTCTCTGTTTTGAGGAAAGAACCAGCAAATGATCCCTCTTCGTGAAAGATGCTTGGGAGAATTTTACTGGGGAATGGTGGGAATTCGACTTCCTTTCCCATAACTCCTTCTCACTGCAAAATGCCTTTCAAAACCGCCCATAAATCCCTTCCTTAAGTGCTGTGTGGGGAATTGTTGGAAGGGAGCAACTGCAGCTGTGATGGAGTAATGCAGCATCCGTCTGGAAGAGGGGAGAAACTTCAAGAGCAATAATGGGGCTATTGATGACGGGTCGCCTGGGCCGCCCTGACCCGGCTGGAGGCGGCGGTGGGAGCTCAGTGCTCTGCTGTGGCCTCGGCCGGAGAGGAGAACCAAACCAAATTACCCTCCGTGGGAGGCAGGCTCACAAACCGGCCCCGCGGGCTACAGTGCTAAAACAAAACAGAGACAGTGGGAAAAAAAATAAAACCCCGGCACTTCCTGATCTCCGCGGATCAAACGGGAGCCGGGGTGGGTGGAAGGGCATCGGTTCAGGCCCGTGGGGTTTTCTCCCCACAGCAACACGGTGATTACAGAGCAGTAGCTCGGGACTGCAGCTCTATTTTTTTTTTATTATTATTATTTTTTTTTCCCAGGGTTTTCTTTAACCTAAACTCTAATACATCCTGGCAACTTTTGATCTAACCCTGCAGGGGAAATCCCCGAACTCTTCATGCACTGCCTTCATCCTTGTTCTTTAGGCAAAAAAAAAATCCCGATGGAGAAGCCCGTGGGAAGGCGTGGGCTGGGGCTGCTCGGTGGCACAGCGGTGTTAAACAAGGCTGGAAGAAAACAGGGTCCTGATGAACGAGCTTGGAGGGGACAGGGACACTCCCAGGCTGTGGGAGACCTGCTGTGCTGCAGGTGCTCCAGGAGCGAGCCCTGCTCTCCCAAATTCCCCTGCATGGGAAATGTTGCTTATCTCAGCTCTGCTGCTGCCTGCCCTGGGTGAAATGTTCTCTCTCCCTCCTTTCTGCTCGTGGAGCAATCCCGCCCTGCCATCTGCTGGCGGAGTTCTAAAGCCGAGCGGCAGGAATCCTAAACGGGGGTGAGTGGGCAGCATTTGGCCGAAAGCCTGCCATCTGTGCTGAGAACTGGGTGATCTTTTAGGGTGACCACCAACAGCTCAGAAAGCAGCTTGGGAGGCCTCCTGATGATCGCTGGGTCACCCACCAGCACCGTCGATGGATGGGGGTGGATTGGCGAGACGAAGCCTTTAGCAGATGTCCCCTCTGCTCCAGGTCCCGCGAGGGCCGGCTGGGCGGATCTCAGGTGTCGCTGGACACCAGGAGCAGCTGCACTCGTGTGCTGACCCAAGAGCAGCGGGGTCCCCTGGGGCAGCTTTGTACCGCCAGCCCGTCCATCCGTCCGTCCATCCGTCCGTCCGTCCGTCCGTCCGTGCGGGGAGTGAAAAGGATCGAGCAGGCCACACAGGAGCGTGGCTGCCTGCACGGAGTCCCCCGGGGAGGGAGCACAAATGTCACTAAATATGTTTCAAATCAGAGCCGTTCGCAGCGTAGCCGCAGCGGCTGCTGCAGCCAAAGGGCGTTTTTTTTTATGTGGAAACACGCTCCTTGAGCTGGGCTGTGTTTTGACTTTAGCTGTCAAAGCAGGAGCTGAGCGCTTCCACAGCGACGTGCCTGTGTCAGCCCCTGGTTTCCCAGCGGAGGAGGTGCCAGCTGTTGAAGGGGCCGAGCACAAAACAGTGGCAGGTGTGATCCCACCAGCGCGGCCTCGCAGCACCGTCAGCTGTCGGGAGAATGATGAGACCAGGAGGGGGAGGATTTGTGCCACTTCTGTTTTTCAAGACAGAAAAAAAAAAATATTGCAAATCGCTACAATTTGCTTTGCTATTTTTACCTTTATTCTGCTACCCTTGATTATTCCACTGTAGTGAAGAGGAAATTATCCTATCCATTTTTCAAGCAACGTTGCTTTTAAAAATTGAAGGCAAATTGAAGGCAATTTAACAATTGAAAAGCTACAATGCCCAGCTAACCAGTGTGTACAGCCTATTTTAGTCCCCCTTAACAGGACAGCCATGGAGCCTGAAGGTCACTGATGAATCACTAAATCCTGCACTGCCGTGTCCTCACGCTCCGCTGAAGATGCTGGAAATAGATAATTACGGGTCTCCCTGGAGCTGATCTCGTGAGCGTGAAGCCACGGGACAGCAGCAGAGAGGGGGGGAGGAGGTGAATCCTCTCCCATTCCAGCAGCTTTCTGCTGCTGGGAGTTGCTCAAGCCTCGCCCTGGGAAGAGGGACTGACGGTTCGCTTCCACGGGGAGACATCGGGACCCTTGGTCCCGCTCCAGGCCAGCCCACGACGGGAGCTGGCACAGCGCCGGGGCTGCCGCGGCAGATTTGAGGAAAAAAATGGTGCTCTGAAGAGGAGGTTGTGGAAGTAGCTCCAGCTGTGATCCTTTCTATGATCCTTCTTATACCGCTCCTCATCCCACTGCCAGCGACACCTCCAAAAGCAGAGCTCGGAGCAGATCCCAGGGGAATTGTTTGCTCTCCCGGTGCATTCCTCTGCTCAATCTGCTCCTTGCCCTGGTGCCTGCCCCGTGGCCGTGCTCTCCCCAGCAGGCTTTCCTGGATTTTTTGTGTTTTATGGTGGGACTGTGCTGCCCTGTGAGACATCTGGACATGTAGGATGGGGTGGGAGGGAAAACAACCCCTAAAACTCTTCTGGGGTTTGTTGCTGCGGCTCCATCTCTCTGCCAGCTGCCCACAGGGGATTGTTTGTCCCTAAATCTGTCAAATTGAAGAGGCGAAGCTTGTGTCTTAGCTTATGGCTGTTGCTCCTCGCTGGGCACCACTGGACAGAGCCCGGCCCATCCTCTGACACCCCCTGAGGATATTTGATGGGATCCCCTCGGAGCCTTCCCTCCTCCAGAACAGCCAGACCCCGCGCCCACAGCCTCCCCTCACGCGGGCGATGCTCCAGACCCCAAATCCCCTCTGCTGGACTCCCTCCAGCACCTCCTCCCCTTCACCCCCCTCAAAACTAACTAGGGGAATCCACATCATTTCCGACAACAATC
>VWZN01016283.1:148013-161650 GCA_013396955.1 Regulus satrapa | reverse complement strand
AGGGTTTTTTTTTACTGGTGGGGGGGTTTTTTTTTTTTTTTTGTCTCTAAAAATGCTCTGCAAATGCATTTCTTAGTGAGGTCTCTTTTAGACAGGGCTGTTTCTTGCACCGATACTAAATTTCGGAGGTCTGCGTTTGTTCCTCGCCTAGGAAAATAACCCCCGCTGTGTTTCCTTCTGGGATGGTTTGGGGCTGTTTCTGTGCAGCCAGTCCTAGCAGAGAAACTTCAGAGTAGTCAGTCCCTGGTTGAGTGCTCCGTTCAGTGGCCGATCCGCACACTCCCAGTTCAATAAATTTAATATCTGCCGCGTTCAAGCGGCTGGATGTGCCCCCCAGCTGGGAAAGCGGCGTTCTTGCTTTAAAGTGAAATAAAACGCTTTGCTCAGCGTGTGGAAAACCAGATTGTCTCACGTGCAGAAAAGCCACATTTGCTTTGCTCTTGTCAGACTCCCTTTTTCTTTTCTTTTTTTTTTTTCCCCCTCACTTTGTTTCCTGCTCAAAGCCAGGTGTTTGCAGAGCTGAAGCAGCACGTGAAAGATGGGACAGGAGAGAGGTCATTTTGGAACACGTCTTTTCTGGAAGGAAAATGGGTCAGCGTTTTTTTCTGCCCCACTTTTCAGGGCTCTCTGCCTGCTGACTGCTGCAAGTTTATTGCTCCGTGCTGGGGTTTAACAGCATCTCTGCGTGGTAGAGGCATCCAGGTAGAGATGAGAGCCAGCTTTTTTTCCCTTGAATTCAGAATCAGCTCGCAACAGCACAGACTCCAGCAGCAAGTAAAAACTTTTTCCTGCAGCAGGTTTTTTCTTGCCTTACGTTTTTGCAGAGCTTCCAGCCTCACCCAGGGCAGTTCCTTCTGATGCCGTTTCCTTGCACTGATCTCTGATTGAGCACTGTCGATCCTTTCCCTTGTCATGCTGATTAAAAGCTGACTTGCACCCCCCCCTCCACTGCATAATTTCTTATTCATGGGCGCTCTCAAAAAAAAGCTTTTTTTTTTCTTTCGGGCAGCTTATTTGTGTTTCAAAGATTCTCAGTGAGAAGGAAAGGGCCTGAGATATTGTTAAAAAAAAACCCCAAACAAACCAGAAACAAAGCCGGGGATGAATACCAGCTTGGTTTAGACAGATTTTTGGGGAGATGGGGTTGCAGAAATGCAGATAAAATTCTCTCAAAGCAGGGAAGAGTGATCTCAGGAAGGGATCAGTGGTTGTTCCCATGTGCTTTAGCAGAAGCATTCTGCTAAATCCTCTTACAAATGAGGGCTTTCCCAATATATTCCAAGGTAATCTTTTATGGTAATAAATAGGCAGGAATTTAGGGGGAGGTTGCAGCCGTTCTGGGCTGCTGGGGAGGCAGCAGACATTTTAGGAAGCTCCTGGACTTGAAGCGATACTTGGAGCGAGTAGTTGGTGTCTTGTTACTTGTAGGTCTTAAAAGGTCAAGTGGTTTAAACCTGATCATTGAGTGAATATCGGACGGGGAAATAGCCAAACTCGCCCTGCCCTCGTGAAGAGAGGTGAATTTCTGAATTTCTCCTGTCCAACTGCAGCGTGTGTTACCCTGCAGAAATAAAAAAATCCAGCTGGCTGCACTCCGTGCAATGCAGCAGGACTCGGGCAGGGAGTTGGGAAGAGGGTTGTGGTCTCTACAAAACCAACTTGATGATGAAGAACGTAATTTTTGTTGTAAAATGCAAAAATTTGGACTGTTTTCAAGGTGGCGCTTGCCTGCGTGAGGCTTCCTGAGAGGAGGAGGAGGGAGTCTGTGTTTTCTTCCAGGAATGCGTAATCAGAAATGCACTTGGGCCTCATCCCACTGAATCTGAGAAAAGCTGAGGGGGGAGCATTGTGGGAATCTGGTTGGATTTATGGTTGAGAGTAGGTGCTTACAGGAACCACGAGCTTTTGTGCTCTGCAGACTTCTTGTGTATGTTTGAACCGGTAGTAGGTGTTAAAAAGGTTGATAAATGATGAGTTTGCATTTCCCTGGACCCTTTTGTGGAAGGGTGAGGGCTTTGTAAATCTGAAGAAAGCGATGTTTTAACTTTTTTTTTGTTTTGTTTCGTTTTGTCCTCAGAGCAAATCCAGCAGCCAGAACTCTTCCCCATTTCAGGGTCACGAGGAGCTCACACCCGTCACATTTTGAGCATGCTCTGCACTTTCCAGGTTCCCGTGTCCAAAACCTGTGTTGTTCTTTACAGTTTTTTAGCTGCTGGGAGTGATGCTGGACAGGCATTGTCGAACTGGCAGCAGTCTGCTGCAGAGAGGTTATTTTTAGGGAAAATGAGCTCTGCTGGTTTTGATTGCAGTTCCTTGCTGTAGTAACCAGGGAATGCTGAATTCTGAGCCTGTCATCCTGTGATAGGCAGGGCAAGGAAACACTTCAAAGCTGTGGCTGGTTCAGGTTCAGCGGGGGTTGTTAATATTTATTCTTTTTGACTGTGAAGAACGGAAAGAAAACCAACTCTACAAACAAGCTGAATTTCTCTTTATGCTTGTTCCATGCAGTCGAATTCCAAACATCGACGGTCACGGAATGACAGCCCAGGGTGATGAAGCAGAGAAACTTTAGTTTGGCTGCAGAGATAAGGTGTTCTGAACGTGTGGGGAAAACAGAATGTTTCCCAAGCTAAGGAGGATCTCAGGGCTGGGAATAGATTTGTGTTTCTGTAGAAAAAAATATAGATAAATTTGTTTGTCCTTCTCCTTGAAGACAGCGTAAAGAAGGAGCTGTGTAAGGCAAACTGTGAGGTTAAAAGGGCAGTGTTGGTACTGACCCAAGCTTCATTGCAGCAGCGTTTTGTTGCGACCTCCGTGATTGAGGAATTTAACTCTTTTGAATATGCAGCATCTCTCTTTTAAAGAATAAGTGGCTAAATTTGCACTGTGTGCTTTCCTTGTCAGGACTTTCCTGCTCAGTGACCGAAGTGAGAGCCCGGAGGTTTGGGGAGAACAAAACTCCTTGTTGTGGAGTCTCTCTGGGTGAATCTTGGGGTGTGAGGGTTGGTTATCAGTTCCTGCTGCTCACACCACAGCCCTGTGGTAACTCAGGGGAGGTTAATTGCTCTAGAGGCAAACTGCAGTGAGAGTTCATGTGCTCTCTCCAGCCAGAAAGGGAATGGAAAAGAAGCCTGGAAGGGGCTCTGAATGTGTTTAATGTTCTCTCTGAGCTGCTGGAAGGATAACAGGAACCAGTGGGAGAGAAACAGATACAGGAACTGAAATGGCTGCAGCTTTGTGTCTGAAATAGAAGAAAATGAGAAGGTGTTTGCTCAGATGAAGGAAATGAATCAGCCGCGCTTGGTGTGAGTCATTCAGAGAACTCTTGCAGATCCCTTACAGGTTTTCTGAGGTGCTGGTGTAGCGGGGTTGCATTTCCACCTGTGGGTGTGGCACACGCAATTCCCTCGGGGGAATCCTTGTAGGGCTTTCACACTCACCACAAGTGTCTGGGCCAATTTGGGGCGGTGTAATAATAGAGTGGAACAGTAGCAACCTGTTGAAAGAGCAGAGCAATATTATCTGCTCGGGGAGCTTGGAAGAACCGGGAGGAACTTCCTGACTGCTCTGGGGCCTTCACTGCTCCCCCCAGCCTGGTCACAGCCACTGCTTGATCTGCTGTCACCTTCCAGCAGGAGCCTGTTCCTGCTGCACATGGCATTACCCACCCAGTTTGTGCCCTTGCCAGCGCATGCTTCTGCAGGACCTCTGCCTGCTATAAATAAACACTGCCAAATTTGACGAGCTGCACCAGGTCGCCTGCTGAGCTGCCTACACTAGGAAAGGACTGCAGCAAGAACCTGGCTGGCATGGACTTGGACAGGCAGCTGAGGAATCATTTCAGCTTGGTTAATTGCATTTAACACCTTGGTCTAAACAGAGCTGTTATTATTATATTATTTTTCCAGCAGAGCTTGTTTCCAGCTAGATTTTTGTGTGGGGGAGAGCAGTGATGGTCCCACTTCAATTTAAAAAGCAGCAAGGATGAAAAAAAAAACCATGAAAAATGATGGGAAACTTCCATGCAGTAGTGGAAGCCGGAGGTAGGGAGTGCAGGCTTTGGTAGGCAATGTTCCTTTGGAATTCCTGGAGGTAGTTTTGGGACGTGCTGAGTTACTCAGGGTGCAGGAGCCAAGTCACGTGCAAGGTGCTCAGATTGGCCTTTTCCTTGAATTTTCCTGAAATTTCCTTGGATTGCTCCTGAAATCTAATCAGCAAATACCACAGAGTGAAGGTGGCCTGGGAGAACTGAGCCAAACGAATTTGAAAAACTCGTGTTCTGCCTTGTTAATTTTCCTTGATTTTAATCCATCTCTATTGCCTGCTCCATGCTGGGAATTAAGAGTCTTTCTTTCTTCTCTGCTGGCTCCATGCTGGGAGTGTTTTCTGGCACAGAGCAGTGCAAGCATCTCAATTTTATGAACAAGATCCTGATGCGTGTACGTAATGATCCTTTTTATACACCAGCAGGCAGCAGAAATAGCCTCGTGGAGGGGGGTTTCAGTGCAGGTTAGAATGACAGTGCTGGCTTTGAGAGTTCAAATAAACACTTCCCTGTTAGTCAGATGGGCTCTACAGACTTTTCCCCCCCCCCTCAGAATTTTCTCAGCTCTCTTGTCATCTTTAACTTGAACAACGTGGGAATGGTTTTTTTGGCCACATAAGTTGTGTAGAGGCTGACTCATGTCCTCACAGCCAGCCATGTGTTCGTGCACATTTTCCCTGACCTGACAGGGAGATGATCCTTCTCTCTGAATAGAAATGAGGATGGGGAGATGTGAGCTTTATGAAAAGCAAAACAGCCACACAGTCATTTTTTTAACTTTTTTTTTTTTTTTTAAACCAGAGTTTCCTGATTTTCCTTTTCTTTCTTTGGGTGGAATAATTTACCTTTATAATAATTCAGTAGCAAATAAACCTGGCATTTTGATATCCATTTTGCTCTGGTGGTGAATATATTTCTATAATAGAAAAGTCTGTGAAACCTTTTATATACTCAGTGGCTGTGCTGCAAAGACTTCCCTTGCAACATTGAGTTAAAAATTATTGATCACCTCTGATAATACCCCATGAGCTGAGCAAAATTCAGTGAAAAGTATCACCCACTCTCTGGAAACCTTTTATTTTTTTAGCCAACCCCAAAAATCTCTTTTTGGCTTCTCTTGCAGCTGAGCGAGCTCTCGATACCATGAATTTTGATGTGATCAAAGGGAAACCCATTCGCATCATGTGGTCTCAGAGGGACCCTTCCCTGAGGAAGTCAGGGGTTGGGAACGTCTTCATCAAGAACCTGGACAAATCCATTGATAACAAGGCACTTTACGACACATTCTCGGCGTTTGGGAACATTTTGTCCTGCAAGGTGAGATGTGGTCAGGTTTTCCAGTGATGTTTTTAGGGTGGGGACGTGATCAGAGATTGAGTGTAGGTAGGGAAGGGGACACTTCTTGTCAAGTGCAAGGAGCAGAATCACAGAATATTCTGAGTCGGGATGCACCAGGCTCATCAGGTCCAACTTTTTAAATGAACGGTGCTTTCAGAGATCCAACCTTGGTGTTAAAACAGTCTCTGAAAGGCAGAGTTGACCAAAAACCTCAGGGATTGCTGAAGCTACGTCAGATTTAGCGACCAAGCGCAGGAATCTGACACAGCCCAGTGCTCGAGTGCAAGGAGCAGAATCACAGAATATTCTGAGTCGGGATGCACCAGGCTCATCAGGTCCAACTTTTTAAATGAACGGTGCTTTCAGAGATCCAACCTTGGTGTTAAAACAGTCTCTGAAAGGCAGAGTTGACCAAAAACCTCAGGGATTGCTGAAGCTACGTCAGATTTGGCGGCCAAGCGCAGGAATCCGACAGCGCAGCCTTGCGCCGCCGCATTTCCCACCCGCTGGCAGAGGAGGCACGCTGACAGCTGCCTTTGCTCCCTCTCCTGCAGGTGGTGTGTGATGAGAATGGCTCTAAGGGCTACGCCTTTGTGCACTTTGAGACTCAGGACGCTGCAGATAGGGCCATCGAGAAGATGAACGGCATGCTGCTCAACGACCGCAAAGTGTGAGTGTCACAGGCGGCAGCAGCAGCGCTCACATGCTCCGGGGGATGCAGCTCGGTATTAACAGGGACACACAAGGCACTGGTTCTCCTGGCCCAAGCCTTGGCCTGCTACCTCTCCACTCCAGGGCTGGTGAGTGACCCTGCCCAAGCCATGGCCTGCTACCCCTCCATTCCAGGACTGGTGGGTTTCCCCGACCGAGCCTTGATTTGTCACCTCTCTGCGAGCGGGCTGGGGTGGGTTCTGTTCTGTTCTTCTAGGTCAGTGGGAGTCCTTGGCCAGCCACAGCACAGGTGATTTTTCTAGTTGGTCTGTGGCCTGTTTGTTGTCCTCTGCTGTCACCCTTTCTCGTCCCCGTTCCCAGCTCCTACTGCACACTCATTTTTTTTTTTGCCTCGCCGCAAGTCACACATTCTTTTTTTCGCTCTCGAAGCCGATCTGTTTATTGGGACTTTCGTGTTTTTTATCTTACAGATTTGTTGGGAGATTCAAGTCTCGTAAAGAGAGGGAGGCTGAGCTGGGAGCCAAGGCAAAGGAATTCACCAACGTCTATATTAAAAACTTTGGGGATGACATGGATGATGAAAGACTAAAGGAGCTCTTTGGCAAATATGGTAAATACAGAAATACTTTTGAGGCTGTGAATTTCATGAAGTGTGGTTTGAATGCTACTGTGTAGTCCCTGCCTGGGTCGCTTTAAGGCCGAGGACTGGAGCTATTATATAGAGATTAATAATCTTGAAATACTTTTGATATTTTACTAACCCTGTCCCTTGATAATAGGTAAAACTCTGAGTGTTAAAGTGATGACAGACCCCACGGGAAAATCCAAAGGCTTTGGCTTTGTAAGCTTTGAAAAGCATGAAGAGGCCAACAAGGTAGGACAAACTTTTAAGCTGCTTGGATAACTTCAGAAGGAGAAACTTGGTTTATCTTGGTAGCCTATTTCTAAAATGGAAGAAAATTCTGCCTTGGGCATGACCTCTTTTAGATGTGGGAACTTGGAAACCTTTTGCACCTTAATAGCTTGACATTCAAGGGTAACTTGGCATTCCTTCAGTTCCCTAAATCCACAGAGTGCATTATAATCAAGAATGCTAATTGCTGAAGAAATACTAGAGTGCAGGGCTGAAGGAGGAGGAGGGCACCTAGAGTGAGAACACTGTTCAAAAAATGGTCTTTTCTAAGCAGATTGCTTGTTAAAATGTAGTTTTAATTACAAGAAAAGGGTGAGGATGAATTTCCAAGTTAGTTCAGCGCTCCAAGATCTGCGTGGTAACTTCAGCTTGTCTTTAACGGGCCTGTTGTGTGCAAAGGTAACGTGCAAACTCTGATTTATTGACTGACAGGCAGGGATACAACGTCAGCTCTGGGCAATCCTGTTCTCACAGGATCAGGGGCTGTCCTGCTGCAGCAGCTGAGAGTTTCCTCTTGTGCAGGCAGTGGAAGAAATGAACGGGAAGGACATCAATGGGAAAATGCTGTTTGTGGGCAGAGCACAGAAGAAGGCTGAGCGCCAGGCAGAGCTGAAAAGGAGGTTTGAACAGCTCAAACAGGAGAGACTCAGCCGGTACCAGGTGAAGAATCTCTTTCTTTTCTCAATTTAAAGCAGTATTTCTGGTCTGTTGAAGGAATTGGCAGAGTGTTGTTGTCCTGTGAGACATCCTGGGTTAAAACACAGGAGGGAATCCCACAAACTCTCTGGGATTTGGTGGCAAAGGGGGCATCAGGGGACTGAAAGTGTTTAGGGGGACGTGAGACAACAGGCACAAAGTCTCCTTGATTTTTAGATGGGGGATCCCTGGAGGGATGGGATGAGACAGCACAACTCTGCACTGCTCTCTGCAGCCTGTGGCAGAACTGGGTTGTGTCAGAGGTGGCATCTGAAACTCCCCCACTCCTTGAGGTGCAGTGCTGGACTGGGGACATGTGATGATGCCACAGGAAGGCAGAGGGAATCCAGACACGAGCTCCCTTTCACCACAGTGGGACTTGTCTCTACGCCTTTGCAACATTTTATCACCTCCAGCTTTGGGTGGCTGTGTGGAAGGAGCAGTATGCTAAATTGAGAGTTTTCAGATCATTTACAGCTCTGGCAGATTGGTAACAGTTGATGTGCTTAAGATTTTTATTTTTTTTTTTTTTTAATGTTGTGAATGCTATGCTGTTCTCTCCCTTCCAGGGTGTTAACCTGTACATTAAAAACCTAGATGACACTATAGATGATGAAAAACTGAGGAAGGAGTTCTCACCTTTTGGGTCAATAACGAGTGCCAAGGTATTGTGGGTTTGGGGGCTTAGCTGGGTTTTAAAGCCTGAAGAGAAGGAATTGTTGTCTGACATGGGATTAAAGGGCTGTTCTTAGCCTGTGCTTATTGTGATTCTGAAAACACCTTGGCTAGTAAATAGTTGGATTTTACTGAAAAATTCATTCTCTTACCAGAAGGGGAGGCAGGAAGTGGCAAACATGCTTGCTTGAAGGTGGCAAGCATGAAGTGGCACTTTCCTCTGTGCATTCAGAACTGCACCAATCTTTCCCATTCCTTACTGTGCGGTGTGGGCCTGGGGACACATGGTGCTGACAGCAACGCAGAGCAAATCCAGATAGGTGACTCTTCATGAGAACCTGTCTCTACACCTCTGCAACAAGTGGCGACCTGCCTAAAATCTAATAAAACCACAGATTCTACAGCTCACTTCTACTGGTACTCCATTAGCAATTGATCTTTACTGCAGGTGATGCTGGAAGATGGACGGAGCAAAGGGTTTGGCTTTGTCTGCTTTTCCTCTCCAGAGGAGGCCACCAAAGCTGTGACAGAGATGAACGGGCGCATCGTGGGCTCCAAGCCCCTCTATGTGGCACTGGCTCAGAGGAAGGAGGAGAGGAAGGCCCATCTCACCAACCAGTACATGCAGCGCATCGCTGGCATGAGGGCCTTGCCTGCCAACACCATCATCAACCAGTTCCAGCCTGCTGCTGGCGGGTATTTCATGCCTGCAGTGCCCCAGGTGAGCTGCACTCACTTACAGGCCTTTCTTATGCCTGTAAGCAACAACTGCCTAATGAGGGGGTGCAGCAGTGGAGTTAATTCTGTGATTTGCCAGCTGCCTGTTCTCTTAATCCGACCTGAGCCTTGAGTCCTGGCAACGGCTGGGCTGCCAAAACACGCTGTAAACAATGTTTGTGATGCACTTGGATGCTGCCTCTGTGCTTATCTGATCTTCCCCCAGGCTCAGAGCAGACCCACTTACTATGCACCCAACCAAATGACACAGATGAGACCCAACCCACGATGGCAGCAAGGAGGGAGACCTCAAGGTGAGAGCGCCAGAGGCCCTGTTGGCCGTAGAACCCTTTGGGGGGAGGAAGGCTGTACTTCCCAACAGGAACAATTTTCCTTTGTGGGAAAGATCCTGTAGCTGACTGTGCTGCCTTGCCTGCTGGTTCCCTTTTGAGGATTTCCCCTCGTTGCACCCTTTAGGATTCCAGGGAATGCCGAATGCCATGCGCCAGTCGGGGCCCCGGCCCGCCCTGCGCCACCTGGCCCCCGCCAACGCTCCGGCCTCCCGGGGCCTCCCCGCTGCTGCCCAGAGAGTTGGTAAGAAAGGGTCTCTTCCTGGGTTTTTCCCCTTCTCTGGGAGGGAGGAGCATGCTGTGGAGACTTGATTTCTGCTCCCCAAGATGGTGGTCACACCTGGGATGTTTGCGTCTTGCCAGCACCCGCCTTTTTCCCGTTCCTCGCCGTGCAGTGCGGGTCTGGGGGCATTTGGTGCTACAGCACAGCAGTGGAAATCCAGATGGGTTCTTCTCCACTGGTTTGGGACTCATCTCTACACCTCTGCAACACCGCTCAGAAATCTCCGTAGCTTATGGGTTTTCCTTTCAGAGGAGAGCATCCAAATTCCTTTTTTTTCCAGTGATCAGCTGTAAAACAAAATGTATGGAATCTGTGGATCAGTTCTAGGGAGAACAGCCCCTTCCTGAAGTAGCCAGCTACACTTTGGTTTCTAAAGAAGTATCACCATGCCAGAGCATAGACTGAAGTCAGAAATTCAAGCCAGACATCCCAGCTTGTTTGCATGTTGCTGCAGGTGTCTGTCACCGTGTTCTCCTTCCTTTGCAGGTGTTGGCACAGCAGCACAGAATTTGGCTCCCCGCCCTCCTGTAGCTGCCCCTGCTCCCAGGGCTGTCCCTCCTTACAAATATGCCTCAAGTGTCCGCAGCCCACACCCAGGTGTTCAGCCTCTGCAGGTACCACCAGGGGCTGGGCTGGGAAGTCCCTGCAGTTTCACATGAAACTGAAGTATTTTTATAGAAACTTCAAGCTGCTTTTATGACCCAGACAGTCCTAATTTAGAACTTAAAAACCTGGCAGTTGTGCTTTTGCCAGGAGGCATCCTGGTTGGTTTATCTGTCTTGTACTCACAAGCCCTTTTGTAGCCAGACAGGCTGAAAGGATATTTTTATTGGTTCTTTGTTCCTGTTTTGCAACCATTTAAGTCTCTCTCCTCTTTGCCAAGTTCTCACTGGGGTTACCATTGAAACAAAGAGCACCATCCACACCTGGCTTTATCAACATCTCACGATGTTTGATCCAGTTTTTGTAAGATACTTGCTGTGTTCCTGTGTGACATTCCAGGGTTTTGAGCTCAAGACTTTGCAGGGAGTGTTTGTGAACCAAGGGCACCCTACCTGCCCTTTTCTGAAGCTGAGGTGTTCTGTAGGCTTGACAACAGATTGTGTTTGAGGAGGAGAAACATCTTAGAATTTTCTAAATATGAAGCAATCAGCCTCACCCTTATTTCAGAGCCCTTGTCTGCCCTTTTCAGGCACCTCAGCCTGCAGTGCATGTGCAGGGCCAGGAGCCACTGACAGCCTCCATGCTGGCTGCTGCCCCTCCCCAGGAGCAGAAACAGATGCTGGGTGAGTACAACCCCACTGCTCACCGATCATTTCTCATCCCCATCCCCCCCCCTCAGGTTTCAAAAATCAAAACTCCTCCGTCTGAACTCGTTTTTCTCCCTCAGGAGAACGTTTGTTCCCTCTGATCCAAGCTATGCACCCCAGCCTGGCGGGGAAGATCACGGGAATGCTGCTAGAGATTGACAACTCGGAGCTGCTGCACATGCTGGAATCTCCAGAGTCCCTCCGGTCCAAGGTGAGCTGCTCTGTTCCTTCTCTGGCTGTGGGGTGCCTCTGAGCAGGGAGGAGACCTCACTGGATTTGTGTCCCCCCAGGTGGAGGAGGCCGTGGCAGTGCTGCAGGCTCACCAAGCCAAGAAAGAAGCTGCCCAGAAAGTGGGTGTGGTTGCTGCTACCTCTTGAACCAGGATGACTGGTGAGTGTCTGAGTCCTCAGCTTCAGTGAAAAGCTTCCAGAACCAGTAAATAAAACACAGCTGTTAGTGAACAATTGGTGTGGGCCTGTGACCAGCACTTACATGATGATAGTCCGCTCTTCAACTCCTAATGTAGCTTCTCCCAGCAGAATACTTAATGTAGAACTTAAGAAATATTCATTCTGAGGCTTATTTAAGGGATCTAAAGATGTTGGAAGTCCCTGAGGTGTTCCTTGGAGCTGCTGGGGATGCTTCCTCCTCATGCTGGGTATGAGTTTTGTGGAACTGCTCATCTGGGAAATACAGCCACGAGAAGCTCTGGTGAATTTTGAGGCTAAACAGGTTCTCAGTGCCCACTCCTTATCCTGGAAACCATCTGCTTTCAGGATGTAATAAATGTTGGAAATGTTTCACTGGATAGGACTGTCCACACAAGCCGTGTCACCTGTGTTTGGAGTTTGCTCTTGTTTAATTTATGAATAAGGATTTTGATTCTTGGAATGCCTCTCCCAGCTTTGCATGATCCGTTTCTCTGTGGGTTGTCTGGAATTGCCATCTCCAGTACTTTGTGTGAAACTTATCATCAAATCTCACCACTCAAGCTAGTGAAGAATGATGAGGACTCTTTATTTTCAGTGGGTGATCCAGCAAAGAATTTGAGTTTCTTGTGGATAATAATAATTTCTGATCATCTGACCACCATGAGCAGCTTCTCTGTACCTTCCCAAGTGTACTGGAATCCTTTTTCCGTGGAATGCTGGAATATTCCCTGCAGCAGGGATGCTGTGAGTAACTTCTCTCACTTTTTTTTCCCCTCTAGGATACAAAGAAGCCAAATAGCCCCTTCCTAGACATCAGCTCAAGATGTCTGAAGATCCTTCACTGTCCTGCAGATCCCAAGGCCATGCATTGTATCACATAGTTATATTGCATTTTGTAAATTAATCTTAAAAGATCTTATTTAAAAAGCCAACTCTGAAGCTCGAGGTTTCTAAAACCAGAATCTGGGGAGGGGTTTGCAAGCTTTTCCTTTGCCAGAACAGAGCTGCTGCTGCCCCTTGCGTCTTCTAAAGAGGACGTTGAGGATTTTAGGCTGGAAGTATTTTTGTGAGTTTGTGTTTAATTGAACAATCCAGTTTGGAGAGTTTGGGAAACATTTATCAATAAAGGAATAAACTTGCACAGTGTTTGTCATCATTTCTCTCTGTTGCATGAGCAAATGTGTGAAATTAAACTGAGGGGTGAGTACATTAAACAGGGATTTGACTTATTCTACTTGCTAGTTTTGGATAAATGATTGGATAAATGATCATGGAATTTGGATAAATGAGTATTTTGAGGCAGCTGAGTTAAAATTATGCCTGGTCCAGTGTCTGAAGGGGTGTGATGAGTGTAAACAGCACTCTGAGAAGGGTTGGGGAGATATTTTCAAGTGCAGGGTCCAAGGGTTTGGGCTCTGTTTTTGTCACGGGCTGTTCTTTGTGTCTGCATTTCTACATTTTGAGCTGGATATTTAATGGTTCTGCTGCTATCTCACACTCCAAAAGTAGCCCAGTTTTGGCACGGGGGTGGATAAACCCTGAGGGATAAAAAAGCATTACTCAGGTCAACAGAGAGCATGCACTAAGAAAGAATAATGGATGCACTAAGCTTGGAGAAGGGAAAATTCCTGGTTTAGAAGGGGAAAAATTCCTTGTTTAGAAAGGGAAAATTCCTTGTTTAGAAGGGGAAAATGCCTCGTTTGGTGTATCCCAGAGCTCGGAAAATCTTTGCAAAAGCCTGAGCTGGGATGGGAGGAGGTGCCAGGGCTGCGGTTCCGATGGCTTTTGGGGGATCCCGATGGATTTTGNTCCGAGCCGTTCCGAGCCGTTCCGGGGCACGATGGCAGCCACCAAGCGGGTGCTGTACGTGGGTGAGTAGCGGGCTGGGCAGGAGGGAACGGGCGGCGAGAGGGCAGCGGCCGTGAGCGCTCTGGGCTCCCCGCAGGCGGGCTGGCCGAGGAGGTGGACGAGAAGGTGCTGCACGCCGCCTTCATCCCCTTCGGAGACATCACCGACATCCAGATCCCGCTGGACTACGAGACAGGTGCGTGCCCCACCTGCGGGAACGGCGTTCCCGGCGTGAGAAATACAAAAAAAAACCCAAAAATCCCCACCCAACAGGTTCACTTTGTTATAAATGGCTGTTAAACAGTTGGCTTTTCGCAGATGTTAACGTGGAAAGCAGTATGTGTAGCGCTAGATTAATG
>VWZN01016283.1:104490-121773 GCA_013396955.1 Regulus satrapa | reverse complement strand
AAAAAAAAAAAAAAAAAGTGCACCCCAGATCAAAAAGCATGTGTTTATAAAGCTCCCCTACATCTCCTGGACACCCCAAGGCCAGGTTCCTGAGAGTCTGCCAGGCCTAGGAGGGACATGGGGATGTGACATTGGATGTGGCAGCTCTGCATCCGGGTCTGCTGGGATGAGAAGACAGGAGAACCAGGTTTTGGAAGCAAGACCCTCTCCAGAATGATTAAAAAAAAAAAAGGGGGGGAAGAAAACCCCCCCAAAGGGGAACATTTTGGTGGAGATGCAAAAAATAAGAGATTCAAAGAAAACAGAGAGTGCAAAGTGAGTGGGGTGGGTCAGGGTGACATCTCTGACCTGCAGGGATATTGGTGGATGTCCCTGCTCCAGGGTCCTACCAAGCTCTCAAGAGCTGCCACTGTGTTCACAGGCAGTGAAGGGAGCAGGGAAACTTTTTTTCCCCCCTCTCTCCAGGCTCTACATGAGATGACCTTCAAGAGCCAACCCCAGGGACAAATCAATTCTCATTATTTTTCAGTTTTTGTTGAAAACGCTTCTATAATCACTGCCTAAATTCAAGCTAGAGCTCTCAGGAGTCATCCGCTTCCAACATCTAAGTTTGTTTCATTTTGGGCATGTTTTGGGGCTTTTTTTTTTTGGGGTGGGCAGCATCACTGCATGTGAAAAAGAAGCTTTTTTTATCTGGGCAAGGGCAGTGGGGACATCAGAAGGGGACACAGGTTGCTCCAGCCCTGCTCTAAAGGAGGCTGGGCTTGTCCCAGAATACATGCAGGTTCTGGGAGGGGAGCTCCAGCGAGGAGTTACTCAGTGGGAGTAGCAGGGATGAGGGTTTAGTTGTCCTAGAGGATTACTCATTCCATGGTGATTGAGCTCCAAACCCACCCCGAGCCTGGTGCAGGTTGTACCCCCTGGGCTGGCTGTGCCCCTCAGGAGAACACCCCCAACATGAGAGGAACCCAGAGGGAAAAATTTCTCCACTTTTGCCAAATCCTGCTTTTTCCATCTTTTTTTTTTCTCTTTTTCCTGCCCAATCTTTTTTTTTTTTTTTCTTTTTCTTTTTTTTTGCAGGGGGGGTGGCACTCCTCTGTACCAGGCTCTGCTGAGCAGCACTCCCAGATCACATCCTCCCACAGCACCACAGGACAGAGCAGCATCACAACACACAGAGCTACGGTGGTTAAAAAAAATTCCAGAGGTGAGAGAACAGCACCACGAGGTAAACTGTACCTGATTGCCGAGGAAGAACTATGGAGGGAGAGGAGTTGGAGGGAGAGGGAACGGGGAGAGGGGAGGAAAGTCCAGAGGAAGAGGAGGGGAAAAGAAAAAACAAGAAAAACATTTATGGGATTAACAGTGCAATAATAATGAAATCTGTTAACTGTAGGAGTTAGAAATCTGGAGGGGTTTGAGCTGTTTAGGGGGGGAAGGAGAAGCTCTGGGAGCTTGGGGCCGGTGCTGCCAGAGGGGAACCGGCTCCTCCAGGCTGGAGCATCAACCCCAAACCCAGGTGGGGCAGGAAAGTGGGAATTCTGCCGCCACTTCACCTCGGTGAAGGGTTTGAAACATAAACAGCAGCTCGTTACAAAGAGATTCTGTCAGGAAATTATTCTCCCTTCTTCGGGGAGCGAGCTAAGAAAAACACAGGCGTAAGGTACACTCATCCAGGAGGGGAACTTCAAGGGCGGCTCTGGCCGAGTGAATGCGGCGTTTCACGGGGCCCCCGGGCTGCCTGCCCCAGAACAGGGACACTTTTATGTTCTCCTGGTTCAGGGAACGCCCTGGGGCCAAGGATGGAGCTGGGAAAACACATCCCAGCCACCTCTGCCGGTGCCAGGGGACGAGGCCTCCGCCTCACCCCGCGTCCCCCCGTGCCAAGCTGGGCACCCCCTGGGTGACGCCCCCTCCCAGGGGGAAAGGGGGAGGAGGATCTGGGGAGGTTTCCATCCCCCTCTGCCTTACCCGGTATTTGTTCTCGCCGATCTGCTCCACTTGGAATCTCTTGGCACACTTGCACTGGGCCACTTGCCTGGTGACCTGCCACCACCAAGACGAGAGGTGAGGAACTGGGATTTTGGGAGTCTCCCCCAGTACAAATCACTGCTTGGATAAAACAGCCCCCAAGCAGCCCTTCCTTCTAAAACACGCTCATTTCCAACCAATTAATTTGGCCCAACGACACCAAAACCATCTTTTAATCTAATTTTTCTCTTCCCTGCTGCCAACCCGCAGCCTGAACCGACCCCGGCCCTGCTGAGCACCCCCTTTTTTTTGGTGCTTCACCTCATCCTCGATCTTGTCAGCATCAGTGGTGGGTCTGTAGGCGTCCTTGTTGGGGTGGAGGGCAGCCACAAACTCGTAGTAGTCGATGTAGCCGTCACCATCGCGGTCGAAGATATCGGCCACCGCCGTCATCTCCAGCTTCGTGGTGGGGAACTCTGGAAGGAGGAGGAGATGAGGAAAGGATGAGCTCCTCAGACACAGACAGGGATGCAGGAGCAGCAAGGTGGTTTGCCAGGCTGGTTCCAGGGACTCACTGGAAGCCAGGATGCCGTCGATGAACTCCTGCCGGGTGATCTTCCCGTCCTGGTCCTTGTCGATGCGCCGGAAGAAATCCATGACCCGGGACTTCTTGTGGTTCATCCAGCGCATGTACTTCTTCCTCCAGACGTCAAAGTCGAAGTTTGCAAACTCCTTCAACTGGAAGGAAAACCCAGGGAGAGTCAGCGGGGGAAATCCCAAAGGAGCAGCACCCACAGAATCCCAAAAACCCGCTCGGGTGAGCTCCCGGTGCTATCTCTCCCTGCCCGCCCTCCTGGGAAGGTTTATCTGGATTTCTCCAGACAATTCCCAGCGAGAGGCTGCCCAAACTGAATTCCCAGCACAGGACACACAGCGGAGCCGACAGCCAGCACGTGGATTGTGCATCCCAGGAGCTCGGGATGCAGCGTCCCCCACGCTGCTGTGGGGACACACAGGCAGGGAAGATCAGCTACGGGCACACAGACACACACACACACCCCGTCTGCTCGGCCTTCTGGGGATGCTTCCTCACCCCAGGGACTTGCCAGGGAGGAATTCCCACTGCCAGAATCGTTCTGGGCATGGATCTTCCCTCTCCCCATCCCTCTGAGCAGCCAAGGAGGGATTTCTTGCTCAGCTTCCAACTCTGTAAGTCCCAGCCTCAGACCCCCCTCCAATTTAAACACATTTCTTATCTCCCCACCCCAAAAGGACCCCCCATGACCAGCTCAAGCAGCTCACACCAAGGTAAGAGGGTTTTTGGTTTTTCTTTTTGTCTCTCTCTAAACATTCTTGGGGTGAAAAGCAACAAAGAAAAAACATGAATACGAAGGAACTGCACTGACCTACAGCAAAAGCAACAAAAAACAAAAAAAAAACCACTCACTTCTGGGCATAGCTGCTTTGTTAAGCATAAATAAAAACAAAAATGACATTAGATGGTTGGATAAAATAGAGACAGTAATTGTTAAACTAATTACTAGGAGGAAAGCAGGGCCTGGCTGTCATTTAATCTACAGATACCAAATACGGGGGCACAAAGCTGGTTAATGTGCAGATAATTACTTAATTACCAAAGGGTTTGTAGCCTTAATATTTTAGGAATATTTGATTTCTGGAAAGGCAGCAGGAACTGTCTGCAAGAGCTGGGGCAGCACTGACTTAAAATGCTTCTTGCACCTCTCTGGGGATGAACTTCCAGCTCCCACCACCCTGCCCGGAGCAGCCAGGGGCTGTTACCTCCTCCAGCCTGTCCAGGGCATCGTTGAGCTTCCTCTGCCTCTCCAGGGCCAGCAGCCAGACCTGCTGCCAGCGTGCTGACAGCTGGTTTATCCTGGGATTCTTTGTTTCTGACTGGGAGATAATGGGCATGCTGGGGGGAGCAGCCTGCCCCAAGGATTTCCCTGGGAAAAAAAAAGGGGAGAAGGTGTTCAAGGTGCTGTTCATGGGTGCAGCGAGTCTGAGGAGCAGCAGTGAAATGTGTTTTGGGTTTTTTGGTTTTTTTTTGGAAGGGAAAACCACCCATGGCCTTGCTGGCTGCTGTGCCAGGGGATGCAGGCAGGAGGACAGGGCGACAGGCTCCCACATCCCCCACACTCACACTGGACTCTGGCTTCGAGAAACCCCACAAAAAGACCCCAAAACAACTGCAGAGAGAGAGGGGAGAGCAGTGCTGGCCCAAGCACCCCCAGCACGGCTGTTTTGGGAAATGCCACCTGGATTCTCCCCTCCTGACGAGGCTCAGCCGCCTTCCTGGCGGCTGCTAGTGCAGGATGCCTTGTTAATTGATAATCAAAGCTAATTAGCTTCCTAGGAACTTCATTTCCTGCCGTGCTAGGACCAAAAGCAGACTCACTGTTGCTGCGGGACTTGTCGATGAAGGGCCCATGGGGAGGCTCAGTTGCTTTTCTTTTGTAAGTCTTCGTCACCCGGTCCACGTCCGGCTGCTTCCGTGTCATCTCCTCCATAAAGGACTGTCAAAACACAGAAAGCATTAAAAAACCCTTTTCAATTTCACCACTTTTCGCTTTCCAGCCCTCACTGGGACATGCCAGGCCTGCAGAGGGAGGTGAGCATCAAGCACCAGCGACTGGGGATTGTGGTTGAGCTGCTGCTCAGCGCCAGATTTGCCAGGGCTGGAGATCATCCCTGGGCTGGTTTTGTTCCAGTTGGGTCCCAAGTTGCTTTAATAGGGAATTCCAGGAGGAGTCAGTGCCTCCTCCACCCAGGGAGCCAGGGGATAACTCCCTCCCCTGCCCATCTCCTGAGCTCAGCTCGGGGCTCACCTGGTGCTCGGAGATGAGCGCTTTGACCTGATCAATATTCTGGGGCATGGGGTCCTGGTCCCGCTGGATCAGGGTGGTCTCAGCCCACTGGATCCAAGCCAGGAGCTCCTCCAGAAGCTCTGCATTGGCCACCAGCTCCGAAAGCGCCGACTCCAGCCTCTGCTGGTGCTGCTTGGCCCATGTGAGAACCTGTTGGAAACACGGGGGTTGCCCATCCAGCATGGGGAAACCCATGGGGGGCAGGACTCACCACGGTTCCGTGGCCATCCCTGGAACCACCAGCAGCCTGGAACTCCCCCTGCAGGACTCACCTCCTCGAACCTGGCTCGGATGATGGTGATCCAGTGCTTGATGGTGGTGATGCAGTCGGGGTGGCAGGCGCCAAGGATGACCTCGCCCATCCCCACAGCCGCGTTCACGTCCACCCTCTTCTCCTCCACTTTCTTCATGAACTCCTGCAAGCCCCAAAACAATTATTGGATGATTTTTTTTTTTACCCCCCCTCCCTCCAGACTTGACCTGGGCTGTGTTTTTGGAGCTGCCCCTTTACCTTGTGGGCATCGATGAGGGCCTGCAGGGCCTCGGCGTCGTCCGGCAGCGCTCCCCGAAAACGCAGGGACTGCTCGGCCTCCGAGAGCCACTCCAGCAGCATGTGCACGGCTGTCCTGAACTCCTCAGCCTGCAGCAACAACAGCACACGCTTTTGTCAGCCCTCCACCTCCCCAAACAGGCTGCTGGATTCACTCCTGGCAGCTGGAGTGACAACAGGGCTGAGAAGGGCTTTGAAGATACAGGAGAAGGGGGGAAATGCCCTCTTTGGGGCTGGGGGTTTGGGCTGCCGGGTCCTGCAGCACTTGGGCACCTCCCTTCCCTCGGCATCAGCTGCACTGAAGAAGGAAATGTTTTTAAAAACAGCACAAGTGCTGTATCCTGAGCAATTTGGCACCTGGGTAGCTTATTCTGTAAATTGTCTCCCTAATGTAGAAGCTGCTTAAGAGCCTTTGACCTTTTTGGTTGGTTTTATTTTTTCTTTTTTAGCTTAAATCGAGTCTCTCTGGGCACTGGCAAGCACCAGCCTGGCCTGTCTGGTCACTGTTGTGCCCATCAGTGAGATCTTTTCATCCTCCCTTTTCAAACCAGCTCATATTTTAGGAAAAAGAATCAGCGAGGGGTTGATACCACCTCACTGCAGGGCTGGTGTGTCCTGCCTGGCCAGGGCAAAACCTCTTCCCCTGAGCTCGGTGTCCAAACAAACCCGGAGCCCAACAAAGCGCCCCAAGAGAGTTCCCAGCCCAGATTTTTCTCCTCACCTGCTTCAGGGCCTGCTCCAGGCGGGTTTGTTTGGACACAGACAGCTTGCACACCGTGTCCCAGCGGTTGCTCAGCTCCTGCAGCTGCACCTTCACCCAGGTGGTGTCGTCCCGGCTGTTCTCGATGAGCTCCCGGCCCGAGCGCTTCAGCACCTGCACTGTCCCCGTGCGCTTCCCCAGCTCCTTCTGGAACACCTGGATGGAGACAGCAGAGCGTGAGCAAGCTTAGGCAGCTCCACCCCTGTCACCTTCCCAGTAATGGGGAAGCTCCTCGGATTTTTTTTTTTTTTGGCGGTTTTTCCCCTNTTTTTTTTTTTTTGCTGGTTTTCCCCTCTTTAGCCACGGCAGGAAAGCAGGACGGGCATTCCTGCAGCAAAGCCCCAGCTCTGTGTCTGTTCTTTGGCTCCTGGGGAGGACCCGAGAAGTCTGAGTGGGATCTGAGCCCCCTCAGGTCTCAGAGAAGAGCTGGGGAAAGGTGCTCTCACCTTGTGAGCATCCATCAGGTTCATGACCAGATCCAGGTCCCCGTGGACAGGCTGGTCCTCAGCTAACTGGGGCTCCACCTTGTACAGCCAGTCCACCAAAGCCTGCAGCGCATCCATGAACTGCCCAGAGAACAGAAGGGCCTCTTCCAGCTTGTGCTGCCTGGAAAACAAACATCCCCAGTGAACTTCCATGAGCAAACTCATCTCCTTTTGTCACATACCAGTGTCCTGCAGCCAGCCCACGAAATCCCTCGCTGGTGCAGCCTTGGGGCTGGGCTCACCTTTCCACGGATTTTCCGCACACCGTGTCCCACTTATCCCGGACTTCTCCCAGCAAATTGTCCAGCTTTTGAGTGTCATCTGGAAGCAAGGCTTTTTCTTTGAGAGCTCTGCCTGTCCTGATGGTGGTGTCGTAGACAGGCTGCTTCCCACCCAGAGTCTTCTGGAACTCCTGGGAAATGGAGAGAAAACAAAACTGCTTCAAAAAGCCTGGCCTTGGCTCCGAGGATTCCCAGATTTTCAGGGCAATGGGAGGCATGGACATGCTTTTCTCCTGTCCTGGCAGAGGAGATACTGCCCTGCTCGCCTTCCCAGCTGAGCCCCTTCCACCCCGTGGCCAGCACCAGCCTGGCTTTGGCAGAGCTTCACCTTGTGTTTGGAGAGCTGGAGCTTGATTTTGTCAGGATCATTGGAGATCTCCAGCTCTGAGTCCAGGTGATTCTCTGCATCCTCCAGCCAATCAATCAGCTTCTTCCAGGCTTCGTGGAACTGCAAGGCAACACGAGCAAGCCTGAAATTTCACCCTGGTGGTGTTCCCAGTCCCTTTGTGGCCCTGGGACCTCCTGCTGGACATTCTTTTGGAGTCCATCACACCCTTCCCGCGCCTCTCACCTGCTTGGCTCTCTTCCTGGCATCATCAAGGGCCCGTCCCCGCTCCACCGAGCGCTGCACCACCTTCTCCCAGCGGGACTGGACGCTGACCAGCAGGTTCTTGATCAGCACCACGTCCTGCTTCTGGCTGAGGAACTTCAGCTGGTTGCCGGTCTGATCCAGCTCGATGATGCGATCCCGGTGCGCGTTCACCTCGTTGGCGAACACCTGCCGACGACACAGGGCGTGCCACGTGTCAGGGGAGAGGGATGTGACCTCGAGAAGCCACAGGGGAGGGCAGGAGCCGCCCTGGCTCCCTCCATCCCGGGGGATGGAGCCCCCGGGTACCTTGTGCTCGTCGATCTGGGCCAGCACCGCGGCGAGGATGAGGCTGGCGGGGGGTGCAACGTTCAGGCTCTGCTCAGCCAGGGTCAGCCAGTTGATGAAATCCTGGAGGGAGTTCTGGAAGTCCGTGGCCAAGGCCAATGCCTCCTCCAACTTCGCCTGGAGAGCGGGGAGGGAGAGAAAGAGAGGAAAAAAACACAACACGGAGGGTGAGAGCTCTGATCTGCAGACAGAGGCGGCCTTTGTGTCCCTGCAACAGGAACCTCCATCGCCCCGGCCCGGGAACGCCACTGGCTTGCCAAGGGGAGGGGGCTGCAGTGAAAGGCACGGCTTTCTCTCCAAACAAGAATGGTCCCTGAAAGGGGAGACCTTCCTCAGCACACGTCACCCTCGGCTTCCTGGGAAAGGGACCTCGGTGGGGACGGGGCTGGCTGGAAGGGGGGATGATGTTCTGATGGCAGCGCTGCAAATTTATTCTGGGCCTAGGCCACTGCAGCCCTTGTTTTATCTCATCCCTGGCCAAAAGCTGAGGATGGAGTCAGNATGATGTTCTGATGGCAGCAGCTGCAGCGCTGCAAATTTATTCTGGGCCTAGGCCACTGCAGCCCTTGTTTTATCTCATCCCTGGCCAAAAGCTGAGGATGGAGTCAGCTTGGAGGAGGGTTTGGCTTGGCCAACAAAGCCTGCCTTTGAGAGCTGCGGGAGGCTTCTTCCCACCTCCCTGAATTAACCCAAAATGCCATTTCACTCTCATTTTCTGTGCGATTTAACCAATTCTGATGACTATCTATGAAGAGAAAAAAAAAACCCCACGCTAACAGCTTGACACTCAGCACCACCTGAAAAACAGACTCAACCTTTACAGCCACTGGAGAGGGATTAAAAAACCCCAACCCGCAGCTTTGTGTGGGAAAGCAGAGCGGGAAAACAGGGAGCAGCTGCTGTCAGACCACGGGCCAAGGCTGGATGCATTTTTCCCTCAACGTTACCTTTCTCTCCTCCATCTTGGTGCTGACCAGACACCATTTCTGCTCCAGCAGGGCCACGCTCTGCTCCGTCTTCGAGCCGGTGCCGGAGTCGTCGCGGTTGAGCAGCATCAGCCTCCCCTTGGCCAGCAGCTGGCTGTAGACATCCTCCTTGGCTTTGAACTGGCTGTACAGCTCCTGCAAAGAGCCACCAGCACAGGGTTAGGCAGAGGAAAGCTCCCAGAAGGGAACACGTCGTGCTGCAAAGCTCCAGGTGATGGGAACATGAGGTTGGGAAGTGACAGCCGAGCGATGCTTTGAGCTGAGAAAAGGTGGTTAAAGCAACCTGACGGTTGTTCCAGGCATCAAGTGCAAAATGATCTGTAAGAGGAGACCAGAGCAGCCTCTTTTTCCCCACCACGCACAGAAGGGAGAAGTTTTGATGCTGATATTTGACAGGAACTTGCTGAATTAAAAGCATTGAAATAAAAAAAGTTTAAAAAAAAAAAAAAATCTCCTGAGAAATTACCATGTGGGCATTGAGCTGTTCCCGGGCAGTTTCTGGCAGCCCTCCTGTGGGTTTCGACGCCGACAATTGGCTCTCCATCCTCGTTAGCCACAGGAGGAAGTCTTCAATCTCACCATGGAAACCCTGAGCCTGTTCAGGAACAGAGAATCGGCCCCGGATCAGATGACATCAGCCACCATTGATCATGTGCCAGGGGTAAGGCTGTGTTTGCTTTGAAAGCAGATAAAGAGGCAGAGCTGGATGTGCCAGCGTGTTCACGAGGGTGAGACGCGGTGTGTCCACAACCCACAGGTGTGCCTGCTCCCCACTGCACTTCTGGGCAGGCTCTGAACCACTGGAGTTCCAGAAAACCTTCCATAAAAAGATCCCAGCGTCGTCCCAACTCCTTCCCCCTTTATTTCTCCCTAAACCAAAGTGACACCCCGCTGCACAGGGGGGGTGCTCCCAATGCCTCTTGCTGACCTGCTGCAGCGTGGACTGCAGCTGCTGCTCCCTCTCCTCTGTCTTCTGCAGCACTGATTCCCAGCAGGAATTCAGCTTCTCCAGGCGGTTCCGCAGGCTGCTGGCATCGTCCCCCGCGCTCGACTCCAGCAGCTCGTTCCCTGCTTTGTTCACTGTCTCCACGGTTGCCTGGTGGGCCAGGACGTCATTCTTCAGCACCTGCACAAGGAGGGCAAACATTGGAAACCTCTCCTGAACAGCCTTGCCCGCTCCCAGTGATCAAAACAGCTCAAAATCCTGGATGAGAAATTGAGTCCTGCCACGGGAATGGGCTGAAAACGTGTCTGGAGTGGGAAAATAACTCACGTGGTGCTTTGCGAGCTCGACCTCGATGACTTTTGGGTCCCCGTTGATGGGTTTTTGGGCATCCAGCAGCTCCTCGGTGTGGGTCAGCCAGGCCATCAGCTCTGCCAGGGCGTGCTGGAACTGGCCCAGTGCCAGCAGGGCGGCTTCCAGCTTGTGCTGGGCAAGGACAGGGATGGAAAAGGGGAGTTTGAAAGGGCTGGGGAGCACCGCAGCGAGTTTCATCTTGTGACAGCCCCAGGTGTTCACTCTACCTGTCTGTGAGCAATTTTCTCGCCCAAGTTCTCCCAGAGGTGTTTGAGCTCTGTCAGTGGTTCCTTGATGATGTCTCTGTCTGTCTCATCCGTAGCCTTTTTTAGCATCAGTTCACCTTGGTGATTAAGCTTTTCCATCTCAATCTGCTGCTGGTAAACCTCCATTTTAAACTCCTGCCAAGACAAGCAGGACAAAAACCAGAAGGGAGTGAATCACTGGAGCTCTGTGAGGCGAAGCAGCGCCGCAGAACCGGTCCCTCCCCTCCCAGGTACCTTCATCTCGTTCATCTGCTCCTTGACCGTGCTGAGGTCGGTGCCCACAGGGGACATGTTGCACAGTTTGATCACAGCGTTGTCCAGCCAGTCAAACATGGCCTGGAAGGAGCAAGGACGATGTGAGGGAATGTGTTCCCCCTGCAGCTGGACGAAGATGGTCCCTCCACCACCCCAAAGCCATGAAACTGGTCTGTCAGGGCAGCTCTGCCTGTCCAGCTCCCTCTTGCCTTCCCTCATCCTGCTGCTCTGAGCAGGAATCAAGATTTTACTCGCCCAGGAGACTCTTCCTGCTCTAATGAAGTGCAAATCCCAGCACAGCTCCAGGGAGAGGGCTCACAGTGCTCCTCCTGAGGTCCACCCACTCCACACCAGCAGCCCTGCCTCTTACTTGGAGTGTATCTTGGTACTGCACAGCTGACTGCATGGCTTCCTCCAGCTTTTCCAGCCTCTCCTTCCACGTTTTGTTGAGGTTTTCCCAGGCGTTGTTCATCTGCGGAACAGGGGATTGCCCACAAAACTCGTTAGGCTCCTCAACCAGAGCTCCCACCTGATTTTCTCTGCAGGGGAAGCTGCTGGCTCTCCCTACCTCATCGATGCTCTTTTTCACTTCTGGCTTCTCAGTCTCACCACAGGCAAAGATGAGGTCGGTCCCGAGGAGGCGGATGAACTCCAGCTCTTCATGCAACCCGTCTGTCTCCTCCTTGATAGTCTGCAGAGGCACAGCCACAGTAGAAAAAAAACTTGATGATCAAACCCTCTTCCCAAATTGCTCCATGAGCAGGAGGGTCCTTCCTGCTCCAGTGTCCTGCACCTTGGCCAACAGCCCAACTCCAAACCCCAGGAGCAGGTGACACGGAGAGCAGGTGGCCAATTCTGCCACCACCACCACCACCACCCTGGTCTGCTCCCACCTCTGGGACTAAAATAAGAACATCTGTATTTAGCTTCAAGTGTCCTGGCTGAAGAGGTTGTTTACAGGAGATGTGCTGTTTACAGGAGTGAGGGTTTTGAGGCTCAAAAGGTGCAAACCAGAGTCAGAATAGATAAAAAGGGAGCAGCAAGGCTAAACTTAGCAAAGCATAAAGAATCAACCCTGCTCCTCAAGGCTTGAGTCAACTCAAATCCACCTGAAGTGGAATTTGCCACTTCCTTGAAGCAACCAGTAACACACAAATCCAAGCACTTATCTCTGGTCTGACCCAAATCTAAATATACTCTTCCCACGCCAGCCAGCCTCTGGCTTGGGTTGGGAGCAGAGCCCTGCAAGCTTCCACATCATTCCAAGCAAGTGGGCACAGAGCTCTGACCACACAGAGCTCCGTGGGCTTCCCAAAACAGCAGCAGATAATGTGATTTAAGGTGAAGTTTATGTGAAATCCACTCCTGGATTCACCGAAATCCACTTTTTTTCCTTGCAGCTCCAAACTGCAATGGAAATAACTCTTCATAATCTGACTGACCACCTAAAAAACTGATTTAGAGCCACCTCTATGATCTGAGATCTTCCCAATTTAGCAGATAAGGGCAGACAAGCTTCAGCCTGAGGAACAGCTCACCTCTGCTGCTTCCACCTGCTGCTTGATGATGGAGGGGTCAATGCCTGGGCTCTCCAGGTCATGGACAATGTCCTGGGTGTCCTTGATGGTTGTCAGGAGCGCTGCCATGTCGTACCAGAACTTCTCTGCAAGCTCCAGGACATCGAGGAACTTCATTTCACGTTCCTCGGTCCGAGCTTTGATGTCTTCCCAGAAGAAAACCATCTGATCCAACTTGTCCTGGATGACTGTGGAAGGAAATTAAAAGTATTCCGTGAAAAATGAAACCTTTTTGACAATGCGAGGGCATTTTTAAAACACTCAGGAATGGCCAACAGAATATCCAGAGGGGAATAAAGATGGCCAGGACTATCAGAGCATTAACTCTGGGAGGGACGTGAGAAACTCCAGCTTGCAGAAAAGCTTTTATTTATGTGCAAGCTCAGGGCAAATGTGCCCACACACTCTCCCTCCAACAAACCTCTGTTCTGGCCACCTCTAGCATGAAGTCCCTGCTCACTCAGTCCATGCTGAGCTGCCAAGGAAGGTGCCAATTAGTGCCAATCGTGCTGATGAGTTTTTTGTGCTGGGGGATGTCCCTCCCCTCCATTAGATGCTGAATTAACATCAACAAATCCTGTCCCAGGAGGCACCAACAAGAGGCCAGCTGGGCTGAGAAGCCAAAAATACTTTTTTTCTCTACTGACTGATGCCACCCTGTCTGTTCCAGATGGAAGCAGGCACATCCATGCATCCATGCATCCATCCATGGTCCTAAGTCCAGGAGAACTTCCCACATCTCTACAGAGGACTCAAACTTGGTCCTAAACCCAGGAGAACCTCCCAAATCCATCCAGAGGACTCATCCTTCCCCCTAAACCCAGGAGAACCTCCCAAATCCATCCAGAGGACTCATCCTTCCCCCAAATGCCAGGAGAACCTCCCAAATACACCCGTGTGACATGAAAGCCTCCCTGGCAGTAATGGAGCCGTGGTCTGGGGAGAATTTGGACGCTCCAATCCACCCAGAGATACCTTTGGCCGCCAGGTCCTTGTCCGCTCCCTGGGAGCGGCCGATGAGCTCCTCCCCACGGCGTTTCAGGGCCTCGAAGGAGGGCTGCAGCTTCTCCAGCTCCACCGTGGAGTTCTTGTTCTCGCTGATGCACTCCCGGATCTTGTCGACCTCGGCGGGGATGAGGGGCGGCAGCCGCAGGCGGGAGGAGAGGCTCTCCAGGGTCTCCAGCATGGGCTCGATCTTGTCGTGGAACTGGGGAAGGAGCGAAGCCATCAGGGCGGGAGGGAGGGGACACACCCAGCGCGGAGCCACCGAGCGCTGCAGCGACTCGGGAGAGGGCACGGGCAACGCCTGCGACAGCAGCAAGGGCACCTCTGCAGCAGCAAGGGCACCTCTGCAGCCTCCTGCTCACACCTGTCCTCCTCCAGCAGAGCCCACAGAGCACCCACAGACACTCACAGAGCCGCCGCCAGCAGCGCCCGCGACCCAAACACGGCGGCGCCTTGGATTCATCTGTATTTAATTCATGGTTTTTTTTTTGGTTTTTTTTTTTGTTTTTTTTGCTGCTGTCTCAGTTTTTGGTGGCTGGGCACCAACTGGTGCTGGTTGAGGGAATAGCCAGGCATAAAATGCTGCTGGAAAAGCGCCCGTGTTTGGTGCTGATGGGAATCTCCACGTGGTGCAAGGCCAGTGGAAACCCATCCCAGTTTTCATGGAGCTGCATGCGGGTGGGGAGGAGCTGCGGCCTCAAAAGCAGAACCAGAAAGCCAGCAGTGAGGGAGGGACGGGGGTCTAGCAGGGTTTATGGCTGCTTGTTTAAAGAGAGGTCAACTTTGGCCTCAAAGATCCCAAACTGTCTCTGCTGGTGGGAAGGACAGCTCAGCACTGGGGCTGCTCTTGTCCTTCTCCCAGTTCCTACTGGGAACAGCCCGGTGCAGGTGCCCACCAAATCCCAGGCTCTCCCAGCAGAGAGGGGCCGGGGCTCTCGGTGCAAAGTTGATCAGGACAGGCTGGCTCAGCCAACAAGCAGGAGCAAGCCAGCACATCCAGCTGGAGCAGTGTGAACCCTTCCAGAAGCAAAACCTCTGCCCTGCAGGAAGCATTCGGCAACATGACAAAAGCCATCCCAAAAAATGGGATTCCAGGCTCCCCCCCCACTCCCGGCGTTAATTTTTAAGCACGTTCTGCTGAGCTGTGCATGGACCAGAAATGAAAGTCTGGGTGTCAAATAGAATCAGGCCAGGGAGGGTAAATGAATGTCTGTGGTGGGGGGACTCGCTTACCTCCGAAATCTGCAATGGTGGGGCGCAGTCAACACAAGAATGAAATGGGACCATGTGGGGAGGACGGGCACAGGCAGCAACACACACAGAACAACACATTCCACAGTGGGAGTGAGAGATGAGAGGGGAGGGGAATGTGGAGGGGGGGGGGAAAAACTCGGAGTTAATACAAGTGCAAACCAAGAGAAGTGACTACACAATACAGGAATTAAGAAAATAAACACCCAGGACGTGACAAAAACCAACTGCACTACGGTAACACGGGGTGAAATGAAACACAACTGGGGGTCACCAACCCTCAGCAGCAGGAACACTTCACCCCCTTTCTGGGCTTTAGCACCTCCATTCTCTGCCATTTCTTTCCTATTTCTCCTCCTGCACTCACCCACCTCCTCAGGAGATGCCCAGACCCCAGAGACATCCGCTACTTCTCCCGTACAAAGCATCCCATGGCTGCTCACTGCACTCACAGCTTATCAGAACTGAGAATTATCTCTTCAAGCTCTTTCAAGAGGCCCTTCCAACCTTGGGCGGATGCCAGAGCAGCCCCTTTGAACCAGCATCATTACTGAGGTCGTAAAAATTTACAGCCCTATTTACTGTGTGGAGCCTCAAACGCCTTCTCCTCCGCTCCCAAAGCCAGCAGGAAACCACCCTGGAGGTGCCTGACCACCTGATGCCTTATAAAGGGGTTTTACAGGGGGAATAAAACCACATTCCAAAGCACATGGCTCTCCCAGGGGGCTGTGAGAGGAGGATTCACCTCCCTGGCACCCTGGTGTACCTGGGTGGACTGTGAGAAGGCCTCGTCGAGCGCCAGGGCCCGCTGGCAAACCTCCTCCTTGATTCTGGCATACAAGGCCTCGGCCCTGGAGTATTTTTCCTGCACCATCTCCCCTTCCTCGGGGTTGAGGTCCTTGAGCTGGGGCCCGATTTTCAGCAGCTTGTCGATGTGAGGTTTGTGTTCAGCGATGGACTCTCTCAGTTGCTAGGGAAGAGAGGGAGGGGGAAGATTAAAAAAAAAAAAACCCCACATTTGTTTAGAAATCTTCTGCGAGCTGCTGCCTGTTTATTCCAAACAGCACTCCAAGAGCAATGATTGTATCTGGGAGGAACTCACACCCTGGATTTCATGCCCCAGCATCTGCCAAGCACATGGCACTCGGCTCTTCCCAACATGGCTATGGCACAGCGCCTGGCACGGGTCCTTCCCCAGCCTCCAACCCTCCCCACAGCTCCATGGGAGACCCCACTGGGAATTTTTTTGCCTTGCAGTCTCTACCCTACGAGCACAAAGTGTTTTTTTTTCCCTGCCGTGAGCAGGAAGGAGATCCAAAAGCAGCCAGGTTTCCTTGGGAGCAAGCTGAATTTTGGTAAGGAGTGCTCCAACACAACAAGGGATTTTCGTGTGGCACTCTTGCATTACACAAGCAAGCTCCCCAAAAAGAACAGCAAAGGGGCAAAAACGGAGGAAAAAATCCGAAGAAAAAGCTGCTCTTGCCCCTGCCCTCTGTTGAGGGCAGAACTGATGGACAGGAGGTGCAAACTCTGCATCCTCTTACCCTCATGTCATCCTGCTGCTGCTTGAGCTGCTCATGGTCGATGGCTGGGGGTGGCAGCTGGGAGATGAGGGCTTGGGTCTCCTCAATCCATGGGTTCAGCTCCTCGTAGGTCTCCCAGAACTGGTTGACCAGGACCTGGGCACGCTCCAAGCGGGCGTAGCGCTCCGAGTTGAGCTGGCTCACGGCCTCGTACTGCTGCACCAGGGACTCGGTTTTCTCCTACAAAGAAAAAAAAAAAAAAAAGAGGGAGGAGAGTTATGGGGAAGGATGCAAAAAGAGCCCAGGAAAAGGGCCAGCTCCACACTGCGAGCTGGAAGAGAAGGAGGTGCCTTTGGTGGTCTTCCACATTGTAATTCCAATTAAAGCAGCCTCGGGAATCTCCCCCTCCACATCCCCAAACCTTGCAATAAAAATAGGCAATAAAGGAGAGTCATAAATGTAAACAGATTTCTGCTGGTGGGAATTACCAAAGATGGAGCAATTTCAAACTCCTTCAGCCCCTGCAAGGGCTGAGGATTCGCCTCTCTGCCCTCTCCTGTTGCATAAATAGCAGAGGGGGCTCACCTGGAGAACAGCTTTTTGTTCCTCACCACAGGTCCCGAAGATCTCGTTGCGCTGGCTGAACAGCTCATCCATGGAGTCTTTGTGGCGGATGATGTCGATGGAAAACGCCTGCAGAAAGAGAAAGGGAGAACTCAGAGCTGAGCCCAACCTCTCCCCAGCCCATCCACACCGTCCTCCTGCCAAAGAGACCCCGCAAAACTCAGGGTTTTGACCCCACAAGTTTCCTGCGGCAAACTGAAAATCTGGCTGGGAATGAAGATTCCTGCCTGTTTTCCTCATCTACACCAACCTCTCTCTCTCAAAGACCCGAAAACAGCTCTTAAGATTAGGTATAATCCACACCCAAGGTCCTCACTGGAGGAAAAGCTCCATCATCCATTTGTTAGTGAATGTTATCCCACAAAATTATGCTCTCCAGGGCTGCATCCACCAATAACTTTGCCATTCCCAAGGTCCATGAGATTAACAGCGGGAAGCTGAGCTCAATTTAACTTAATGCTCAACGGTTCAGTCCCTCCCCTCTTATAACACTGTCTTATTTTCCTTTTATTTTTCTTTAATTTTAAATCCAATAAGCCTGCGTGCTGCTGTGATTGCCCAGGCAAAGGGAAGAAAAGGGACGTTTATTTAAAGTGCACGTTCTTTCAGGCATGAGCTCATCTCAAAGAT
>VWZN01016283.1:90306-104451 GCA_013396955.1 Regulus satrapa | reverse complement strand
AAAAAAAAAAAAAGCCCAACCCCTCCAGCACCTCTTTGTTCCACGTCTGGCTGCCGGGAGGGAACTGTGGAGTCCCTCACTGCAGGGAACAATGAGCAAAAAGCAAATGGAAACCACCCTCATTAATCAATATATCCATTTCTCTAAGCCCTTCCTGCTGCCAGCGCAGGTGAAACCCTGGCAGAGCTTGGAAGGAGCAAGGAAAGGCTTCTGTGAGAGCAGTTCTCCCAAGGGAGACCAAAGCAAAGCACCCATCAAGCCCTAAAAGGTTCCTGTAAACAGCCAGGAAGCTTTTTCCTTGGGAAGCCAAACACTTGGATGATTTAGAGCAATTTTTTTCCTTTTTTTTTTTTTTCTTCTCTTCCTTTCACAGCTCAAGGACAAGTGCTGCATCTCTCCTGGTGCTCTGGGCTCAGTGCTGAACACTCCAAGGTAAAGCTGCTCCCCCAAAACGCATCCCGTGACCCAAACCGGACCCCCCCCTCCTTGCTGCCCACCCCACCCAAGCCACCAGGGAGTGCACACAGACCTTCTGCACCTGCAGCTGGGCCGTTGTCTGGTCCTGCTCCAGGCGGATGGGACCCAGGGCCATCAGCTTCCGCTTGGTCTCGGCCACCCAGGCCAGCTCTGCATCAGCCGCCTGCTCGTACTGGCCCAGGGGAGAGGAGGGGCAGTGGTCAGTGCTGGCCAGGGGCAGTTGGTCAGTGCAGGGATGGAGCCCACGGACAGCTGGGGACAGTGGGAACCACAGAGGGACCCAGCGGGACACGGGGACCAACCGGCCCCGGCGTGTGCAGGAGAAGGGGACACTGGGGTGGGGCTGAGGTTTCTGACTCCACGCTGCCCTCGTGGCTCCTGCAGCTGGTTTTGGGGCAAACTGGAGCAGCCACCTCCCTCTACACCCTCCCTGCCTGCAGGGAAAGGGACACCCCTATAAACAGGAGCATTTTCTCTGCTCCTCCATGGAAAACCTCCATGGAGTGAGGTCAGGGATTCCCAGCACTCCACAGTCCCCAGTCTGTGCAGGACAAGCCTTTTTGGGGAGGACTGCTGGCCTGGAACAAATCCCTGTGCTCTCCCAGCAGGGGATGACGTTTTCCCAGCTTAGACAGTCACCTGTCACCAGTATTACACCATCTACACCACCCCTACAGGCAGAAGGTCACAGGCAGGGTAACACAGACCTGCTCCAGAGTTATCCCATCCCAAAAACACACACCAGGACGGGTCAGCCACCATCCCTGCTGCTGCTGGGGTCCATTTCTTGGCATGCCTGATGGGATCTGCCCTTCCTGTCTGGCTCTGCTTGCCATCCCTCCCACTGCCACAGCCCCACAAGCAGTGCCCGCTCGCTCCCGCTCTCCTATGAAAACCCTGATGGGGTTTTTCACCTACCTGCTGAGACCTCTGAATAGCAGCATCGATTTCTTCCACCCTCTGCTTGATGGTGTCACTGACCAGCTTGTAACGCTCGTTGGTGTCCGACACGAGCTTGTCCAGCCCCTCCCGGGCTCTCCAGGGAACCAGCTCCAGCAGAGCCCTGCTCACCTCGTTCACCGTGTCCAGGACGAGCCTGTGCTCCATCACCTCCTTCTTCAGCTCCTGCAGAAGGCACCCCATGGATGTGAGTCCTTCCCAGCCCGTCCCAAACCACCCCACCCCGGGGGTGCTGCTCTCCCACCTTTTGCCGCTGCTGGAACTGGGGGATCTGCTCGCCAGCAGGGGATTGTGCCCCGCTGGAAGCCAGCTCCTCCTCCACCTTGCTCATCCACCCTGTGAGCTCCTCGTGGGTGGACTGGAATTTGGTGGCCAGCTGCCGGGCCTGCTCCAGCGTGCGCAGGGCCTTGGAGCTGGCGGCAGTGATGTCCGAATAGCGGGTCTTGATTCCATCCAGCTTCTCCTGGATCAGCAGCACCTCCTCCCCTGAGGGACAGCAGCAAGGGGAAAATCATGCTGGGCTCTGGGGGCTGCAGGAGCCACCCCAGGAGGCTTCAGGAGCCACTTTCTCTGTCCCTCCCCCTTTAAAGCAGTGAATTCCGGCCTCACTTTTCTTTGCATTAATGCAACTTCAGCCTGTTTTTACTCAGAGCTGGTATTTTCCACCAGCAAAACATCCACCCCATCCCTGGGATGGGATGGGATGGGATGGGATGGGATGGGATGGGATGGGATGGGATGGGATGGGATGGGATGGGATGGGATGGGATGGGATGGGATGGGTGCTGCAAAGCCCGACTTTGCCCCAAAGCCACCCCAACTCAGTTCTCAGCAACGTGCCACAGCTCCAAGGAAAAAGGGTCAGTTCACCCCTCTCTGCTGTTTCCAAGAGGACACAGAGCTGCCTGCCAAATCCTTTGTAATCACTCTTCCTGCTCCACAGCTCCCACAAGGACACAGGGCTGTACATCTGCTCCGAGCAGACCACATCTGAAGGAAACGCAGCGCCCCGACCTCTCTTCCCACTCATAAACATAAACTCACACCCACGTGGCAACAGCCACAACTGCTCAGTCTGGGAAAGCAATATTAGGAGAGGGCTGGGGGTATTTTTAACCTCTTTTCCACGTGATTTAGCAGCTGGCTGCAGTGAGAAAAGCCTCCCTCAGCACCGAGCATCCCCACAGCAGCAGTGGGAATCACCCGCTCCCCAAGCTGTGAGGTTGGGATTTTGGGACCAAGCAAATCCTAAACTGGAGTGTTTTGTGGCTTAGCATCCAAGCCTGGACGCAAACCAGCTACTTTGGGAGTTTTCAAAAGGAAATGAAGACTTGAGGGACAAAAGCCTCCACCCAACAGAGCACGGACTACCCAAGGAAAAGCATGTCCATGATTTTCAGGATTCCCAGACCCCCCACATTTCCCAGAGCCTGCCAAGATCTCCTCTGTGTTACCTGTGGTTTGCTTCAGGAGGGCTTGTCCATTTCTAATGGCTTGGTCCACGTTCTTCTTCCTGTTCACAATCTCCTCATTCAGAGCCTGAAGAAAAAGGCAAATTTGGGTTTCACAGGTCTCTGTGTCCTGCCAGCCAGAGGTGCTGTGGGGGGCATGAACTTCCCTACTGAGCACAGGCAGGGTGGACAGTCCATGTGAAAACTGTCCAGCCATCCTGCCATGGGAATTACTGGGAATTTTAGGACTCTCAGAGCAAACCCAACCCAACCCATTGGATCTGTGTCACCAAAGGACTCGCCCTTGTATTAGACAGAACCTTACTCTTGAAAAGAGCCTGCACAGCCCCAGGGAGTGGAAGCAGAGGCTTCCTCGGTGGCCAGCCCAGCTCCAAAAACCCACCAGGCCTTCCCAGCTCTCAGTTTTGGAAACAGCATCCAGCTTTCTGAAGGCACGGGGTGGCCAAGCTGGCTCAGACACTGTTCCCAAATCAAACGAGCCATCTGAAGTTCCCCTGCCTTGAAAAGCCCATTTTTTTTGGAGGGGGCCACAGTTGTTGTTTGTAACACATAAAATCCCTTTACACTCCTCTCCAAGCCTCAGAGCGACCCAGCAGCGGAACGAGCTTTGCAAAATTAAAGCCAGGCCAGAAACATAAACAAAACCAGATAAAATGCAACAAAACAAACAACACAAACACAGCATAAAAATTAAAATAAAGTAAAAATAAAATAAAACAAAACTAAATAAGACAAACTAAAATAAAATAGAATGAAATGAAATGAAATGAAATAAAATAAATTAAAATAAAACCAAACTAAAATAAAATAAAATAAAATGAAATAAAACTAAATGAAATAAAATGACATAAAATGAAATAAAATAAAATAAAAAACAAAATAAAACAAAACAAAAAATAAAATAAAATGAAATAAAATAAAATGAAATAAAATAAAATGGAATGAAATGAAATAAAATAAAATAAAAATTAAAATAAAATATGGAAAAATAAAATATGGAAAAATAAAATATGGAAAAATACCAGCTGGTCAGCATGCTGCTTCTGCAGGACGTCCCGTTTGTAATCCTTTATGGACACTGAGCCCAGCTTGTCCTCCACCTCAGCCAGCCAGTTGAGCACTTCCACCTCCTCCTCCCCAAAAATCCTGGCGTTGGCCAGAGCCTGGTCCAGCAGTGCTGCCTTGCGGCCGCACCGCTCGCGGACCTCGCCGTAGCGGCTCTGCAGAGCCTCTAATTTCTCTGCCAGCAGCCTCTGCTCGGCAGCACAGCTCAGGGAGGACAGCGACTGCCCGACCCCCAGCGCCCGGGACACGTCGGCAGCGTGGCTCTCTATGTCCTCCTCGAGAGCCTGAATGGTGCAGGGTTAAACAACAACAAACAGAAAAGGGGTGGGGGGGGGAAACAAAAAAATGAGTGGAGAATGAGGGAAATAAAAAGGAACGCGACGTAAAAAGGGGGAACGCAACAGTGAGGGCAACTGAAAAAATGGAGGAGACACAAAACCGCCCGTGAATGGGCAAAGTGAGTAGAAATTAAAAAGAAACACATGAATGGGAATGGGTTGTTTTTTTTTTCTATCCAAAGCTGCTGGGAGGTGCAAGGACATCGGTTTAATGTTTACCCAATCTGGTGGGTCAGGGCTTGCAGCCTTCTCTGTACATAAAACAGCCTGGATAACTCCTCCAATCCTTGTTTGTGCCAAAACCCCCTCTGGTTGTGGTGGAAACAACCACTGGAGCGGGACCTGACTCCAACCACCTCCGTCCTGTTCCTGCACAGGTCCTACCTTGTGGCGGCTGATCTGCTGCTGGATTTTGGCAGTCTGGGTACCAATGGGCTCAGAGTTGGCCAGTTTCTTCTCTGTCACCGAAAGCCAGTCGGACACGGGCTCCGTGGTTTCATGGAACTGCTTTGCCAGCACCAAGATATCCTCCAGCTGCTTCTGCCTATAAAAAGTAATCATAAAATTAGAAGGAAATAATTGTTCAAGGCCAGGTTGGATGCGGCCCTGAGCGATCTGGTCTGGTGGAAGGTGTCCCTGCTCACAGCAGGGTGTTGGAATAAGATGGTCTTTGAGGTCCCCTCCAACCAAAAACCAGTCTGTGATTCTTTGAGTCAACAAAAACACCAAGGACCAGCTCCCAGTTGGAGCCAGGCATGGGAAACAGTGTCAGGTATTTGGAAAAGGAACCAAAGCAGCTCTGTTCAGAGCAAGGTGAGACACCATTGTCAGGCAAGCTACAATGGCAAAGATAAAAATCGATGTGGAGGAACAGCAAAATAAGCTTTTCCTGCAGCTTTGCCTTTAGGATCCAGTTTATGGCCCTGGGAAGGTGGCAGAAGGGCTTCCCCATTGTGCACCTTTTCATGAAACAGTCTGAGATGGAAAGGACCTTAAAGATCATTTAGTTCCAATGCCCTTTTGTTCCATCCCCATCACTGTCTTGCAGATCCCTCAGCTTGTGGCCAGGCTCTTGCTCTTTCAGAGCTTCTGGTTAAAGACAAGTCCTGGATGGACAGTGCAGCTTGTTGGTAATGATTCAAAATATGGAGAAGGGTCCAATCTGGCCCTCAGAAGTGACTTCCTAACCTCAAATATCAGCTTAGGTAGAAATAAGTAACTCATAAACAAGATTCTGGCGGCATAAAGGTGTCAACAGGATGCAGCTAAACGTTCAAGCTCACAGGAATAAAAATAACATCCCTCCCCTGCAGGGAAATTATTTCATCTCAGCTCTTCCCTGCCATTGTAAACCACTGCTATCAGCATCAGCTCCCAGCCAGCCTTTGATTCCTCATGTTTTCCAGCTGCTTCCAGGATGTATCTGCACCGAAATCTTCGCCAGCTTCCCGAATGCTGTCCCCCCGGGCTCCGGGGCACCGTGCCCGTGGGACGAGCTGGTCTCGGTGCCCCTCACCTGGCAGCTGCCCTGCCCAGCAGCCCTTCCCAGCGCCGGGCCAGGCTCTCCAGCTGCCCCACGATCTTGTCCCGATCCGCGGGCTCGGCCGACTGCGCGATCCGGTCGCCCTCCGCCTGGATCATCTCCACCGTGGCCTTGCGATCGTCCAGGAGGCGCTGGAGCAGCTTTGGGGAGGCAAAGGAAGGGGGGAAGTCACCAGATTGGGGCAGCAGAACCGAACCCAGCCCTTGGAGGGGTCACGTCTCTAATTGTGGCTCAGAAGCGCTGCCAGCGCTGGGCTGAGAGCAGACCCAGCCCAGGGGGATGGCTCTGCCTTCAAAACCAGTTCAAAAAGTTATAGTTCTATTGTTATATTATATTACATTATAATAATCACATGCTTTGATTTGGGCAGCCCTGAAGTGGTCAGGCAGCTGGACAGGGTGATCATTTGTAGGTCCCATCCAACTGAACTCCATTCCATTCCATTCCATTCCATTCCATTCCATTCCATTCCATTCCATTCCATTCCCCTTTTCCCCTTTCCTTTTCCCTTCCTCTCCCCCTTTTACACTACTCAAGATCCAAACCACTTCTGTGTCAGAAGTTTTCCGAGTCTTCCCCACCAGCCCCCTCCAACTTATCAAGCTTTTAATTTCCACTTGAAGTACATTTCCTCTTCCAACCTCCAAGCCTGGGTAAGCATTCACTTCTAAAATATTTCCCCATGACCACACTTGACCTTCCCTCCTCCCACTCCGAGGGCAGGCGCCGACCCCGGGCTGTTATCTCAGCAAACACGGGCACACCTCGGGCCCGCTCTCACACTTTGTAACATTCCCTTTGTCCAAACACCCAACCCAGGCCCAGCACCACCACCAGCTCGCTCCTGACGCAGCAGAACTAAAGGCACAAAGCAAAACTCAGGGCTGGAAAAACACGGCTGACCAGCAAAACCAGTGGCCAACTTCAAGAGGCAGCGGGACAACGAAGGGATGCGGCGACCTGGGCGATGGAGATCGTTGGGTGTGGGCAAACTGTTCATTACATTAACAGTAAGGGATGTGAGGAACTCGGATCCAGCAGGAAAGAAGCCCGGACATTGTCTGGCTGGCCTGAGGTCCCCTCCCCACCCCGTGCTCACTCACCTTCTGCTCTTGGATCTGGGCTTTCACCACCTTGTACTCGGCAGAGGGAGGTTTCTGGTTGGAGATGAGCTCCTCGGTGTCTGCCAGCCAGCTCAGCAGCGGCTCCAGGGCGTCCTGGAACTTCCCGCAGTGCAACAGGGCCTCCTGCAGCTGGGCCACTCGCTGGGCCACCTGCACCCCAAAAAACAACCCCACCGCTGAGTCAGGCACGGGCAGCGGAGCCCCATCTCCCTGCCCGTGAGCCCTTTCTTTCCCCAGAGCCCAGAGAAAACAGGCACAGCCCTTCCCCATGCTCCCACCTTCTTGTTGAGGGTGTTCCAGCGGGTGTTGATTTCTTCCATGTCATGCTCCAGCCCTTGGACGTCACAGTTTTTCCCGGCGCTTTGGATGAGTCCCTGACCAACTCCATTGACTTGCTGTAGCTTTAGCTGGAGGGGATCCACTTGCTCCTTCTGGAATTGCTGTGGGTGGAAAAGGTGGGAGAGAAAAGGTGATTTAGAAGCTGTGAGCTGCTCTTTCAGCTGCTCAATCTTTCCGTGGATACAACAGGCTTTCCTCTCCAGGGAAGATGCAGTAGTCACTTGTACTGATTTTATTGGAATTGTGCAAGTTTGTCTACACTCCTCCCTCACCCTGACCTAGTGACACAGATGTCACGGGAATCTGTTGGTGTGGAGCACAACTCAGGGTCTCTATCCACACCCACTTCTGGCTTTAAATGGGTAAATCCCATTTTTCCAAGCACTGAAGTAAAAAGAGAAAACTGAGGAAGAAATGAGAGCATCGTCTCTGACTCGCCATCAGATTGGGAAATAATGCTCCTGGGGAAAAACCCCAAGCAATTCTCACAGTGAAGCTATTGAGAATGGAGACCTGACATCATATGAGTTTTGTTAACCACGAAATTACAGGCAGCGAGGAGCTGGCTGTATTTCGAAAGACAAAGGCAATAGGCAATTAATGTGCGAGTCGTTTACCACGGATTTGGCACGGTCCTGCATGGGAATCCTGTGGGGAAAAGCTTTCTAAACCAAAAAAGATTTGATAGGGAAGGGGGAGGAGAGCGAATGAAGCTCCCCATTGTCAGGAGAGGCAGCAGGGAGAATCTTGTTTCTCCGGAGGAGATAAACGCTCTTTATCAGAGCTGGGGATCTGCTGGAACCACGCGCTGCCTGTGCACTATCCCTCTCCAGTCCTTCCCCACCAGCCCCAAGGGACAGGCCTGCCCTGTCCCCACAGCAAACACCCCAAAAACAGGGAGCAGATTCCTGGCTCACTCTGCTGCCCTGGCCCAGGAGCCCATGCAGAGCACGGGTCACCCTGCAGCCGGCGCTGGGCAGGAGCAGAGCCCTTGGCCCTGGCACTTTGTCCCCTTGGGAAGCAGAGGGGATGGCAGGCAGCCACCTGCTCCCTGTGCCCAAGAATGCACAGACACTGCCTGCACTGAAAAATGTCCCCCTTGGATGCAAGACCTCCCCCAGCAGAGCAGCAGCTCGCAGAGGACACAGCTCTCTGCGCCCGGCAATCGCTTTGCTCCGGAGGAGCACGAAGCAAAACCCCCTTAAAAACCACCAAAATCCCCCAAAACACACAGGCACAGCTCCCAGCCCGGGCAAGAGGCACTGCTTTGACTTTCCCTGCCTCATTTCCAAAGGAAAAAAAAAAAAAAAGCTACTTCTTCCCTGCAGAGCTCAGCAACCGGAGGGCAGGGAGGTCCCTCCAGGACATGAGCGAAGGGTGAGCTGGCAGACACTGTCCAGAGCTGTTTGCTCATGGAGAATTCTGCCACGGTTATAAGAAATAAATGGGGACTTGGAATCATCGATTCCCGGGCTGCTCTCCTGTTACTGTTTATATATGGAGCTGCTGGGTAGAAGAGCCAAACCCACAAAAGGATCAGGCTGATAAGCCTGGCATGCCAGGCTGGTTCGAGCTCTGCGTGTCCTGCAAAACAAACTCCAAAGGAGCCATACAGGGAGGGAGCCCTGTGGAAAAGCCTGGATGATCCAGCCAGGGGTACCTGCAGCACAGGTATCAGCCAGCCTGAGAGCCCGATGCTCCCTGAGGAGCCAGACAAAAATAATCCCAGCAGCAGCCCGAGGGTGAGCGTGTCCAACACACTTGTTTTCCTTTGCTCACAAAAGATTCCAGCGATTTAGTTCATTAACTTCACCGTGACTCAGCTTGGAAACAAATATTTAACGAGTCTCCTTTGCTGTGGAGCGAGGTGTCCTGCCCTGGGGAAGAGCTGGACAGACATTTTGGGAGAGAAGAAGGACATCTGCTCCACCACACCTCCTCTTCACTCCCTGAGAGGCTTCCCAAAGCATCCCCTCGCTTTCTGCTTCCCTCATCTCCCTTAACCCCGCTGCTGCTGGATGTGGATTCCCAGGAAGAATCTCCAGCAATGCTTGGAGCAAGGGGAAGGTTTGTGGGGTTAACAATCAGAGGTGCTGAAGCTAAAATAAGGATATTCCCCCTGAATTTCAAGCCATAGACAACTATGGCAAGAACCCAGTGATTTTTCCCTCACCCAGGTCCCCCCTGGATATCCCAGCCCATGCTCACATGGAGCCCCCATGTGAAACCACCTCTCCAAGCCCCTCCACGTGCCTATCTCGGAGGGGTTGTACAGCCCAGAGGATGAGTAATTGCCGCCAAATTGGGATTTTTGGTGCTGACTAACTTCTGATGTCTCCTTAGTGATATTTCTCCTAATCCAGATGGCAGGAAATCAGCGCTGGGCTGTGGGAACTCCAGCACCGAGGTCTCTCCAGGCAAGGGCCACGAGCAACACAAATCCCCAAACACCAGAGAGAATCTGAGCCCCTTCCCAAGCGCCTTCTGAGCCTCAGCCCCTCAATGCTCACAGAAAAAAACTACAGACACCGATGACTGCACGGGACAGGAATTGCTTGCACTTAATTCATTTTACAGGCTTCTTTTTCCTGATATATTTTCTGCTTCAGAGATGGGAACTCCCTGCCAGGAGCCAACGAGAAGGTTTTTTCTGAAGTCCGTGATTTCCGTCTGAGTGACCATAATGTACTTTAATAAGCCAAATAAGCATAAGTCAACATTTCAGGTCATCCAGCAGCGAGAATCTTTCACCTCCCTTACTTACACAATCACACAATTCCCCCCCACCCCCTTCCCCCCAGCACTTTTTTGCCTGCCCAAGCCGAGACGATGNACCCCCTTCCCCCCAGAACTTTTTTGCCTGCCAAATCCGAGACGATCTCGGGAGGGAGAAGGCTGCTTGGAAGCCCAGATCGTGCGTTACTGAGTGGGCTCCCACCTCCCACCCACCCCTGGAGTGCAAAATAAAGCGATTTCTGCGCCTGAAGCCCCGGCTGCGGGAGCCTGAGCAACAAATACCTCGTTATCTGGAACGAATCCATCTGGGAGAGCAGGGGGCCCTTCTGCCATGAGAGCAGCACCGAGGGGTCTCTCCGTGCCTGATGTCCCCTCTCCCTCGCTGGGACACAGGGAAAGGGCACCCCCACAGCTGCGGGGACGGAGGGGTCCCCTCAACATGGCCCTGGGGAGGGTCTGCGCCCTGGGTGCTGTGGCAAAGGGTGTCCCCAGCAGCTCTGGGGTGGTGGGACCCTCCGGGAGGGGTGAGAAGGCACCAGGGGGACCCTCCCAAGCTGCCACCCCCGCTGCAGGTGCGCTCGCGACGGGGTCATCCTCCAAAGCCCCCACTTCAGCGGGCAGGTGCTCCAGGATGGGCGGCACAACCACGATGGCAAAGTCATCTGTATCCCCCAAGGCCACCACCAATGGCACGGGGTCACCACCTAGGTCCCCGGCACCCGAGGCGGGTGGCTCGGCCGCTGGTGGTGGCACAGTGGCAACAGGCACGTCAGCAAAGGGTGGTGGGGCTTCCAGAAGCTCCTCCACCATCAAGGGCATGGCAGTGGTGGTGGTGGTGGTGGCTCCTGGAGGGTCCTCGGCATCCATGGCAGGAACCCTGGTGGCTGGTGGCATCCCCTGAGCCTGTGGCTCCAGGACAGCCACATCTCCTGGTGAAAGTGGGTGGGTTGGAGCAGAAAGCTCCCCAAAATCCCATGGGATGGCAGGCCCTGCAATGTTCAATGCGCCAGGAAGCTCTTCAGGGGCGGCTGGACCTGGGACCTCCCAGCTGGGGCCAAACAACAAGTCCACATCTCCTGGCTGCAGGATGGCTGCTGGTGTCCCCCCATGTGTGACAGCCGCCTCCACGGGGCACCTCTCTGTGTGGGCAGCCCCTTCCAGAGTCAGGCCACGGCCCAGGGAAACCATTTCCCAGGGGAGGTCCTCAACAGGCACCGGGAATGTTGTCGGAGCCTTGGAGCCTGGCTCTGATGCAGAGCCAGCGTGGAAAAGCAGCAGAGAACCACAGCAAACATCCCCACTCTCTGCTGGATGAGTCCAGCCCTCAGCTCCGCTTCCTAATCCCAAATCTGTGGCTTCATCCTCAGAAACCAGTTCTGGGACATCCCAGCTGGCGAGCTCAGTCCTTCCAGGCAGCAGGTGAGGGGTCCTGAATGGATCCATGCCCTCGACGCCCACCTGGCTATGTCGTGGGGGGGGCCCCAGTTCCTCCATCGCTGTGTCCGGAGCTGGGGGCTGGCGGGGGGACACTCGGCCAGGACACATCCCCTCGGGAAGCAAGTCCTGGTTATCTTCACCCCACCCCACCGGAGCGCTGGGGTACCCATCTCCCCCCAGTCCAGCAGCTGGATGTGCCCCTGTGCCAGGACAGGGCACCCTGCCAGCCACAAACTCCGGGTCCACGAGTGGGTCGGGATCAACCTCCCCCAGCAGCGCTGGGGAGCACTCCAGGAGGGAGCCCAGCCCTGCCATGGCCACGGGGCTGGGGGAGGCCCCTCCGTCCGAGTCTGTGGGGGTGACAGCCAAGGTGTCCCTTTCTGAGAAGGGCTCTGTCAAGGGCTCCAGCGTGCTCAGCACCTGTGAGCTGCAGGTGACATCGAAGTCCTCCAGATCTGACACAACGGCAGAGTCCGAGGCGCTGATATCCAAGGGGGCCCTGTGCTGACCCCCCTCAACCACCAACCCGGCCAGTTTGGCTGAATCTGGGTCCAGCCCCTCTGAGTCCATTGGGGACATCTGAACCTCCAGGCAGCTGGGGACAGTTCCATCACCCCCGTCCTCATTCAGACACTGCTCTTCCAGCTCCAGGAACATCTGCACCGAGTCCGTGTCGGACAGCTCGGGGCCTGCGGGGCTGGTTGAGCGCTCCAAAACTGGAGCAAAGTCCTCAACCCCACACTGCACTGCTGCGTCCTCCGTGCAGCACGCGCTGCCACCACCCCCCGGGGACGTGCAGGACCGGGAGGTGCCCGGGCTGGGGGCAGAGCCATCCTCTGGAGCAGTGGATTGTTCCCTTTCTTCAGAAATATCTGCCAAGCAACAGCTCCTCTTCTCCTCTGCCACCAGAACAGGCTTTCCTCTCTCTGACAGCGTCGCCTCCTCCCACTCCTCCATCATCACCCAGCGCTCGTCCTCCTCAAATCTCAGCTCAGACTCCGTTTTCTCCCTGAGATTGGAGGTGATGAGAATCTCCAGTCCCGTATCCAGCAGCTCTTCACTAAGGCACGGAGAGAGGTTGACGTTCTCCACTGTAGAGTCCGACTCGGAGGCCTCCAGGGTCTCCTGGTGCCCATCATTGAAGTTTCCCCTGATGAAGTTCTTCCTGGCTCGTGGCCAGGTGGCACTGGGGAGCCGGCGGGCCCTGGCCAGGGCCCTGGCGCGGCTGTCACCGGCGTTCAGCAGGCCCTGGCGCTCGTCCCGGGGACCGCCGTAGCCATCCACGCTGAACTGCTTGGCCGCCAGAGCCTCGGCCGTGCCAGATGACTTGGAGACGTGCTCCAAGGTGAGAGACTCCGACATGGGCTCGCCGTGGTCGGGCTGGCCCGGCTGCTCGGCGAGCATGGCGCTGGAATCCCGCTTATCCCGCAGGGAAGGGTTGGAAGCGCCCGCCTCCGACACCTCGCTCAGCGAAGCCCCCATCCTTTCCGCGAACTCGGTGAAGTTGGGCGGCATGAAGGACTTCCACGAGCGCCGGTTGACGTTCTCCTTCTTCTCGGGGTTCGGCCGCCTCTTTGGCGGAGCCGGCGCCGGCTTGGAGACGTCGCTGCTGAGCTTCAGCTGGTCGAAGATGACTCGCTCGTCCAGCTTCTTGGGTTCCGGCGGCCTGGACTCGAAGACGTTGGCAGCTCCCAGAGTGCCGTTGCTGGATATGGTGCTGCCGTCCCCCTTGCCGAGGGTGCTCTTGGAGAGCTGGTTGAGCTTCGATCCCTGATCGATCTGCTCGTTAATTCTCATCGTGTCGTATATCGACCTCTGGGGCACGTAGCAATCCTCTATATAACCATCCTCATCCTCGCCCTTCCCCAGGCAAGTGCGGTTCTGCCGTAGACAGTCTGGCCGGCTCAGTGGTTTGCCCATACTCTCGTCCTTATGGATGACGGAACCACCCCGGCAACCTTTCGCCCGCCACGGCGGGAAGCATCACACGGCCAGCAGGTCCCAAACCCGCCGGGGCCGCCTCTAATCCCAAAGTGACACTTACGGGGACGGGAGGGGGGGGACCGGCAGCACCGCGCCGGCTCAGCAGCCCGACCAGCGGTCCCGAGCAGTGAAACAACCCATCTCACCCCCCTCCTCCCGTCCCCCTAAAACACCCCATCCATCAGCGGATCATCCAAAATCCGACAGCTTCGGTAAAATATTCCAAGCGGCTCGCGACAGAAGCGGCGGAAGAGTTTGAAGCTCTTAAATTATCCCGTCCNGGCTCGCGACAGAAGCGGCGGAAGAGTTTGAAGCTCTTAAATTACCCCGTCCGTCCTTCTTGACTAACAAAGGCACTGCTTGTCCCGGCCGCTCCCGCTGGCAGGGGCGAGCGGCTCCGCGCGTTTTCTGCCCAGCTCCGAGCGCCGTGGAAGTCCAGCTGGTCCGAATTAGCCTCTCCCCCCCGACTCTCGTGTTTTCATTTGAACTGAGCTTGTCAGCGGATATTCGTACAACTTTTAAACACAGGAAGTTCTTCATTCAGGGCAAACTCGGAAGGTTTCCTGTCTCAAAAACACGATGGCATTGTCGCCGCCGTCACCTCGCCCGGTGCCACCGGCGGTGGCGGAATTCCCCCCCCCCCCCAAAAAACCACCCCGCGGGGGGGGGGG
>VWZN01016283.1:33687-89423 GCA_013396955.1 Regulus satrapa | reverse complement strand
TTTTCCAAAAAAACAAAAAAACAAAAAACAAAAAAAAAAAAAAAAATCGTGATTTTTATAGCCCCAGCTCTAGGGTAGCATCCTGCTCCTCCCATCCTGAGTCTTGCCACCCTCTTTTCCTCCCCCAAAACCCTTGTGTTTAAAGAGATGGGGAACATTGGAAGTGGGGAGGGAGGCAGCCCGGGCGTGTGAATCACCGCTGCGAAGTGATGCTGAGGGAAGTCACAGACTTGGGAGAGAAAACAGGAGGGCTGGGAACAGCCTCCACGCATCTCCAGGCAACAACCCGCCCCACCAGCCACCCGGCCCCGTACTTTGGGATGAATTATGGCATCGGGATAAAAATACAAGGTGTTTAATACAGAAAAACGTGCAGCATTGCGCTCCGAAAGCACCAACACGGGGGAGAATCGGCCCTCGGGCTGGCTTTGCTGTGCCACAGCTTCACCAAAAGCTTTCCTACTACCTGGCCACGGTGAGCCACAGCCAAGGAAAATGAAATCCCGAATATATTTTGGATGCACTGCCACCCTGAAAACACGGAGGCTTTGCCAAGGTCATGGTATGGCGTGGTGGGAGCCCGCCTTCCACGTTCCCAAGCTCTCAGCCCCTTCATCCCCATGTCCCGGCACCAACTGCACACGCAGCAGCTCCAGCACCGCATTCCCAAAGCGCTTTCCTACTTTCGGAGAGATGGGAACGGATGTTTTGTGGAAGGGGAGGGTTCAGGGGGGAGAATTGCCCGTTAAATGGCCCGAGGTGCTCCTCAGATGGAGATTTTTTGCACAGTGTGGGAAACCTTTGGAACCCCCTTTTTCCACCATTAAATATAACCAAGGGAAAGAGCGGGAGGGAGTGGGGATCTGCTGGGGGATTCCAAACATCCCCCAGGGATCCTCTTGCCCATCCAGGGCATGTCCCCTCCACGTCCCCCCTGGACAGACAGCCGGACATCCAGCCTTCTCCAGCCCCAGCTACCAACACTGCCAGAGTGTCCCAAGGCCTGGATTTTTCCCCTTGGCGGGGGACACCGCAGCTCCTGGTCGCTGGTATTAATCCAGAGCAGCTGAAACAACAAGAGGACAAGGGTGCCGTGCCAGCAAGGCCGCCCTGGCTCCTCTGCCACCACCTTGGCCGGGAGCTGGCGGAGCTGCACCGTTACCGCTGGGGCCCCTCCGCCAGGAATCCCAGGCATCCGGGCTGGGGCGAGGAGGCTTTTTTGTTCCACTGCGAAGAAGGAATGATCCCTCTTTCTCTCTCTCTCTCTCTCTCCTCTCTCTCGACGTGGAGCTGCCCCGTTTCACAGCCAGAAATTCTTTTCCCATTTCCTCACCGAATCACGTGCCGGGAGCGAGCCGAGTCTTCCTCCGACGCTTTCCCCCCACCAACAATTTCTAAAGCCATGAGGGAAATATTGGGCAGGGAGGAAAGCCAACTGGAAACCTGCTGTGCCTGGCCCGAAGATCCCAGCCACAGCTCTTGCAGGTTCCCTAAATCACGGCTTTGAGCCTCCAAGTGCCGCCCCAGCGATGGGGACGGGAGCCAAACAGTGCTGAGAATTGCAAGGTCAGGGCTTTGCTTGAGCTTTGTGTCGGTGCAAGGGATGGATGTGGAAGGACATCTCATTTTTGTCCTTTCGGGTGCTTCCAAGTGACCACCAAGACCCCTCATTTGGCTTTTGCTCAGTCCCCCAAACCTCCCACAAACAGCTCCTGTCACCCAACCCAGACCTGGCCCCATCCCAGGCCACGGGGTGGATAAAACACCCTCAGCTAAAACCCACCCCAGAGGTTTTCCAAGTCCTCCCCCAAGTAGGAGTATTCCCATTTTTCTCCTGAACCTGCTGGTTTCAAGCTTTCCTCATATGGCCAGCAGCCCCGGCGCGTGGGGCCACGCGCTGTCCCTGTCACGGGCTGATGTCACTGTTTAGGGCTGTGCTACATCCTGCCACCACTGTTTACATGGCACAGCACTGTTTGGAAACCAACGTATTTTTAGCTTTCTTTTAATGCATCTCAGCAGCTGGAAGTGAGTGACCTGTGTTGTGTGACGAGCAAGAGAGCTCAGAGGCAGCTCAAGATTGCTGATGGACGGGTCATTTATGAGATCAGGGTGCTACCAAGGGTCTTCTTCACCCTCAAAGCTTCTTTAAACTTCATCTTGGTGCCCTTCTGCCCCAGGAATGCAGGGTGGATGGAGGAGAGCTCCTGGCTTGGCACTATGAGCTTTGTCCCTACAGGTCTTGCTGACCATGTCATAAAATCATAGAACAGTCTGTGCTGGAAGGAAAACTCACCTTGTCCCACTCCCTACTATGGGCAGGGACACTTTCCACTAGACCAGGCTGCTCCAGCCTGGCCTTGAGGGATGGGGTAGCCACAGCTTCTCTGGGTAACCTGTCCCCTGTGTGTGACACCGTGTGGGTCACTGCGTCCCCCATGTCTGACTCCACGAGTGCCACCCCTGGGCTGGGACACTGTGCCATGCCCAAGCAAGGCAGAGTGGATAACCCCAAGTGCTTCGAGCCCAACAGAAGGACTGAGGGCGCATTTCACCCTCCCTCAGACGCAGCAATAAAAGCACGAAGCCAAATTGAGCACACACCGAATCTCCCTTAGAAACGGCGCTTTAGCTTGCGCTGGGATTTTTAGCAGAGGGTTCGTGTTTTTTAAAGCCTTTGCTGCGTTCCTAAGAAGGTCAGAGGGACTTCTCTCTTTCCCTCTTGCGCTCCTCTTAAGTCACTCCTTTTCCCCAAACCTCTGTGACTGCCATTCCTGATCCAGGCAGGATCAGGGGCTATTCCCACCCCGCTGTGCTGCCCTGGGTGCTCCCTTATCCCTTTGGCTCACAGCTGACTTCAAACCAACCTCACGTCAGGGCTCTGCCACCACTCAATCCCTCTTCAAAGGCTACAGCTGCTCGATGTGCAGGGAGCCAGCACATCTTTAAATCAGCCATTTGGAACCTGGAGCCTGTTCACTGGGGACTCTCCTCCGCAGGGCTATGGGGGGAAACCTCGGCAGGCTCCGTGGGGGTCTGCACCTCCACGGGGAAAGTTTTAGGAAGAGGTTAAAATCCAAACTCCCAGAGAAACCTCCTGCATTTTGGATGCACAGCTGCGGTGAGCGCTGTTAAAAAAAATCCCCAAAAATTAATTTTTTTTTCTTTTTTTTTTTCTTCTGAGAGTGCGAGGAGCTGAACCGCAGCGCTTTGGCTGCAAGGCAGCTAATATAGATGTTGGTATAAATAATTCTCCCTAACCAAGCCTGGAGCCCACGTGTTACAGCAGTGCTCAGGCACGGCACTCAGCGTTCCCATGGAACCCCACCACCACCGTGCACAGAGCGCCCCAAAACTCCCTGGCAGCAACCTGACATGGGACTGTGAGACAAGGGTAGAGAGCCACGTGCCAGGGCCTTTGTGGCCAGGAGGTGAAAACTGCTGAAATGCCCATTTTTGTCCTCAACTTCTCCGTTTCCCTGCAAATTGAAGCACCTTGGGCTCTCTGGGCATCCCACTCCCACCCCACTGCCCATGAGCTCCCCGGAGCGAAGGGGGACAACAGGGATGGGGTGATTAATGAACTGTTCTGAGGCTCTTTGGGAAGTGAGGTAAGTGCGTTATCATCCTGAGAATCCTCTGGATGGGAGACATCTAAACCCCTCCTTCAGCAGGAGAATTGGCAATTGCTCTTGAAAGGCTGCAGTGACTAACCCAAGCCCGAGTCCTCCCCTGCTTGCTGCAGCCCCAGTGGCCACAGTCCCTCCGTCCCCAAGCGTGGCTGGGATGCTGTGGGTGATGGGAATGTCCCCACGGATCCCCCCTCCATCCTGCCGGGACCAGGCTCCTCTCCCTCCTCTGCTCAGACAAAAAAGCTTCCCATCTCCTCCTCCCTCGGATCCTCAGCTCTCCTGGTCTTATGCAAAGCTGGTATTTTTAGCATCTCCTGGAAACACTGTGAAGTGTCATCACCAGCAGCTAACGAGTGCTCCGGAGAGAGGACATTCCTCCGGCCATCTCCCTCGGCCTCAGACCTGGCAGGGTCCCCAAAGCATCTGCAAGTGGGTGGCTTTTGGAGCTCCTGAAAGGCACCATTTGATCACAGCCCGACTGTTTCACGGTCAAGAAAAGGAAAGGAAAGGAGGAAGAAAAAAAAAGAAAAAAAAGAAAAAAAAAAGCCTCGCTGCGATTTGGTCGATCTCAGCAACTCTTGGCTTAATTCGCTCTTGTTCTCGGGATCAGGGGAGCGCCTGTGCCTCTGCTGACACCTCAAGGTCAAAGCCCACCCGTGGTTTGCTGATGAACCGGCACACCGGCAGCGTTCCCTCTGGGAAGGAGGAGCTCCAGGGGTACATTTGCTCTTCCCTCAAGTGCTAAAATTCACTTCCAAGGAGCGAGGAGGCTGCCAGGGCCACTGGTGCTCCCGTGCAAGCACAAGGTTGGAAATGCACCCAGCCCCACCACGGCTCTGCAGCTTGGGCCACTCTCCCCGGGCAGGCTCGGTGACAGCCCTGTCACCCGTGCTTATCACCCCTCATTTATCATCCCCTTCCCCAGCGAGGGGAGATGGTGCCTTTAAGGCAGCTTTAACAGCTGTCAGAGAGGAGGCATTTCTGCCTGCGCTGCCGATGCTGAAAATACAAGCCAGAGATACTTTAAGTAGGTCTGGAAAGCGTTCAACGAGAAGACACCGTCACGCAGCCTGTCCCCACTCCCAGCCCAGTCCCACCCAGCTGCTCCCAACTCCACGACTGTCGGGAGCCTCACGCATTCCTCCGGGGGCACAGAAGGGTTAAAAATACCCCCTCGGCCAGGCTGGGGCACAGCAAGTGGCAGAGTGTCCCTTCCCTGCCACCTCCCCTCGCCCACCTGCCGGGGGCTTGGCTGTTTGATGGGGTGTGGAGTGCCCAAAAAAGCCACCCCGGAGGCGTGGGCTGGGTGCTGGGGCATCGCCCGTGTGGCCACTTGTCCTAAAAAAGGATCACTTGTCCTGCTCTTGTCCTGCTGCCTCCAGGAATTAAGGCCTTGAGTGTCAATGCTTTGGTGTCATTGGCACATGGAGTCACTCCTGCTCTCCGGTCCAGCCCTGCAATCCCAAAATGAGATGTTGTTTTTCCTCTCTGCCCATCCTCTGCTCTCCTTAGGAGGGCTGGAATGAGATGATCTTTAAGGTCCCTCCCAACTCAAGCCATTCTCTGATCTTCAAGAGCAGCTCTGCAGTGGCTGGAGCAGAGCTAACAGTCCCAGGGAGAACCACAAAATCATTGAGGTTGGAAAAAGACCCTCAAGCATCACCCCAGAAAGAAAGGTCACAAAAATGACCTAAATGCAAACCTAAATGGGCTAAAACTTCCGGAGAGAAACCCAAACTTCGATCCTCCAGCAAAATATCCTTGGTGAAACACTGCAGGATGCTGGGCAGTCATGTCCCCATCCCTCCCTGCCCCTGACATTGATGGCTTCTGCAGGGGACACGCTGAGGTCACATCAGTGGCGGCCCCCTCCCCAAAACCACCACCCTCAGGCAGCGACACCTGGGACAAACCCAGGGGCACGAGGCACCACCAGTGGCACTTCTGACAGCACGGTTGAGTCAGCTCCCTGCTGGAGAGGTTGGGGGAATTACGAGTCATAAATAAAGTGCTGAGAGAAGCTGACATCCCCCAGGCAGGAAGGGGGGCAGCAGGAGGGCACGGGAGCGTGCGTGGGCTCCCCAGCCCTGGGTAACTGCTGCCTTCTCCCAGGGTCAGACAGCAGCACAGGAATGGCCAGCTGAGTAATTCTGGTTTAGGCCTCACTCACTGCCTCACCACTCCCAGGATTTCTTTCCTGATGTTTTTTTTTTTTTTTTAATTTTATTGAAGCAGACAAAGAGGGTGCTGGAGGCACAACGGCTGCGCCGAGCCCGGGCCGACCTGACCTACTCTAAAATAAAGCAGTGAGGCTTCAATTATTGCTGTCTAGGGATTCTCCCTCCCCCTCTTCATCAGCCAGCATTAAACCTTTATTGGTGTGACACAGCACTGCCCGAGTTCACCCCATTGAGCAACTCCAGTTTCCAAAAACCACCCCAAAAACACCAGCAGGAGAGAGGCGGGATCCCAAAATCCCATCCCTTCCCTCCGCTGCCTCGGCAAAGCCATCACCCACCGCAGGCTGGATTGGGGAGACCCCCCTACTGCACCTCCCTCCTCTCCAGGGTGGGGTTTAATTAACTCTGGGAGGATAAACAGCCTGGCTGTGCCAGCTGCAGCAGGTCCTGGCTCGCCACATTCCTGCGCCGTGCCCCAGCCGAGCTCAGCTGTGGTGACAGCAGGGGCCACCAGCCCACGGTGCCCAGCCAAGCACAGACGCGTCACCGGGTGTCCCCCACCTCAGCCAACTGCACCTGCACCCCCCCAAAGTGACGGCAGCCCTTTGGTTATGTCAGGTTCGCTGCTTTTTTCCCCTTGAGTTTCATTCTGGGGGAAGCGCTCCAGATTCTTGCAGAAATCCCTTCTGGCTCGGAAGGAAGGCAGGGTTGATCCTGCTCTCATTTTCCTCCCAGGGACAAAGTGTCCCCAGCAAAGCAAAGCACCCTGGCACGATACAGCTGAGATTCTCTCCTGGTGGAGAAGCTGTGGCTGCCCCATCCCTGGAAGAGTCCAAGGACAGATGGACAGGGCTTGGAGAGGGGAAGGTGTCCCTGCCCCTTCTCACCCAAACCATTCCATGATTCCATGACTGGATCCATCCTTCACTCCTGAGCACTGTAAGGCAGAGAGCCCAAAAATCCCTGGCAGCTGACGCAGGGCTGAGCCTCGTAGGTGAAATGTGGCCACGTGAAGAGTTTGTCCAAAAACAACACCATGAATCAAAGAGGGTCCCGGCTCAGAACTGCCAACGCCAAGCACAAGCCACGCTTTGAAACCCCAAGTTCAAAATCCACTGTGTAAAAGATAAACAAAAGCCAGGCTTAAGCTTGCTTAGCCAGGAGGCCAAGCTATCCCAGCACAGATGTCTCCCCCAAACAGCCCAGAATTGGATTCCACGTGGCCCAGGCTGGTGTGGGTGCTCTATGGCCAGACAGGACGAGCCCATGCCTGAGGCTTTCTGGCACCTCTGCTCCCAACCAGCAAACCTCACCTCTGCTTCTGCAGCGTGTCAAGGAGGATGAGCCACCTGCACCGAGCAGCACAAGCTTTATCCCACTCGTTTCATGATTTTTGGGGTGAAGTGTTCTCATTCAGGATCTTCTAGCTGATATGGGGTTGCTGATGATGGAGACAAAGCAATGCAGGAACCCACTATGCCTTCATGTGAGTGACCCCCCCATCTCATCTGTACCTGAGGAATCATTTGCCTGGGGAATTCTGCTGTTTGCCAAACTGAATCCACAGAGCTGTTATGTTTAGAAACATCTCAACTGTAGCTCATTTGATTCCAGTCATTAAAATTTAATATTAGTGTAAGCTTTGAGAAACCTGAGCTGACAGCAGAGACAGTGGAGGGGAAAGAAGTGCCCCAGCCTGGAAACTCCTACGAGCAGCTCTTGCTAGTGCCTGGCACTTGTCCCTCGTGCTGAAGAGCCTGACTGGGCTGTGTGAAACTCTGCACAAAGATTCTTCCCCACTTTTAACACCTTTTTACACAGGAGAGAGGCAGCAATGGAACGAGAGCCACTTGGGTTAAACTCCTGCTGGAGATCAGGAGTTAAAGATGAGGTTCCTTTGCTCTGACAGCTTAACATGAGCTAAACCCATGTTATTTCTTCTGTGGCACAGCTGGATCCGAAGCGATCCATCGGGATGTCCATATAAGCACAGGCTCCAAACCACAGAAATGCCTTTCAGCTGCACTTGATCTCACCAGGAAACTCAGGGCTGAATTCGATGACCCCTAAAAGTCTCCTCCAGATGGGATTTCTTACAATCCTGCTACGACCAACCAGTCCCTGCCTGGTTTTCCCACACTGCCTGAGCTCCAGCTCCACCCTGGATCATTGTCCTGCCTCCTGATGGCCGTGGGAGCTGAGGAGGACCCGTCCCCAAAATCGCATCCGCTCGCTGAAGCAAAGCCCCTCCTGCAAACAAAGGCTCCCCCTAAGCACGATCTGACAGCTGCTTCCCAGCCTCCCTCCTCGGAGGAACCCGGCCAGGAGGAAAACTTACAGCAGGAGAGGGCTCATCCATCCCAAAGCCAGGATTAGTCCCTCTGTGACCTGGGAAAGGGGCTGGGGGGGGGAGAGAGGAAATGCACAAATGGCAGTTTTCCAAAAGTTAAGGAGGCTGTGGCCTTTTGGGGAAAGAAAAGGGAAAAGAAAAATACATGGGAAGCTTCAAATATGAGCTGCTTCCAAAGTCATCCGTTCCCAGCCTCCACCAGAGCCTTCAATGTGTCTTCTTTATTAAAATCTGGACACAATGAGTCCAGAAGTGCCCACCTTTGTCAGGGCTCCGTTGGCAACTTGCCTGGAGGCCCCGGGGCCATGCCTAATTTGCATCTCATTTACACAGATGTTCATTAAAATTAATGCCTTAAGACATAATATCTGCCTGCATTTGAGCCTTCTGGACAGACAGAGCGCGACCGCTCCCGGAGAGCCCCGGTCACCCCATCCCTCAGCCCATCCTCCCCCCGGAGCACTGCCAGCACCAGCAGCTCCTCTGCCCCACCAGGACACTCCGGGCACGCCCCTGGTTTGCAATCCAAGGAGGGCAAGAGTTGTGATGTTGTCTTGGAGGGAGAATTTATTGGGAAATAAAAGCCTGGTGCAAGCAAGAGAAGCCCCCTGAGCTCCCCACAGAGCATGAGGCTTTTCCACAGCTCTCCCTCCAGCCCCTGCTGATGCCCTTCCAGGTGTAGACCAGGATCTGGGATTGTCTTTCCCATAGCTAGGACCAGAAGGTGAAGCTTTGCCAAGATCAGCTCTGCAACCTTTAGGATTTGTGCAAAAATCCCTCGGGATGAGCCGTGCACGGCAGGAATGGAGGAGAGGAGGGATGAAGGAATGCTGCTGTAACCACGATTGCTCCATCCTTCCACTCCTGCTTCTCCTGCTTTTCATTCCCAGCCATTACACAGCAAATCCTTCCCACCACTGCTGCAACTTTCGCTTTCCCACCCACAAAGGCCCCAGCTGCTCTGCGCGGCCTCGATGGCCAAGGAATGACTCTTGGGAAGGTCACCTCAGACCCCCAGACCCCCTCAGCTCAGGTCACCCTTGCCTTGAAGGGTCATCCTCAAGGTCACTGAGCTGTGGACCACGTGCAAACCCCACGGTGGGCTAAGCTGCTCCTGCCCAGTCTGGGTTTTGTTATCGTTCCTAATGAGAGCTGCTCAGCCGGGAATAATCCCTTGTTCTGCAGGAAAGGTTCACTGATTTTAAGGACTAAAATCTCCTTTTTGGATACATTCGTTCCAAGTGACTTTGTGGTGTTTAATGACAAATTTAAATCCTTCCCATCGACATCAGCTCAGAGCAAACTGCCAAACACAAGCAACACTATCAGGTGAGGTTGAATTTGTCCCATAAATACACTTTAGCTCTTTTCTTTGTGGATAGGCAAACTCCAAACCAGAAACACCTTGTCCTGGTGAAGGTTTCACAGAGCTGCTCAAGTGGTGGAACGGGATCAATTAGCCATGAGATGAAAAGTAAATGGCTGTAAAAATGCCTCTCCCTCCCACCCCCCCATTAACACCAGGAAACGAGCAGCCAGATGTAAATCAGCCCAATCATCAGCTCCTGAGCACATCACGAACACAAGTTTCACAGCGAGAGAATTTCTAAGCCGTGTTAATATAATTAATGTAGTGCAACAGCATGACCCAACATCATAATACTGTACAGAAATATATCAAACACACTCCAACTCTCAAGTCTTGATGGTCTCCATCAACAGCTCCTTGCTGGAAATGTGAACAGCCCACATAAAACTTCACCTTGGTTTTATTTCCTGGGCGCACTCCTCGTCTCACAGTTTATCTGTGGCTCTTTCTGTACCCAAGGATCCCAAAATGGACGCAATGTGTGACCCAGATGGAGTGAACAACAAACAGGAACGGCGGGCCAGGCAGAGCCAGACCCACGGGATGATCTGATCTGGACTAGGCTCTCAAACGGTGCAAAGCCACAGCTCAGGTGGACTCCAACCTCTCCCTTCCTCCCCCAAAATCCAAATGCCACCCACCTCTACCAGCCCACGAGGTGCTGGCATGCCAACATCACACACCACCGCGAGAACAGGGATTTTCCTGCCAATCCCAGAATCTTTCCACACCTTTTCACCACAGACTATCAAGTCCCCCGGCAGGATTTCACATCCTCCAGAGCGAGGACGTTCCAGTGCAAACCCACTCAACAATCACACCAACAAACAACGACGACGCCGCGGCTCGAAACCCACAAAAAAAAAACAACAACAAAACCCCAAAACCAACCCCCTGCGACACCTTCAGCAAACGCCAGAAAAACACTTTAAAAAAAAACAAAAAACCAAAACCCAGCAAACCCTTACGGAATCAAACTCACCTTGAAGTCTGCCAGCTGCTGGCTGATGGTTTCCACCTCCGTCCCCACCACCCACTGCAAGGCCTCGTGCTCCTCGGCCGCCGCCGTCATGTGGCTCAGCTCCTTCAGGCGGCTGTAGAAGTCCTCGACGCGGGCCAGCGTGGTCTCCACCTGCTCCTGCCGGTTCCTGCCCCTCTCCGTCAGCTTGCTGCACTGCTTGCTCAGCGTCTCCAGCTCCCGCTTCAGCCCCAGCAAGTCGGGGCTGCCCTCGTCCTCCAGCATTTTCTTGCACTCGCTCTCGGAGGATTCGATGTCGCCTCTCAGCCGGTGCAGCTTGCCCAGGAAGGCGCGGACGTCCTCGGCCTGGGACTGGAGGCTGTCCGAGTCTCTCCCGATGGGGCCCATGCTGTCCAGCTCGTCATCCAGATCCGCCAGCTGGGAGAACATCTCCCTGACCCTGCTGTTGAACTGGCCGATCCCTTCCAGCTTGTTTTCCATCAGGGCACAGCAGTCGTTGACTTTCTGCTTCACGGCCTTGAAGTCCTGCTGAGCCACCTCAGCTTGGCTTAAGAGCTGGGAGCAGTCGGATCCATCTGGAGCATCTTCTACCAGACCTTGAGTGAGGTTTTTCAGATAATCCACTTGTGGTTCCAGGGCCTGCAGCACCTCCTGCTGCGCCCTGAGCTTCTCCAAATTCTTGTTGCTGCAGGCTTGTGGCCCCAGGGCATCGTAGATCTCCAGCTGGTGCTTCGCCCCTTCCAGCTTCTTCTCGATGTTCTTGAAGCTCTCCTGGAACTCCTTGAGCCTCTGGGACATTTCTTCAATGGAGCCAGTCTTGGTTTGCAGCTCTTCTGTGATGGCATCCATCTTCTGGTTGATGCTGGCCTTCTCATCCCGGATGTCATCCTCGTCCGTTTGGGAAGCGTCAGTCAGGATGTCAGCAGCACTGTTGAGCATCTCCAGCAGGGACCGGCGCTTCTCCACGTCACTCAGCATGGCCTTGGACCTCAGGAGAGTGGCCTCCAGCTGCACTGGGTCCAGAGTTACCTCCAGCTCCGCCATCCTCGCCTTGCAGTCCTCCACCCAGGGCAGGAGATCGTCCGCGTGCCGCTGGTACTTCTGAGCTTTCTGCAAGCAGTCCTTGAGCTTGGAGTGCCTGTCAGCAGCCTGTTTGCTGAGCTCCTCCCAGTGTGTTTTCAGGCTGACCAGCTGGTTCTGCAGAGTGGTCTTCTCCTCCCCAGGCTGGACTGAAAGCAGCAAAGATTCTCCCTCGGCCACAATCATCTCGTAGGTGCCGCTGTGCTGGTTGAGGCTCTTCTGGAACTCTTCTTGCTCCTGGATTTGGCTCTGCAGCCTCTCCAGTTTAGCAGAAATGGGTTGGCTCTGGGCTTGCTGGCACCTTTTGTCATCCAGCCAGGTCCTGAGTTCATCAAACATCTGCTGGAACTGCTGGGAGCTCGCGAGCGCAGTCTGCAGTCGGTTCATCCGGTCGGCTGGAATGGCAACGAGATTAGGAGGCGACAATTAAGCTCAAATCAAATAAGCGAAGTGCAATTATTTAAAATCATCACAGATGCACCAACTGTGTTTTGATTAACAGGAAGGAGCTTTCCATTGCATCACCAGCCCTTTTTGCTCAGTGATTCATAAATTTCTTAAGTAGTAAGAGGCAGAGGTAATGCAGAAGTCTCAGCTCTCCTGACCAGTCTCTAAATGGAACCTCTCAGAAACCAGAAGATGCATCCCATGTTTAGAGGGTGGCCATGGGGCTTCTTCATGCCCCAATCTGAATCTAGGAACCTGGTTTTTTTTTTCCAAGCACGTGCTTGGTGAAGAGCCACCTCAGTGGGGCTAAACAGCTCTGCTCCCTGCCCTGGCTCAGGTATTTCTGGAGCTGGAACTCTCTCATGGCTTGGTGCCACATAAAACACCCAAGAAGAGCCCTAAAAAGCGATAAAAGGTGCTTCCCCTATTATTTTTATAAACCCAGTGATGGGAGAGTCCTCTGACAAAGAGTAGGGGTGGAACACTCTGACATCTCTTAAGCAATTCCTCCTCTATCTCACCTGCCAGATCTTCCAGCCCTTTGAGGGGAAGTGCCACCGTCTCCAGACGTTTCCTCAACTCATCTTTGAGGTACTGCTCCCCAATCAGGATGGAGAGGTCATCACAGAGGGTCTGAGCCTCTGAGATCTCCTCTTCCAGCTGCTCCAGGTCCGAGCGGATTTCACTGGTCTCCTCCAGCTGCTGTTTGACAGCATCAGGCTGGGTGCTGATGGCAGACTGGCTGCTCAGGCGCTGCCCAACAGCCTTCACCTTCTCTGAGAGGCCCTGGAGGAGCTCCTGGTACTGGGTGCTCTTTACTATGGCTTGGTCAATCTGGCTGGAGCGGGAGTTGAGGCGCTCCGTGAGCTCGGACCATTTCTGGTTGACCCCTTGGAGCTCATCCCGCACCTGGCTGGTGGATGGAGAAACATCTCCAGGGCCAGTCAGGATGCCCTGAGCTGCCTGGTTGAGCTGCTCGTGCTGTTGTCGGCGAGCTTCGAATTCCTTCAGCATAAACTGGAACAGAAATAACATAAAAATGTTTGCATAAAGCTGACAGCTCCGAGTACACACAGTCAAAACAAACCAGACCTCCAGGGGTTTTATCCAGCCCATGGAATCAGCAGGAACGGGCCCTGGGGTGGGACAGCAGTGGGGCTGGGTAGCCCAGGATTTACTGTGACCTTGGAAGTTAAAAAGCTGGGAGGGGTCTGTGACTCAGGACTTTGTTCTCTCTCTTATTTGTCTTGTAATGTAGCATAAACCACTTGGATGAGATGGAAATCTAATTATCTCCACTGGGGCTTTTTTGCTGCACGATGTGGCTGGTTACAGCCATGTTAGGCTTTGGAAGCAGGAGGGATGGAAGGGCCAGGCTGGCAGGCAGAGGGGCAGCATTAGCAAGTCCTGCAGAGCGTCAGCACGGGCCTGGTTTAATTCCACTCTCCAAGAGGGGCCAAGTGATTCACTGGTGAGTCAATCAGTGCGGGAAGGGAGCTGAGCACTGTGCCCTTTTCAAGTTACTCAGAGCAGTTTGCTCCCAGCGGGGTTGGCAGAGGAGCCACGAGGTCTCTGAACGCTCACCGCACACCAGAGCGCTCGCAAGCGCAAACCTTCCACCTCCCTCCTGCACCAGACCCTCTCCTCCATCCTGAACGGCACCAACCCCTCTCACCTGCACCTGCTGCTTCTGAGCGTTCAGCATGTTGGGGTCGATGGAGAGGGGGCCCAGCACGCTCATCATCAGCTCCTTCTCCATGAGCCAGGGCCGCAGCTGGGCCTCGGCCGCCTGGAACGTTGCCAGCTGCGTGGCCGACTCCTCCAGCTTCTGCTGCCGCGCGGCCGTGGCCTGGCTGGCCCTCTCCCACCTGCAATCTGAAGCACCACCTCTGTGGGTCCAGCTCCCAGCCCTCCATCACCAAGGTTATTTTTCCCCTCCCCGGTGGTTTTTTCCCCATGGGAAGTCTCTGTTTTGCAGTAAAACCGGTGTGGATCTATCTGCTCTCCATCTAAGGAGCCATTACCCAAATCTAGTGGCTACGTGGTGGGGGAAGCTCTTAGGAGAAAACCTTGCCAGCAGGATTTCTGTGCTCTGGTCACTACTGCCATGAGCTGGGCTGGCCTTGGGTGAGTCATCTCACATCCCTGGCCCCATAAATGAGGATGCTCTCATGGGTACCTCACACAGCACACTCAGATCTCCTGGATGGAGTCAACATATTCCTGCTACTTCAAAGAACGGAATCTCTGGGCTTCTTTATGAACGCACAGCCTTGTTTAGTCAACACTTAATTACCTAGGATAGCCTCACTAATGACTAGAATTTTATAGCAAGCAGTGAAGCTTTTAATCAAAATAATCAACCTGTGCCGCTAACACATTTTCCCCCTGCTTTTTTTTTTTTTTTTAAGAAGCAATTTAAGGAGGCAATCCTTTAAAATCCACATCCATCACAGAGGTTTCATTAATCACGACAGTGCTCATCTCAGGAACACCTTCCATACCAGACAGCTCAGGGATAGGTTTGCTGTTTACTGAATTTTGATTAGAAGTGACTCTGCTCTAGCGTGACTTTGGGATCGCCCCACACTCCTGAGCCACGTCTAACGTGATGTTTGGAGACAGAAGCCTCATTAATGCTTCAGGCACTTACTCAGATCTTCCTGCATCTTCTTCCAGTTCGCTGCTTCTGGGGAATCTGGATATTTCTCCAGCAAGCCAGAAAGGTCTTCTTTTACCTTCTGGATCTTCCCAGAATTCTGTTCCAATTCAGCCAGAAATGCCTGGAAAAGAATTATTTGAACTTTGTCAAATACAGGGCAAAAGAATCGCCGAGTAGGAACGAAACAGCAGCTACAAGCTGGAGCTGGATAATTCGGTTCTTTTCTCTTTAATTAAATCAACTTTTTAGCAATGTTGTGAGCTAACTGGGTTGCAAGGACAAGGAAAGGCTGGGAATTGCTTTCCAGAAGAAGGTGGAAAGCAGCAAGAGCTCCAAATAATCTTTTTCCCTCAGCCTGACATCAACAGGTATAACAGCAAAGGGGAACTTTGGGCTGCTGCTCCATGGATCTTCCTGGAATTCCTTCTGTGGCCAATTCTGTGCAATAAAGCACATCTCTGGGATCCTTTGCCACGGCAGAGGGGTGGAACTGGACCATTTTTAAGGGCCATTTCGTGACCCTACGATCCCAGAAAGGCGGGAAGTGAAGTCACCTTGTTGTGCTCAGCCTGGGCTCTCATCGTCTCCGTCTTGGTGGGCGAGGAGGAGGCGTCCAGCTCGGACAGCGTCCTTTCCTTGGACTCCAGCCACTTGAGCATGGAGCTGGCCTCCTCCTGCACCTCCTGCATCCTGTCCAGCATGGCCGAGAGCTGCTGCTGGCGCTCCCGCAGCGCCGCGCCCAGCGCCTGGTACCGCCGGCTCACGTCCGACACGTCGCACTGGATCTCCGTCAGATCTGCGCCCAAAAAACCAGCCCGGGGCTCAGGAAACCTGCCCGCCTTCTGCACCTCAGACTATCAGGTTCTAACACCAGCCCCGGGCAGCCACAGACAGCTGAGATGAGGAGTTCCAAGAGCTCCCGTCCGCCCGCCCGCGGAGCGACGTCGCATCATCCTCATCTCTCCTGCCACGGGGGATTTTCCACTTGTCCCCCCCCTATGCCCTTTGACAGTTTACAAACAAAGCTCTCTGTTGGTGAGCTTGATGCAAACTGAGCCCCCTTTTCGTAAAGCCACTGCTAATACAAGGTTAAATAATTTGGCACCGAGATATGAGGCCGTTTTTATGCACCTATTATCTCGCTGAAGCGGGGAACTTAAGAGCAGATAACGGGCAATAATTGAAATTGCTCTTCAAACTGGAGGGTTGGATGCCGTTATAATCCCATAGAACCGATAAATTTAATTGCAGGTCTTAAAATGATCTCCCATTTATCAGCTCCTAAAACCACCTGACGAGGTGTCAGGGTGCTGTCACTCCCCAAGGCTGTCCCCTCTCTGTCCTTCAGCCACCCTCCACGGACCAGCTGAGAATTCCCAACCCATTGCCAAGCTCATTTCCCTCCTACTGGGGTGCTGGCGGTGTCACATTGAGGTTTGTATTCCCATGGAATGGAAATGCATGGACAAAAAAAGGGACAGGGGGATGGCTCCGTGGTGTTGACAGCGAGCTCACCTTTGCATGTGTGGTATCCGTTCACGCTGCCTCCTGAGCCTCCTGCAGCGGGCAGAGCGGCACCTGGGCAGAGGGGACAGGGAAAAGAAGGACAAGAGGGACAAGACAGAAGTGTCAGGGATGCAGACAGCAGGTGATGAATGGCTGCTGCATGACAGGACCATCAAACACCAACTTGGTGTCTCCACCGCCCACCTGCCCAGCACTGGGCATTAATTTGGTTTGGAGTCCCTTTATCTTTCCTGCTCCCCTCGCTTTCCTGGAGCTGCTCCTGCCTTTCTGGAGCTTCTGAAGCTTCTGGAGCTGGGCAGCTCTCCCAGCATCCCAACATCACCCAGAGAGCAGGGATAATGTGGCTCCTGCACGGGCTGCCATGCTGTGTCTTGCCACGCCTGGGAAGCTGCTACCCCGAGCATGATTTTGTGAATTATACCCAATAAAACTGCTGAATGCCTTCCCTGAAGGGATTAATTCCCCCATATGCTCCTTTTTTAATGGGCTGAAACTATTCAAAGCAGCCCCGTGTTCATGCTCTCTCTGCCCAGAGATGCCAGATGCACCAGTGTCCCTTCTCTGGACAACAGATGTCACAACCAAAGGGAGGTTCCCATTTTCAGGCAAGTCTCTCTTTTCTAACCACATATTTTAAAGCTTTCATGGACATAAGGGGCTGCACCTTCAGTCACCCACAAGCGTCTCCTCACTTCTCCTGATGGTTTCCCAAAGAACTCCTCACGAACTTAATCCTAACAAACATATCCAGACCATAAATTCCCATAAATTCCCATCAGTGATGAGAGTCCAGGGACAAGCTGGAAGACATCTTTGAGCTAGTTTCCAAATGAACCAGACATAATCTCATTGCTTCAGAGACTTTAAGCCAAAAGGGAGACCAGTAAATCACATCTGACTATTGCAGCCACAGATGTCATCCAGATATGAAACCCAAGTGCTGGAGGTTGATTAAAACACTCCAGCCCTCAGGAGGCTGAAGAACATCACCAGGAGAGAGCAGGAGCCACTTCTGTGAGCTCCCGAGCTCTCTCAGAGTCCCCACAGCAAACACAGGACAATCCAGAGCTCGTTAGGCTACAATTAATTAAGCCATCTTAGGATGATGCATTAAAGCAATGAGCCCTCAGCGACTCAAACACTGGGCTGAGCCCCAGATCACCACAGGCCCTCTGAATTTGGTTAAAACGGGGAAATAACCCCATTCTTTGCTCCAGGCAGGCTCAGAGAAGATGCAGTGGTGACAGCAGAGTTGTCCTCGGGAGCATCAGCCACAACTCACCAGCCTTGGGCGGGGTGTTGGGGGCCGTAATCTCCACGATCAGGTTCTCCAGGAGGGTCCCTCTGCGGCCAATCTCCTCCACCTGGGGCCCCTTCCCCTTCCATTCCTCCAGGAGATCCTGCTCAAAAAGCAAAGTTTGGGGTTGGAGGCCACGCTTGCCCGGCCACAGCCCTTCCTTCCTCGCCTGTCCCCTCTGAGGTGACGTGGTGACACCAGGACACAGCACACAGGCAACCAGCGCCAGAGAAGTGGGTGTGACACATCTATTTCTGCCAGGGGGGAATCAAACAGCAAAAAGCTCTTCCCAGCTAATGGCTCTGTGGAAGGAAACCTTCTCCCTCCCACCATTCTGGGGACATCCCTCCCTGCAGAGCCCAGCCTGGCTGAGCCCAATCCCGCAGCCGTGGGGTGTGAGGGCTGTGGGTGACTCAGCAGAGCTGCTCTGCCTCTGAGTCAAACCCCCAGCACATCCTGATTTATCACATCCCTCTGCTGTGGGGGCTCGGGTGACAGGAGGCCACCTTCCTTCCACATCTACCACGGGAAACACTCGGGAAAAAGACGAGTGTCCTCGGGGCTCCCACTCCCAAATCCCGCCCAGAGCAGGCACAGGGAGTGACAGGAAACCAGGCAGTGCCCAAGAAAAGCCACTGGATGCACACTGAGCATTCCTGAGACTGTGTACCACCTCCCAGGCCTCTGCTTCCTGGGATTTGTTTCACTTTCGAGCATTTCAACGCTTTCCCAGTTGGATTCCAGCTCCCTTTGGCCCACCTGGATCTGCTGCCTGCGCTGCTGCAGCTCCTGGGTGCCCAGGGAGGTCTCAGCAGGTGGAATTTTGCCCTCGCTCTCCCTCAGCCACTTCCTCAGGGCGCCAACCAGATTCCGAAACTCATCCAGTTGCTCCTGGCAGGATGACGCATCCTTTTCTCTGGGAGTGAAAAGGTTTTGGAGAGTCAGAGCTCGTGCTCTGCCTTGCAATTACCCCCTCCTGAATGTAGCACGGTTGTGTCTCCAGCCCTTTTTAAAATTATTGTTATTATTATTAGATGTTGCCTGGGAACAGCACAAAATGGGGTGCACCCAAGTGCCAGCCCCTCGCTGCTGCTCACCACCTCAAATCCTGGCTGGTGGCACTTTTGGGCACCCCAGTGGTGGCCAACAGCCATGGGACCACCACTGCCAACCTTGCCCAGGCTCTTTGTCCTGGGAAAAGCGACTCTTTTGGGAAGACAGGGCTCATTCATGCCATGTCCCCCCCAGGCACCTGCATCCCCGGGGGAGCCCAGGCTGTGCTGCCCCTCCTCCCTGGCCACAGCTCCATCCATTCAGCCCATCCTGGAAGAATAAGGCAGCCCCTGGATGGGAGTCATGGGCCCCTCTGGCTCTTCCTAGCCATCAGCAGCTGCGAGCAGCCTGCACAGCACTGAATTTCTGGGGGTTATCGGGAGTTTCACCTGCTTTTTTCTTCCCACCTTCCCTGCATTCCGCAGGGATTTCGGAGACACGGCCAGAGAGGTGTGACCCCCGGGGATGCTGTTGCTCTGACCCTGCTCAAGCTCCCTTTGATCCCCATTTCAAGGGCTGCTCTGCCGTCACCTCGCTCGCAGCACCCAGCAGGATGCTCTGGGATGGAGCTGTGGCAGCCCACACGCTGCGAGCTGGGAAACGCAGAGCTCCTGCTCCTGCTGCAGCACCAGGAATTTTTTCACAACGCCCCCAGCCAAGGCTTTTTTTAAAGCGTCAGCTGGAGCAGAGCTGCCTCAGGATCCTGGCGTGGGAGGAGGGCGGCAGGAAGAGCTGGCTCGGGCCCCCCCTTCCTTGGAAAGGAGATCTCCACAGGGCCTTGCACTGATGAAGCCACCCCCAAGCTCCCTACCTTGGGACTCACCTGTCTTTTGCCACCTTTTGTAGCTGCAAGAAATCTTGCTTCAGGCTCTGCAGCTTCTCCTGCTGCTGGAAGGCGCTGGGAGCGAAGCCACAGGAGCTCAGCTCCTCAGCCAGGTGCTCCAGGGTGGTCAGGTCCTCCTGGTGCTGCCTCATCTCGGAATTCAGCTCCTGCCAAGAGCAAAGGGTGATGCTGACCACGTTCCCCAGCAGCAGAGGGGATGAAGTGGACCAGTCCCACGTCCTGCCGAGCTGCAGAGACCCTCTGTTGGCAGTGCCATGCATGGCACCCGTGCCAAATGTTGGGCACAGCTCACTGGCACCTGCTCCTCCAGCTCAGCAAATACTTTGAGCAGCTGCAAGAGCAAATCCCACTTTCCCCAGTGCTGGTGACTGGGATGGTTTGGGATGGGGGGCCCTGGACCAAGCCAAATCAACCCCTCCCACAGCACAGATGTCTGGTTTTGTGTCATCTTCCAGCATTTCTGAGGCTGTGGATGAACCACCCCAATAGCAGAATACTTGTGGGAAGCCAGAGGGAGGAATTCTGCACAGCCACCATGGCCCACAGCACCCCTGAAAGTGTCCAAGGCAACCCTGAGTGACCTGGTCTAGTGGGAAGTGTCCCTGTCCCTGAGAGGGGGCTTGGAATGAGATGACCTTTAAGGTCCCTTCCAACCCAAACCATTCCAGGATTCTCTGACTCTAAGACCTCCAAGGTGTTCCTGTCACATCCTGCACTGCCCCCACTGCCAGCACAGGGATATTTAACAGCTTCATTAAATAATTCCACGGAGTCTTTAATTGGTAAAATCCTGCTCCAGTTGGACTGGACCCTGAAGCCTGACCCCAGAACCCATCAGAAAACCAGCCTGGCTTTTGGGAAACGCCATCCCCTTCTCCCACAGGTGGCTCCTCAGACAGCTGGGTGCAGGCAGGAGCTGCTCCTGCAGTGCCTCACCTGGATGTGCTGGGAGAAGCGAGCGATGTCCCGGTCCGGCTGATTCCCGGACGCCAACGTCCGCGTCCGGCTCTCCGTGAACTGCTGCAGCTTCTCCGAGAGCTGCTCGTACTGCTCCACCTTGGGCAGGAGGCCTTTGAGGGCGTCCTCCCTCTCCTGCTGCTGCTGGCACAGCCTCCCAAAGTGCTCTGTCACCTGGGCCAGCTTGTCCTGCAGGGCAGAGGCCGCGGGGCTGTCGGCGGCCTCCGTGAAGCGCGTCACCATCTCCCGGGTGGCTTCCAGGCAGCTCTTCTGCCGGGCAATGTCCTGCTTCAGCTTCTGTGGAGGGGACAGGAGGGGCTTTTTAAGGAAGGTTCTTGAGCAGGACTAACTGGGCTGCCCTCAGGAGCAGCAGCAGGAGCTTTGATTCAACCAGGGTTGGGAAAAAGTAGTCGTATGTCCCAGTTTTCCTTTCCTTTCTGACCTGCCCAACATGCTCCGCTTTTCCCTGTGTCTGAAATCTTGTTGGCAAAGAAAAAAAAAAAAAAAGGAGGTTTTCAACAAGTCTGTGACCTTGCACAGTTTGCTCAGAGATGCTGGAGCTGTCCCATCCTTGGACATGTCCAAGGCAAGATTGTACAGAGCTTTGAGGAACCTGGTCCAGTGGAAGGTGTCCCTGCCCATGGCAGGGCGTTGGAATTAAATTCTCTTTAAGGTTGCTTCCCACCCAAACCATTCAGTGATTCTATGAAAATAAAAAGGTTCTGCTCATATTCCTTTTTAGGGTTTTTTTTTGGTGCTCTCAGAACTCAGCAAAACCCCACCAAGCCCTGCACGGTGCAGGAGCTGCTCTGGGCTGTTTGGGGTGAGGGAGCTGGGCCAGCCTTACCACACTGGTGGCAAGTGAGTCCTGGATGGAGGCAGAGGAGAGCACAGCTGGCTGGTCCTTCTCCAGGTTCTTCTCAATCTCAGCCACTGACTGGAGGAGGCTCTCCAGGCTCTCCTGGACGCTCTGGGACTGGGCGATGGATTTCTGCAGCAGGTCCGAGCGCTCGGACATCTGCTGGGACAGGCTCTGGAAGCGGCTCACGATGGCATCTGCGGGGTTCAGCGCAGAGGACACTCACTGGCACAGAGCTCCAAGGGCTCAGAGAGCAGCCAGGGTCGCCTTTGGATCCCCCAAAACTCTCAGCGAGGACAAACCCCCGTCCCCAAACTCAGCAGCCAGACAGGCCAAGTGGCCACATCCCCCCTCACATGAAAACAAATGCAGTGCCATGTGATTACTCCCAAATTCCCCAAAAAGTGACTTAGCTTTGTCCCCTCTGGCTTGTTCTCACTCTGCCCAACCTTCCCTGCCAACGCTGGCAGCTGCTTTGCCCTGTACCTGTTGTCTCCTGAATGTGGCCGTGGTCTGGGGCCGGCTCCCCTTGGATGTCCAGCAGGGTCCGAGCTGCTTTCTGGAGCTTCTCCACTGGCACCTGGTGCTCAGCCAGGTCTCCCTGCAATTGCTGTTTTCACACAAGACAACCCAAAATCAGAGACGGGTCCCAGGCAGGATTCCCACACTCATGGAGCTCAGGGCTCCATTTATACCCTCTGAGGGATGCTCTGCACTAAACTGTTAAGAAATGATGGAAAAATCTACCCCCACACTGCAGGCAGAGCTGGATCAGAGGGACGGGGCTATCCCAGTGCTCTGGCACCCTCATGGGGGAGGAATTCCCCCCTCTGTGTCCCTCTGGGCTGTCTGTGACCGCAGCCCCTGCTCCTTACTCTGAGCACCTCTCCCAGAAGTCTGACCCCACCTGACCTGCACCACCAGAACTTCTGTAGGTGCATCTTGGCCCTCAACCAGCCAAAAAAACCTCAACAGGTCAAGTCTCCTCCCTGCTGCTGACTGCTCAGAGCAGCCAAATTCCCATCCAGGCTCCAGCCCTTCCCAGGAAATCCCCCAAGGTCCCTGTACCTTGGTGCTGGCGAGCTGCTTCTGCAGCACAGCCAGATCTGATGAAACCGTCTCGGAGAGCAGCTTCCCAAGGGCAGCCTCACTCTCCTGCAGCCACGTTTTGAGAGACTCTGCCACCTCCTGGAACTGCTGGTAGTGATCCAGCAAGGTGTTCAGGTGGGAGCCCAGCTTGGAGCACTGCAAAGGAGCAATGAGAGGTGACAGGGAGGCACACAAGCGCTGAGCGACCCGTGGGAAAAGGCACGGGAATCAGCAAAAAAGAAAAAGCAATTAAAAAAAAAAATCAATCTTGCCACAAGCTAAATGAATTACCAAGGGTAACATGCAGACCAACAGCAAGACAAGGGTGTTGCTCAAACCCTGAAGGAGATAATCCTTGTCCTACAATCTATAAATGTCCTGGAAGTCGAGGCGGGCAGCTGGGACAAATACCCCTCTGCCATCCCTGCACAGGAGGAAAAGAGCACCCAAGGGTGCAGCTCGCAGCCCTTCCCGTACCTTGGAGTGCAACGTGGTGTATCTCTGCGTGGCATCCTCCAGCTTGCTCTTGACCACACTCCTGGACATCAACAGCTGGGATTCAGCATCCTCAGCATCCCCATCCAGGAACTTCTGCCCCGACATGGTGACGAAGCGCAGGTCGCCCTTGTGGGAGATCACGTCCTCCGAGAAGCTCCCCTGGCGCCGCAGCAGCTGCCTGAGGGAGGCAGGGTCGCCGTCCCCCTTGCACATCCCCTCCAGGTCCCTCTCCGCCTGCTCCAGCCAGGCCTGGAACTCGCCGTGGTCCCGCAGGAACTTGTGGAGCTCGTCCCGCAGGANCCGCCAGCCGCGCCGCCAGCAGCGCCCGCTGCTCCCCGGCCAGCCCGGGGCCCTGCCTCTCCAGGAAAGCCTGCGCCGACTGCGTGGCCAGGATGACGTCCTGCTGCTGGGACAGCAGCTCCTGGTGCTCCTCCTGCAAGATGAGGGGAGCGAAGGTGACTCGAGGGGGGGTCGGCCCGCCGCCCGGATCTGCGACCCCCCCAAAGGGTTGTGGCTGTTTGTGCTCGCACACGGGTGTGTGAACAGTCTGGGGGTGTTCAAGGGCAGGTTGGAGCCGCCCGGGGTCCCCGCCCATGGCAGCTTCCCGTTCATTTTGAATTTCTCATGAATTGTCGTTTTGAATTTCCCATGAATTTCTCATCCTGAAACAACCCAGGGTCCCCACACCCCAAAGGGCTGGGATGTGACTGACAATCCTCATCCATTACAGAGTCACCCCAAAGGCAGAGGGGACTTTTTCCTCCCCCATTCCCTCCACAACCAGCTCAAACCTGGCTGCAACTCCCTGCCCATGGCAGGGAGTAGAACAGGATGATCTTTTAAGGTTCTTTTCAACCCAAACCTTTTCATGATTCCATGGCAAGGCACCAGCAGGGTGGAGAAAACTGGGAACATCCCAGGTTGGGCTAGAAGAGCTCTGCCCACAGCAGAGTGACCCCTTCTGTGGATATCACAGACACCTTCTGGACCCTGATTACACCTTGCCACGGCACACATCCACCACATGTTCTGCATCTCCTGCAGAAAGCCGGGCAGGGCCTTCCCGAGCCTCCCCCATGGAGAATTCCCCGTTTCAGAAGCCAGACCCATCTAACAGCAGGGTCAGGGCGTGGGGCTGCAGGCTTTGTGTGGGACCAGGTGTCAGTGCTGACCTTCAGCCTCTCGTAATGCTCATCCAGGCTCTCAGCAGCACTGTCTGCTCCCACAACGTGGCCATCAGGGACATCCCCAGTGCCTTGTCCTGCTTGTGTCCCTGTCCCTTGGTTGACAGGGTGTGGTCTGTACTCTGGGAGCTCTCCCTTCTGCTCCAGCGATGCCATCCAGTTCAAAAGGGAATCAATCTTATTGCTGTTCTCCTCCAGCTCTTTGGCAGCTTTCACCTGAAAGCACAAGGGCTCCAGATAAGAATGACCCAGTTCTTGCATGTTCAGCAAACTGCTGCACGGGGGAGGGAGACAAAAATCAGCAGAAAAATAACCCAACAAACCGAGGAGTTTCCCAGCCTCAGCAAATGCCTGAGACACCCCCGGACCCTTTGTGGCTCTCTGGAAGGTGCAAAGAAGCTGTGAAAAAACTCAGCCTCGCTGCTACTTTGAATTTCTCATCCTGATACAACCCAGGGTCCCCACACCCCAAAGGGCTGGGATGTGACTGACAATCCTCATCCATTACAGAGTCACCCCAAAGGCAGAGGGGACTTTTTCCTCCCCCATTCCCTCCACAACCAGCTCAAACCTGGCTGCAACTCCCAAGGCATTTCACGACAGAAATATCTGGGGGAAACCTCACTCGGGGAACACCCAGGAAGGAACCACAAATTCCTCTGTGCTGCATCACCCAGATGATGCAGGGTGATGCAGCTCCCAGATGGCTGCCAGGACCTGACAGTCCCCCTTAATCAAAGCCTGGAGGCTCCACAGCTCCTGGCACGTTACCTTCTCAGTCTCCTGCTGCACTGCAGCACTCACAGCACTCTCCAGCTCCTTCTGGGCCACCTCTGTCCTCTCCTGCAAGGACTGGTACTGCTCCTTGGCACGCTGCAGGTCCTGCTGCAGGGCTGCCAGCTCCCCGGGCTCCAGCTTGGCCTTGTTCTCTTCCAAAAACTGCTCTGTGCTCTTCAGGACGCCGGCAAAGGAGGCGGCTCTGCTGTGCATGTTCCTCTGCAGCTCCTGGGTGGACGACGCCGTGAGCACTCCCGTGCTGAAACCTCTCCACCTCTGCCCCCCAAAGTTTTTAAATATCACTGACCTTGACATCGCTTTGCCTCTGCTGCAAGGCAGGCAGGTCCCCTTCTGCTCTCTGCTGCTCTGCCAACGTGTCCTCTGCCTGGCCCAGCCAGCGGCTCAGCTCTGCCAGGCTCTGTGCCCGGGCTGCCTGTTGCTCCTGCAGCGTCTGCGGGCACAGGAAAAGGGCACAGGGGGACAGGGGACAGTCAGTACTGGCCCTGCACCTCCTGTCACGCTGAAAGGCAAGGTGAGGTTACAGTCAGAGGGGAGGATGCAGCACAGAAAACTTTGTGGCTCTCCAGGTGCTCCCTGTCTGGCAGCAGGTGCCACGTCCCTGCTGAGCTGGTGGCACCTTTGTCACCGTTCAAGGTTTCTCTCTGAGGAGCTCCAAGGTGGAGCTGCACTACTCTCCCAGGAAAACTCAGCCACGAGTTTCTGAGCCTTTTCCATTCCACCTCACAGACATTAAAACAGCAGCAGAAACTCACTGAATGAGAGGCAAAAACAACCTGGGTCAGGCAGCGCCACCGTGGAGCCCCAGACAACCCCAAGTAAGGGTTTGTTTTAATGATTTGGGGTTGGAAAGGGAGCCCTGGAGAGGGAAAATGTTTTTGTAGCTGATCCACCTCCTCTTTTTGCTGCCAGAGCACAACACAGAAGCGCCTGTTTGAGCAATTGAGCATGATGTGACCTGAGAGTCCCTGTGACACCCCTCTGCCAGGGGGGACAAAAGGTTTTAGAGTTTTTCACTGGGCATTTCAGCAAGGTGATGTACAAACTTGTGCAAAAACACTGTGCCTGCTTCTCCCAGTCATAAGATAAAACAGCAGAAGCAAATTGAAAGAGCCTTCTTAAGAGCTCTTCAGCTGCAAAGCGAGTTCTTCCTGGGTTAGGATGGGCGCACACTCAATCTGAAAAGGCAAAGCAAACTGGTTAATACACACACACACACACTCCAGAGAGGACAGGCAAGAGTTACAGAGGGCAATTGTTAATAAAAAACCACATTAATCCTGTCTTGGATGGGAGGATGCATGCAGTGGTGGGTGCTGCAGCAGTGCAGCAGAGACCCGAGGACTCGTTTTGGTCCTTGCCAGCTGTTTCAGGGACAGCAATGCCTGAAGTGTGCAGTGGAAACAGGACATTAAAAGTGCTGTGTGTCTGTGGTGGCCCCTCTGCACAGGGATTTCGGGGGTGCTGACAGGGTTTATTCCACCCAGCCCCAAACAATTCCATATCTAGCAGAGAACTGCTACCCAGACCTCGGCAGGGCTCCGTATTTTGGGAGCAAAGCAATCTTCTGCCTGGTAGGAAGAAGAAAGACTCTTAGAGGAAGCTCATGATGTGCAGTGAGAACTCCTGAACTGTGAGTGGCATGCACAGAAAATCCCAAATTCAAGGTGCCTCAGCTCCTGTTCCTGTGGCTGGGAAACGCTTCAGCGAGCAAAGGGCAGCCAGGGAGGAGATGTCTCACAACCTTCACCTGGTCCTTCTGCTCCACTTGCTGGAGACAGACCTGTAGCACCTCCACCCGCGCTGTCACATGCTCTGACAGGTCCCTGAAGGCTTTCTGCAGCTCATTGAGCAGCCTCAGCAGCTGCCTGCTCTGCTGGGGGGTTAAGTCCTGGGCGTGCTCCGAGATGAGGAACTGGATGGCCAAGGCAGTGGCGTCCAGCTCAGCCTTGGTGGCAGCCAGGGGCTCCTTCAGCTCCTGAACGGGAGAAAAAAGGTAAACCAGGTAAAATGACCCTGCAGCCAGGGCTGTGCTGCACTGCTTCCCATCCGCTGGTGCCACAGGAAATATATCCCAGAAACACCCACAACAACACTCAGCATGGAGGTGAGAGTGTCTCACCACTGGGATTTTCCCTCTTCCCTCTGCACCAGGTGCTGGAGGCACCTCCCCAAGAGGCCTCTTGGATGTGTGCAGGGCTGCTCTTGGATCTGAAGATGACCCAGACCTGGCCACAGTGCCACCACCAGGTCTCAAAGCCTTCAATCCCCTGATTTCCATGCCAAGATGCCACCACCAAACTTGGAAATAATCCTTAAAGCTATCGCTAGGAGGTGGATAAGGGGACCGGGCTCCTCGTGCAGGTGATGGAAAACAGGACAGGGGTGATGGAGCAGCTTCCCAGAGGATGCAGCTCCCCCCAGGTCACTCAGCCACCACCACTCCCTTGCACAGGAGCGTGTTCCAAGAACCAAACCAGGCCAGGGAACCAAGGGGCTTTGGAGAACACCCAACACGGGTGGCTCCTGCTGCAGCACAAGCTGAGGGCAAACCCTCGGCAGGGAGAGAAGCAGAGGATTAAAAGCTTCTCCTCTGTGCAGAGGGCAGCAAGCTCATCAGCCTGCAGGATTAGGGGCATTGCCATGGTTACCTTGTAGTGCTGCAGGCTGCGGCTCAAGCTGCTGGCATCGGTGGCCTGCTGGAAATCGCTGTCACCCAGCGACTCCGTGGTGCCTGACACCCAGCCCAGCAGCTCCTGGAGCTTGCCCTGCAGGGTCTCGTGATGGGCCAGGATTTTAGCCTTAAAAGCAGAAATTCATCGTTTAGAGGAGGGATTTTAGGGAGCTGGTGGGGCAGCAGGGGGAAGTTGCCAGCTCTACCTTTTCAGCTTCTGCCGCCCCACGAAGGTTTTGCAGCCGGGACTGCAGGACTTCGTTTGCAGAGCTCAGAGACTTCTGCAGGTTCTTGGCATCCTTCTCCAAAGCCTTCAGTAACTGCTCAGGGACTTCTTCAGGGGGGTTGGCCACAATCCTCTGCACAGCATCCAGCTCCTGATTCACTGGGAAGCTCAGCTCCTGCAGCTCAGCACCCAGAGCCTGAGACAAAGACATCGTTACGTCTACAGCAGGGTGACTTCACCTCCCTGCTGCCAAAACCCAGCAGGAGCTTTGGAGAAGCAGCTCCAAACGCTGAGTCTAGAAAGATTCATCACCGCCCTCCAGCCCTGCTTGGCTGCCAGAACTCTCCTGCCTTTCTCCAGGCTGTAAAATTCATGTCAGCCAAGCTCAAGCTGTTGTCTGGGCAGGGAGGAGAAGGTGGATGGATCAGAAGGAGGGGTGAGGCTTGATATAAAAGCCTGTTAAACCTGAGAAAAAATTCCCAGCAGCAGGGAGGGGTGCAAGGGCTGTGCAGGAAGCTGGGGAGAGAGGGGAAAAGCTCTGTCTGACACCAGCCAAGCCTCACTCACCTCTGCTTGCTGCCTCAGGTCGTGCAGGGCTGCCAAATTCTGCTCCGCCGGCTGCACCCGTTTGATTCTCATCTCGATATCTCGGAGCATGGAGAGATAAGATATCAGTCTCTGGTCGTGCTCCAGACACATCTTCTTGCTGAACTTGATCTGCAGAACCAGACAGGAAATCAAAGCTTCAAACTTAGGCAGAAAAGGAGACAAAGTGTTTTATATATATTTATTTTTATTTTTTTTTCCACAGGAGAAATTTGTTAATAACAAATTCCCGCTCATGGACTTGCCACTTGCCAGCCTTATCTACAAGATTTACTGCAGGAAAAATAAAACACATGGTTCTTTTTCCAACATAAGCTTATAAATGGCAAGAGATCCTCTTGGTGTTGCAGCAAAAGTGCCAAAAAAAAAAGAGCTCTGCTTGTTAGTCACTTAGCAGTAATGCTCCAGCAAAAGGAGCCACAACTAAGCCCCTGAATGTTTCCAGTCGTACATCACCAGCTCCTTTGTCAAATCCACTGCAGCTGACACTGCAACATCCACCCTTCATGCTTCAGCTGCCCTCTGCGCCGAGGATCTCAGACAGGTTTAGCACCAAACGTCCGCAAAATAGCTCAGGAAAAAAAAGCCAAAATAGCAAAATTATTCACTGACCTGGGCTGGTCTCGTGGACTCCCTCGAGGTTTCCAGCAGCTCCCCCTCCACGATCACAGGTAGGAGCAAACCCCGATCGCCCGGACCCTTGGTCCTCTCCTGGGGGGTTTCTTCTTGGGATTTTGGGGGAGCAGGGGCACCTCCCTGCTCTGCTCTGAGCTCAGCTGTTTGCTCCTGCTGGTTCTCCTCTCCAAGCTCCAGGACTGTGGAGGTTTCCTGAACTTCTGCGGGTTCCTCTCTGATAATTAAGTCCAGGGGCAGCTCCTGTGTGCTGGACACGTCCCGGGTGGTTTCCACCTCGGTGTCTTCCTGAGCCATCCTCTCCTCCAGACTCGGTGCCACCAAGGGACCGTGACCATCCTTGACCCCACCTTTCACCACCTCTCGAGCTTCCCCTTGCTCGGGGGGCACAGGGAACACCTGATCCTCCCCAGGGGTTTCTGGGTCTCTCCCAGGAACTGCTTTCTTTCCCTTTCCACCCCTGTGCTTGGCTGGGTCTCGTGCCAACCCAGCTGCAGTCTCGATGCTGGATTCATGTTTTGGCTCTGGCACCCCGGAGACAAAGTGCTCCTCCTCGCCCTTTTTCCTTGGAATTTCATGGGAAACCAGAGAAGGAAGGAGCTGCTTTTCTGCAGGAGGTTTCTCTGGCTGAGCGCTGTCTCCTGGAATGCTGCCCTGCTTTGCTTTCTTTTTCCTGCTTTTCTGTTTCTGGGTAGGTTTTAGCTCAGTTTCACTTATTTTTTCCCGATCAACAGGACCTTCTGTGTGAGAGGTTTCTCTTCCTGTGCGTTTGACAGCTTTTTTCCCTGCAAGCTCACCTCCTGCAGGCTCCACAGGAACCTCAGGAGGTTCTCCAGGACCCATCCCTCCCTTCCCTGGGCCCATACTGACAGATTCCCTCGGGGCTGCTGCTGGCTCCTGGATCACGCTGGTCATGCTCTCTCCTTGCCCAGAAGTCACCACTGCACCTTCTCCACCTGCCCCAACTCCCTCTGCACTTACAAACTCTCTCCTCCTCCTCTCCACACCATCCTCCTCCCTGTGAAGCACCTCTGTGCCCAAGAACAACTGCTCCTTCTCCACTTTCTCTGTCCCTTCATCCACTTTTCCCCTCAATTCCTTCCCCCGGGCTGCTCTCCTTTGGGAGCTCCCCTTTGGGATCCCTTTTTCCACAGCCCCTGCCACCACTGTCTCTTCTGGGAGAGATGGTGTCCCCAACACTGAGGGGGGCTCTGGGGTCACCTCAGCCTTTGCCTGGGGATGATGAAGACGGTGATGCTCATCTTGGGGATGGACACCACCCTCTGAAGATTCCTGGGGTTTTAATTTCCTTTCTGTCCGTGCTCTGGGGGATTTCTCAGTGGCAGCAGCTGCACTCTGAGTTGTGTCACAGCTCACAGCTTCAGGTTGAGCTCTGGGCTCAGCACCATCAGACCTGGCACCTTCCTCTTTTGGAGATAATTTTTCTATTTTTTCCCGTGAAAGTTGCACTTTTTCCACTTTGCAGACCTCAGAACCAACCTTCTCTTCGGACATTTGCACATCCCGAAGACCGGCAGCTAATTTTTGGCTAATCAGTCCTTTCCCAACAGCTTCCTTCACAGTCAACCTTTTCCCCCCGGGGGCATCAACGATTCCCCCAGCCCTGAGCTGGCTGGTGGCGATCGCTTTGGCCATGGCCTCATCCAGCATCCCTTGCTCCACAGCTGCCCTCAGGGACAGCCTCTTGCTGACTGTGCCCTCCACCAGCCCTCCACTGTCTGCCTGTGCCTGCAGCAGCCTCAGGGTGGGCAGGGGGTCCACCTTGCCCAGCCTCACCGCCTCAGCACAGGGCAGCACGGCCCCCGTCGCCTCGTCCTTGATGGCCTGGAAGGGATGCACCTCCAGGTACCTCTGGCCGGATTTGATATCGATTTTACACTTCTTCAGGAGCTCCGAGTAGGGGACGATCATGCACGTCTCGGGGTCCACGATCCCTTCTCTCATCTCTGGAGATGACAGGGCTTTCTCCACCACCTGCTGGGGCACCAAGCCCTCCTGCACCGCTTGACACAGCGCCAGCCGCCGCCCAGAAGCTGGATCGAGAATGCTTCCACTCTCAGCCTGGATTTCCTGCACTTTCCTCTGGAATTCGGGGCTAACGAGCCCCAGTGACACCGCTTGGGGCAAGGGCAGCTTCTCCTTTGTAGCTGGATGGATGAAGTCCCGCAGGACCACACTTTCAACTCTCCTGAGCTCCTTGCACAGATCTGCATCGACCAAACCGTGTTGCATCGCGTTGTCCACCGAAAGCCTCATCCCAGACACGTGGTGGATGATTCCTCCATCAGCAATCTGCTTGGTCAAGAGCTGAAAAGCTTTTTCCTTCTCCAGGAGCCCTTTTTCAACAGACTCTGCCACAGTCAAAGGCCGTTTGGTTTCAGGATCCACAATTCCACTGGTCTCAGCCTGTAAATTCACGAGCTTCTGCCTGGCCACCTCATCAGTGCCTTTCCCCTTGGAAGCCTTCTCCAGCTTGACCAGCTCCGTCTGACTCGTTGGCTCTATGAGGCCCAGATTGGAAGCCAAAGTCACCGACACTTTTTTGCCACGTTTCAAGTCAACAATCCCCCCAGTAACCACCTGCCCCTCCAAGATCCTCATCGCCGTCTCCTTGTCCAGAAGGCCAATGGCAGCAGCGTCCTTGATGGAGTAGACAAAGTTGTTGCCTGGGTCAAGGACACCACTAATGGCTTTGTCGGACTCCAGGACCTTCTGGAGCAGCTTCTCATCCATCAGACCTTCTTCAATCACATCCTCGGTGGTCAGGGGCTCACACACCTGAGAGTCAAAGAAGCCAGTGAACATCTTCATCCTCTCCATGAGTTTCACGGCCGTGTGGCCGGACACCAGGCCAGAGGCCACGGCCTCGTCCAGCAGCAGCGTCTTGCCCGTCTGCTCATGGATGATGCCACCGCTTTGGAGCTGCATCAGGAGCTTTTCCAAAGTGTCCTCTGCTTCCTGCTGCCCAGGGGCTGGCAGGGATGGTTCCTCGACGCCCTCATCACCTAACGCCTCTTCTTGCTCTCCTTCTTCCACTTGCAACACGCTTTCCACGTCCTTGCTTGGCCTCTCTGCCGGCGCTGCCTCTCGGCTTGCAGGGAGCACCACCTCCTCTCCTCCCAGCACACCATTTTCAACTGTTTCCTCCTGGAGCAAATAAACCTCTCTAACACCTTCTGCCTCTCCTTCAGGTTCCCTCAGACCCTGAGATCTCTCTGCCACGATTTTCAGTCTGTCTCTACTTTCTGGAACACCCATTGTTATGCAGATTTCACTTTTCACAACCACTGCCCCACTTTCCAATGCCCTCTCCTGATATTCGGGACCCTCCACTCCATCTACTGCAGGAGGCTTGGACTCTTCTTCTGCCTCAATCATCATTTCCTCTGTTTCTCTGATTAATCCACTGTCAAGATCACTGGGAGGTTCTGGCGTCAATAATTGTACTTGATGTTTATCTGAGGTGGTAAAAGCGACCTGTTCTCTTTCAAATTCAGCATCAGTTTCACTCCTGATGGTCTCCTGTTCAGTGGAAATCTGCTCCCGCTCTTCCACACGCAGGAAATCCTCTGCATCCTCCAAGAGGAGACTTTCAGGTCCCACCACCACCTCCCCATTCTCCAAAGCAGTTCTGGGTGGTAGGACCTTCTGGCTTTCATCTTTTGAAGGAACAAACTGAAGCTCAAGCCGCTGCAAATCCAAACCATCGCAAGGTTCACTTTCAAGAGCTGAGTCTGCCTCTGTCCCCTCAAAGCCCTCCAACACCTGTGCACGGGATCCATTTTCTTGGCTTTGGATGAGAGCTTTGGTGAGATTGTTCAACTCTGCATCCACTAAGAGCACCTTGTGGCCATCGTGGATGTTGACGTAGCTGTGGGTCATCAAGTGGGACATCAGCCTTTCATCATCACTCCTTAGCAGGGGTTCCTCGTGACCTGTGGGGCTCCTTCCAGGAGGGCTCTGGCCGTGCCTGCCCCTGCTTGCAGAGCCAGCGAGCTGCACGCTGCCCATGACATCAGGTATGGCTGCTGATTGCAGCTTCTCCACCACCTCTCTCTCCAGGACGCCCCGCTCCACTGCCTTCTGCCAGGACAGCACCTCGGTGGTTTCTGGCACAAAAACAGCCCGAAGGAGCTGCCTCTCGCTGAGAATCTCCTGAATCAACTCCGTGGAGAGGATCCCCTGCTCCAGAGCATCTGCAACAGGGATGATCTCCCCTGTCTCTGGCCACAGCAGCCCCCTGAAGGAGCATAGGGATTCCAGGACCAGCAGTGCAGTCCTTGGAGCTACCAACCCCTTCCTCAGGGCTTCATCCACGGTCAGCCTCTCTCCCGTGACGGTGTCGACGATCCCACCCGTCTGCAGCTGCCGGATCAGGAGCGTGCAGGCCAAATCCTGCTCAATCAGATGATGCCTGACAGCCTCGTCCACGCTCAGCCTGTGTCCCGTCCTGGGGTCGACAATGCCACCAGCAAAGAGGTGAGCTTCCAGCAACCTGATGGTGGCCTGCCTGTCGATCAGCCCCTCCTGGACTGCACGGAAGATGCTGACCTCCCTGCCTGACCTCAAGCTCACCATGCCACCTGCCAGCTGCTTGACAGGGAGCAGCCTCAGCCCAGTCTCCTGGTGGAGGATGCAGCGCTCCAGGAGCTCGGGCAGACTGATTTTCTCAGCAGTGTTGGGGTCAATCAAATCCTTGCCACCTTCCAGGTGAGACAGGAGCCTGGAGTGAAGCTGGGGGGGAAGGAGCCCTTCTTGCACTGCTGTCTCCATGCTGATTCTGCCCTGCTGGAATTTAAAGCCCCCAGTGATGAGCTCAGCCTCAAGAATCTTTAGCCCAACGCTCTCACTGATCCTCCCCTCTTCTATGGCAACGACGACGGGGAGGAGCTGCCTCCCTTCACATCTGACTTCTTCCACCTGCTGGACAGCATCCTTCAATTCCTGCAGCACCTGGAATGCCCTGAGATCAATGATGTTTCTTGCCAGAGCTTTCTCCAAGGAGAGTTTCTCACTGGTCTCTGGGACAACTAAGTCAGAGGTGATCACCTGGGCCTCCAAGAGGGCCAGGCCCGTGTCCTGATCTATAAGACCTCTCTGCATGGCAGCAAAGACAGAGAATATTTCTACCGTGCCAAGATCGATCACTCCTGCCACGGCTTCGCTGCCCTGGAACAGAAAGAGAAGGAAAAGAATTAAATCAAAATCCAGCATTTCCAGCACTCATCGCAGGAGTTTCAGGGAGGCCTCAATTTTAAAAAATTAAAATAAATAAAAAAAAAGAAACAAACTTTAAATCCCCAAACAGGCTAGAAAGTCCTAAAGTGTTTGAAATCTAGTCCATCACCAGGGCAGCACCAAGATGCTTCCAATTTCCATCACCAGTAATGCAGCAAAAGCAGCAAGCACCAAAACTCAGAATCATTCCTAATGCTCCACAAGAAAGAGGGCAGGAGACCAACAAGCACAACAAAGCCCTTCAACAGGCAAAGACAACACAAATCCCACTGTGCACTCACGGGGAAGAAAACCCCCCAAAACCACCCTCTATGGGGTAAAGAGGAACCTCTCCCAGCACAGCCTCCATGCTGATTCCTGCCATGCTGAAAATCCTGCAAATCCCAAATGCCAGGATGGATGTGGGACAACACCACAGAGCCCCGTGCCATGGAGCAGCTCCCAGCCATGCATTGGGGCAAGAGCAGCTCCCCAGGCATGACCAAGACCCCAGCTCTGCCCACTGCAGCACCTCAGACAGGGCCAGGGGAGAAATGGAACAAGGTTCCAAGCATGGGAACAGTGACAGACTGGGACCAACTACTGTGGTGGTTTGTGGAGGGGCTTTTCTTGCTGCTGTCCCCACAGGGAGGGTAATAATTCAGGTGATAAAGAGTGTCTTTGTTCAAAGGCTCTTTGTACGTTTGGGTTTCTCCCAGTGCCACTGTTTGGGTATAAGGTTGGCCCTAGCAGTCCAAGATTTTTGTGGGGATATCAAGGAGGGAATAAGGACTATAGGATGAATTTCTTTTGCATCCCAACACCCTGCTGTGGGGACAGGAGGAACCTTCTTGGACAACCTAAGCTCTCCACCACCATGGCCAGACCCTGACGTGCATACTCAGAGATGAACACGGCGTGGAAAGACAGAGAAGAGAGAAAGGGGGCAAACAAAAGAGAAAGATAAAAAAGGAGATGGATGGGAGGGAGGGGAGTAAAAGGCTTTTACTTACCGACTTGCAGGGTGTGCCTTGAGCAGTTAAAGACAGAGCCTTATGGAGCAGTTCAGCCGTATCACACACAGTGTAAAGCTTGGGGTTAGCGTCCAGCATGCGACTGTTTTGTTTTGCAAAAAGAACCCCACACACAGGTCCGTCCTCTTTCCCTTTTGTGTGTTTTGTTTGTTTAAATCCCAGAGGGGTTAGTTAAACTTGTAAGCAAGGATGTCAGTTAATCTCAAAAACAGTTGACATGAAACACAAACCGTACAGGGACACATCATGCTCAATTTAGCGCGTTCTGCTTTGCATTTTTTTTTTTTTTTTGGTCTTTTGTAACTTCTTTCTGACAGTTGGATGTTTCCAGCAAGCAAATGTTAAAAGAGTTCTTCATGCTCCCTCTACAGTGAAGCAACGGCTCCGCAGCAGAGCCGCAGGGATGGTTTTGCAGATGGGGATTTAAGGTGAAGCCCCACTGCCGTCTCTCGTTTTGCTGCCTGGCCTTCGTCGAGTGCGTGAGTGAAAAACTGTTCCAGCCCCAAAGCAGCCTCGTGCTGTACCAAAACAGCTTGACAAGCCCCCGAGAAGGCTTTTGCTCTAAATTCATTTTCCTGACCAAAAGGGAGGAAAAGGGAAAGGAAAAAAAGCATCCATTCCACAGGGAGGCTGCACCAAATCTGCGACGGCTTAGCAAAATGACTCGTACACCTTTCTGCTGCCAGCACAGGGGCTAAAGGGCTTGCAATAAAATAAATCATTCCCTGCTCTGACACGCCTGGAATGCACTGTAAAGTCCAGTTTGGAGCAAAACACTCCATATTTAGGTGAAAGCTGGATAAGTAGATCCCAAAAATAGCAGCTCTGCCACCTTTTCCCCATGAGTGGCTTGAACAGGGCTTCACTCACAGACCCGAGAGCCAAAACCTGCGTCTCACAGCCAGATGTGAGCGGGCTGTTGCTTCAGGGTACAGGGAGCCAGCAAGCAAACACACAAAAATATCCATTGACACATGAATAAACACTTAGAGAACAGGCACACGTAAATCTGTGAATGACAGCTCGTAACAGAGGCAATAAAGACACGCTTCCAGCCCTCCCTACGAGGATGGGTAGATATGAACAGGGAACGGGGTCCTGAAGGTTCTCCCAGGTCAGCTGAGGGGCTGGACAAGGATCAGCTGCCTTCCACGAGGAAGAACTACTTGGTTCAGCCACCGCTGAGAAGAACCCTTGGCCAAAGCCTGAGATCCCCGGGGCCACGTGAGCCCCACCTTCCTGCACCCCCAGCCCGCAGGCAGCCTGTGGGATCTGTGCCTCAGAGGACACAGATTTCCTCGAGGGGACCATTTCCAGGGCAGAATTCCATCTGCCACCCCTGCTCACCAAGCACGAACGAGCCGACCCCTGCGCCGAGGGCAGAGCCCTGGTGGCAACCAAAGGACAACTCTCCAAGAGGCTGTGAGTGGCCAGTGGCCACGAGACACAGACACACACAACGAAATGAAACCTTTTCCACGCCCTGAGGAGTGCACAGGGCTGAGCAGGGAGCTGTACCTTGTGCTCTGTCTCCTGAGCCAGCTGGCTCTGCAGCTGCTGGAGCTGCTCCGTGGAGTTGCTGCAGAGAGCCTGGTAGGTTTCCTTCAGAGCAGCAATCTGAGAGGAAATCTGGTCCTTCTCTGGTTGGGAAAGCCTGGAAGGGGAAGGGGAAATGTCTCAGGGTACTGCCCAAACCAGCTCCACAGAATTACCATGTTCTTCTAGTGTAGGAAAAGGCCAAATCCATGAGTCTCTTCCTTCCTCTGCCCTGCTCCTTGCCCAGCTCAGCTAAAACCTGCCAGCATAACTGAGCAAAGGCATTCTAACAATCAAATCCCCAAATATATGGGGCTGCACCCCAACTAAACAGGATTAATATTGTCCAACAGCATAAATGACTTTCACAGATGTCACTGCAGACAGTAAAGAAGACAACTGTTGTGTGCAGCACATTGTTTTTAACTGGAGTCAGGCACTGGATCCCACCAGCTCTAAGGAATCTCATCTCCAGCCCCCGTTCTCTCCCTGGGTCACACTCACTTGTGGCTGTGTTTTGCCAGGAAGATTTGGGAAGTTTTGATGGCCTCAGAGACCTGCTCCTTCTTCGCAGTCAGCTCCTCATTCAGGGCCTGAGAAAAAATACAGGAAAGAAAGGAAGCGGCTTAATGCAGCTGTGAAAAAAAGAGCAGAAGTTAAACCTCTGGTGTCAGTCCTGCTTTACCTGCTGCTCCGAGATGGATTTCTCGATGTCTCCCAGCTCTCTGCTCCCAGCAGCAGCTGTCCTGCCCTGCACACTCTGCTTCAAGCCCAGGGCCCAGCCCAGGAGCTCCTTCACCTTGTCCACGTGCTCCTGCTTTTCCTCCTCCACCACTTTCTGCAGACAGAGGAGGGAGGAGGAAGTCAAAAGAGAGGAGCAACGCCCAGGATGTGCCCTCTGCACGGAGCAGCATCCTTGGGGACAGGAGGGAAGGTGGGGACAGAGGCCAGGTGTGTCCCACGGCCTCACCTCCTCCTCCTCCAGCCTCCGCAGCGCGTCGCTGATGTACTTCACGTGCTGGGTGGTCAGTGTCACCAGGGCCGTGTAGCGGGTCCTCAAATCCATGAACTGCCAAGGGGAAAACAGAGGGAAAAGAGGGGGGTGCGTCAGCGCTGCTGGCGGATCCGGAGCGTCGCCCTTCACAGTACACGACATGGATGTGGCACCTCCGGCTCAGGAACCCCCCCAGGGCACCTGGCAGAGCCGGGATGGCACCAATGGAATGCAGCAAGTCTGCTGGGGAGGGTGGTGGTGGTGGCCACACAAGGCATGCTGCACGACACTGGAGCGAGGGGAGACTCCGGCCACGGACACTGGGGCGGATGCTCAACTCTTACAGAGGGCTAACCGGGATCTTTAATATCCACACAGAGCAGACAGGAGCTCGGGTCCCTACAAGGTTCTCATCCCAAAGATGCACACACAGCAACACTGCATGGTGCTCTGGTTATTTACCTCGCAAGGCTGAAGGGCTGAGCCGACCCCGCTGGATTTGACCCAGGGGTTCCCAGGAGTCAAGGTATGGCATACCTGGTGCTTAGGGCACTAAGCCATCCTCTCTGGCTATTGGAAAAAACAGCGAGGGTGGAAACTTTATTTATACAAGAGAGTTCAGCAGAAAGGAGCTCATTTCACAGAGGCTGCTGGGTGGTTTTGCTGGGCGTCGAAGAACCCTCCCCCTGAAATCTCCCCCTGCTGAGCTGAGGCGGGTTCCTACCTCCTGGGTGATGGCATCCGAGGAGGAGAGCATCCTCCGGCGCTTCATGGGGGACTTCTGCTGCGACTCCACGAAGGCCCTGTAGGTCATCAGCTGCAGCTCATAGTCCTGCAAAGGTGGGGAGATGGGGAGCTTGTGAGATCTGCAAACTCTGCCGGGATCTGCTCCTGCCCAGCCCACCCTACCCGGGTGCAGGGGTGGAACCATACCTTGACGGCGGCCGAGTATTGCTGGGAGAATTTCTGACACTGGTCCAGCTTGGCTTGGTTTTTCTCAATTTCTGCAGCCAAAGCCTTCAAGGAAATTCAAAGCAAAGATGTTTTTCAGAGCAGGGCGGCTGAGCTGTTTCCCAGAGAAGCTGTGGATGCCCCAACCCTTGAGGTGTTCAAGGCCAGGTTGGACAGGGCATGGAACAATCTGATCTAGTGGAAGCTGTCCCTGCCTGTGGCAGGAGGATGGAAACAAATGATCTTGGAAACCCCTTCCAACCTTTCTGGGATTCTATGACAGCAGCCACGGGGACGTGAGCAGAATTCTGGTTCACATCCCCGCACTTTTGAGCAAAATCTTTACACTCTCCAGTTTTTTACGCAAGACCTCATCTGCACCTCGAGTCAAGCAGAGTTCCTCCACCTCCCAGACACCCAGCTCAGGCCTGCAGCCTCTCCCCTGCTGCTTCTCATATTTCCAAGCTCAGAGATGAAAAGAAGTGACACAGTCACGGCAGCAACGAGACATCACGAGGCCCTGCCTCACCGTTTGCTGGCTGAGCTGCTCCGACAGCACCCGGCTGTCCTCAGCCTGGCCAGGCTTCATCAGCTCCTGCTGGGCTGTGATCTCCTCGATCCACTGGATCAGGGCGCTGTGGCACTGCCGGTAATCACCCAGCACCTCCTGGATGCTCTCCAGCTCCGTGTGGCTGAGGGAGAACCACGACAGGTAAGAGGAGGGTCAGGAAAATTTCACCAGCACCAAGCCTGAGCCAAGCTCTCAGCTGAAGCAAGTCTGGGAGAGGAGGCAGGAGGTTTCTCACCGGGTCTCGATCTGGGCGCAGACCCGCTGCCAGCGATCCCACAGCTGGCTCCCCTTCTCCTGGAAGCGCTCCAGGTCGATGCTGCGCTCCTGCCTCAGCTGGAACAGCTGCTCCCCCACCTCCTTGGCCTTCGCCATCTCCTCCTCCAGCGTGGAGAACACGGAGCCCTTGTCCTTCACCTCCCCGAGCCATTGCTGCAAAAGGAGACAGCGCCGGGTCAGTGTCACTGAAAGCAGAAGTCAGAGATGTCCTCCCGCCCAGAGGTGACAAAGCTGGGATGGGGTTAATGGGTTTATTTTCCCACTCTCCTTAAACCTGCAAAGAGCTGGGGGGTTATGGGAGGTGTAGAATGAAGGGGAACATGCTCCCAGGTCAGACTGCTTCAGGCCCTGTCCTACAGCAGCAGACAGAACACGAGCCACAGCACCTCCTCTACAAAGCAATCGGGGCTCTCACATCAGCAGCACAAAACCCTCGAAACCCCTTTAAGGAAAAAAAATAATAATAAAAAAAAAAAGCTGCACAGTCCAAATTCAGCAGCAAAAAGGGAAGGAGGCTGCTTGACAAACCAACAGCACGGACCTGCAGTGCTGTCCTGTGAGTCTGAATGGCTGCCAGGTCAGCAGGAACAGCCTCCTCCTGGCTCAGCTTCACCTCGTAGCCCTTGACCAGGGACTCTGCTCCTTGGGTGTTGCGGATAATGATATCAACCGTCTTCAACCTGGCAAATCAAACAGAGGCAGCACCATGACACCCCAGACGTGGCAGAGGTCCGGAGGCTGCCCCACGTGCTGCAGGGGGATGGACTCAGTTACATCCAGCACAAGGAGGATGGATGGAGGGACATTGGAGGGACAGAATAAGGCCTTTAGTGAACTGGGAACACTCAGAGGGGTATTTGGGAAGAGAGGCACATCCCAACTCACTTTTCCAGGTAGATGGAAGACAGCCCATGTGTCTGCTCCATCTTGTTCACCACCAAGTCCAGCTCTGAACGCAGGTGGGGCGTGCTGGGCCCCGCAGGAGCTTTGTCCAGGAAGCTGCAGCACCTCTCGGACACAACCCGGAGCTCTGACTGCAGCTGCTGCAGATCCTCCTGCGTGCGCTGCGTGGAGGGAGGGAGGGAGACAACGTGAAAGGAGAGCCCAAGCAGGCAGGGGGAAAAAAAGGGAAAAGGGAAACAACTCCCTTGGCAAAGGAGCTGGTAGGAAATGAAGCAGGGAGCCCACCTGCTGAGGTTCCCTGCTGCCTTCTGTGCAGCGAGATTCCCTCCAACCCCGCACCCTTCGCCCAGGCGGAGGAGCTACAGCTATTTTTGGGCGCTGTGTCCGTGCCATCCCTCCGTGCCATCCCTCCCCTGCCCAGCTGCCAGCAGCAGGCCTGACCTCCTGCTCTGCAATGCGGATGGCGTTTTCCTGGATGGTGTCGCCGTCTGCCCGGGCGCTGCTCGGGGACTGGACGCGGCTCACGAGCCGCTGCTCGCACTCCTCCAGCCGCAGGCGGATGTTCTTCAGCTCCGACAGGTACGTCCTGGCAACGGTCTCATCCTTGTCCTCTGCAAGCCAGAGACACACAGAAGGGCAGCTCAAGCACCACGGGTCAGTGTCTGTCCCAAACAGGACCCGCCGGGGTGCCCGGAGCCGAGCGCTGACACCGGGATCTCTGCTCGGATGGGAAACGCCTGGATGAAACCGTTCTGGAAATGAGTCCAGCCACAGGGAACCTCACTGGAGGAGGAGGGGGACTCACAAGTGCCACCACCTCGTGTATTTTCCCAAGGACTAAGTGCAGGAAGAGCTCCTTGCTTGGAATGCGTTCCCCTTGCCAACACTACAAGGGGAAGAGGACTCAGCGGCTCAGCTGAAGCTGCAAAGCCAAGGCCTCTCTGCAGGAATAGTGCTGGACAGAGGCCGAACACTTGGATGGATAGATGGAGAAATAAGGAGGGCAGCTGCTCACACCATCAACCAGCTAGCTCAGGAAAAGAAGAACACGAAGCCGTCCCATAAATCCTTTGTTTATGAGTTCCCACAGCTCCTGGTTAAACCATCAGGCCCTTTGAAGCTCACCGTTCTCCATGGACTCCAGCAGCTGCCGGATGTGTTCCTTGGAAGACTCCACTTCCTCCTCCAGGCGCAGCCGGTCCGACACGGAGAAGAGCTCTGAGTCCCGGCTGTCCTGCAGGAAATCCTCGTAGTGGGCCTGGAGGCTCTTCAGGGCTTGCTGACACTCTCCCTGAGCCAAGGATCTGAGCTGAGAGTGGAAAAAAAGGCACATCCAAACATCAGGAACAACTCCCAGCTGAACCGCCTTCATTTGCCCAAGGAGTATTTTCAGAGGGGGAAAGGTAAATCCTCTGTATCAGACCCGTGCCTCCCTCCTCCCTAACGGAATGCTCAATCCACAATCCCAGCAGCAGCAGCAAACTCCTGATGCTCTTTTCCCTGGGAAAAGCTGCAGGCCGTTTGCACAGCACCCCCAAACCCAGGTTTTCAAGGTGTAAATTGTTCCCCTTTTCCCCATAGCTGTAAAACTGTGACACTTTTCCAGGTGTGCACTGTCCCAGGTGTAAAGACCCTTGATTTCCCCAGTCTTGCACTCCCTGCTTTTCCCTTCTCCTCTGCCACACAGAGAAGCCTGGAGAGCAGCACACCCCCAGAGGAGGGCAGGGAAGTTCCTCTGTACCTTTTCCATGCTGAAGCTCTGCACCAGGGCTATGTCCTTGCGCAGGTAGTTCCAGGAGATGAGGCTCTTGGTGTTCACGTGGAGCTGGTGCCAGAGAGCCATCACTTTCTGGTACAGCTGCTCCACCCTGCAAGGGGAAGGAGCGGATCCCATCAGCCCTGGATCTTCCCAGCAAACCCAGCCCTGACCCCGTTAATCCCCCAGCCATCACCGCCAGACAGCAGCCCATCAATCCAGTGATCCCAGTCTGGCAGCACGCAGGGAGTGATGCTCCTGCTGTTCAGTGCCAGAGATCCCTGCGGGGATCCCTCCTCCCAAATTGTCATTTTTTTCATTTTGCAAGCTTACTGCAGCAATGGAGTTTGCAGCTGTAGAACCACAGAGGGATTCCTTTCCTCACCACAAACCACCTTCATACCTCCATCCCCACTCCCACCCCAAATCTATCCCTCCCATGCCACCATCCCATCTCTCTGTGACTGCCACCAAGTTACCTGTTGGCCATCTCGATGGCCTCTTTGTTGGGCGGGGGGATCAGGAAGCAGACAGAAGGCACCATGGCCTCGTTCCCTGTGGGGCTGATCACCTTCCACTTGGTCCTCTGGGAATTGTCCTCCAGGACACACTCATCATTCCTGCAGATGGTGATCTGCAACACCAGCAGCCCATCAGAAACCAGCAGCAGGGCCGTGCACGCCTGTCCCTGCTGCCAGCCCCTCTCCCGGGGCTGAGCCAGCTCCCAGAAATACACAGATGGGAATGTTTTAATCAAGCAACAGCCTGGCACGGTGCCAGGCAGTGCGGCACGCTCGTGCCGGGAGGGGAAGGGACGAGGAAGTTACAGGGAGCTGGCTGCCACCCACGTGCCTGTTTGGCTGAGAATGATGAAGCCTGTCCTCCTCGGAAGGGGAAAGGACTCCAGCTCCTGCCCAGAATAAATCTGAGACTTGGAAATCTGCTCCAGGAGAAACATCCCTGCTGTTTTCCCTCCCTCCGTCTTCCCACTGACCGATCCTACGGCGCTCGCCCTGAACCCCCCCACGGGTGTCACTTCCCTGCCCTGTGCCACCAACACCCTGCCAGCCCTCACCTCGATCTGCCGGTAGTCACAGACAGCCTTGATGGGGATGGTGCTCTTCAGGGCGTGCTCCGGGTTCCTGGGCCGCAGCTGCACGATGCTTTTGGACCGTCCCACCAGGCTGGCCACCGAGCTCTTGGACTGGATCAGCTGCTCCTTCTCATCCTGGCAGGGACAAGGAGGGTGGGCTGCTCAAGGAGGGCGAGGGGAGGTCTCTCCCGGGCATCTCGGCTCTCCCCCCACCCCAGTGCTGGCCTGCAAGGGCTGAGCAAACACGTCAGGAGGATCCTGCTGGCCTGGCAGGACGGGAGGAGGGCTCAGGAGATGGGATGGGAGGGAGGACGGGCGTCACTGCTACTCCCACTGCCTTGCAAAGCCACATGCACACCTCTGGCTCCCTGGCTGGTAGGACAAGAAAATGTTTTCTTTCAAAAGGGCAAAAAATAAAAGAGGAAATTCCACCAAAACAAAGTCTCAGGAGCTGTGAGGGGAGAGCAGGACAATGTCCAGCCCCAAGCTGGGGATGTTTAGCTGCCTGGAGGAGAGCCCAGGGAAGCATGCTCCCTTCTCTAAAGCCAAGGATGAAGGGTGTTTAAACCAATGGCTGGAATGGGAGATGAGGAATTATAGGGATAAAACATCTCAGGAGAAGGGGCTCGGGGTGGAGCGATCGCACAGGCCTCTGGTTTTGGGGAGAAATCCACCAGCTGGAGGAGGCAACTGATTCCTACAAATCCCTGCTGGGTTTGGTGATGGGACCAACCCGGAGGGAATGGTGACAAAGCTCCCCTGGAACAGCCTCTGGCACCGGAGGAGACGTGTGGGGATCACAACACTGGCAGCTCGTGAGATTAGTGACAGCTCAGTGCTGGCTGTGGCAAAGGTTTCCGAAAAAAAAATAAAAAGGATCCCAGAAAAGGTTTTCCCTCATGCTCAGTACTCTGGGGTTGGTTAGTGTGCTATGACAGTGGAGGAGAATTTAATGGTTAAAAAAGAAATAAATAAAAGAAAAGAATAAATGATTAAATAAACTACCTGTGCCTGTCCCAGGGAGCATGATTGGAAGAAATACAACTTTAACTTATTAGGTAAGAAAGAGTAATATAGCTGAGCTCAGGGCAGTTGCCCCAGTCCTGGGTTTGTGGCCACTCTCTGGCTGCCCAGAACAGCCTCTCCCACCCCAGATGGCACCTGCCAGACTCCTGATGCCCCAGGGCTCCCAAACACAGACCCCAGGAGCCAGGCTGGCTGCTCCATGTCCTGGCAGCACCAGAGACAGGCCAGGACAACCCCAAGACCATGAAAGAGAGGATGGGGGAGCCCCCAGGCCTCCAGGAGAGAAGACAGATGCACCCATCACCCCCAGCGAGGGCACCCCAGTGCCACTGTGCACTGAGAGCAAGGTGACCCCGGCCTCCACACACTCAGTGTCACCTCCTGACCCTGCCACCACAGCTCAGCACTTCAGCCACGGCCCAAATCCTCCCCTGACCCTGGTGTCAAACACCAGCTGATGCTTCGCTCCTTGGGGGCTGTTTTTAGGTTGGTTTTTTTGTTTTTTTTCAGGCCAAATCAGGCAAGAAGGTGACAGTGCCATGGCCCGGGCCCTGCTGTGCTCAGCTAAGCCAGGCCACGTGTTCAGAGATCAGCCCCTGGCACAGCCAGGCTGCCCTGGCTCTCCCCCATCCAGCAGGATGGATTAACACGGGATTTGGCCTGGATAAAGAGCAGGCATTTCTCCACCAGCTCCAAAGCAGAACCAGGAGCATCCTCCAGGCCCTGCCTTTGTCAGCAGGGCTGGAGCAGGATGGGCACGGCCGGGGCAGGAGCAGCTCCCACGTCCTTGCACAGACAGCACAGGCTGCCTGCTGCTCACCCTGAGGACACAGAGAGGGGTCAGACGGCGCCTCAAAGTGACAGTGACAACTCCAGCTACGCCACACAGCTGGGGCCACCACAGCCTGCAGCTCGCTCAGCGGCTCCAAGGGAAAAGCAAACCCCTGCACGAGGTGGAAAACAAACCCCATGCCACCAAACCGTGTGGGGATAACGAGGCCCGGCTCTCCCTGGGGAAGCAAGAGGTGCCCCAGGCAACGCTGCTGGAGCAGAGCAGGGTGGTGGAGAGCCGGAGAACCCACCATGGAGTCCTGCAGCAGGTCCTCCAGCCGCGTCAGGCTCGTGTTGTGGTCGCAGGAATATTTCCTTTTGATGGAGTCCTGCAGGTTCCGCAGGTACGTCTCCGACTCCCGGGCGTCGCTGAAGAACTGAGGAGGCAAAAAAGGCTCACAGGAACCTGGACAAGTCCCCTGAGCAGCCTGAAGGCAGGCAAGGAGCACCCCCAAAGGCTCAGCCAGCAGCTCCTGACGCTGCTCTGGCTTTAGAGCTGCAAGGGCAGGATCATCCCACGTGGAAGACCAGAGCTACAGGGGAGTTGATCCCTTTTTCCCTTAGCAATGCCCAGGGAGCAGCAAACAGGTATCCCAGAGAAAGCCCAAACCCCTCCTTCCCTCTCCACCAAGGACAACAGCAGTGTGAGGAGCTCCTGCAGCTCACGGAGGGGGATTCAGTGGAGGAGACTGAGGGAATTTGGTGCCAAATACCTGGAAATAGGCAGCGTTCTCCTTCACGTGCTGCTCCACGCACAGGCAGAGCTGCTTGATCCACTGCCACTGGGTGTGCACAGCAGCACTGTAGGCCTGTGGGAAACACAGAAAAGGGCACTGCAAAAGGGGCATTCACAGCCAGCAGGGGCACAGGAGGGACACAGGAGCTGAGGGAGGGACAGAAATGACCAAAATCTGGCTGCAGCCAGGAGGGTTTGGACACAGGAGATGGCAGACCCTGTCTCAGTGTCCCCGTGTCCCACAAGGTGTAAGGCAGGAACAGGTTTGCTTTTACCCCATGGAAAAGCTTCCCAACAGCTTTTTGCTTCACCCCCACAGTGTCCCTGGAAGCCTGGATGACTGCAGGGCAGCCAAGACCATTCCCTGCATCACCTCACTGGGGGAAAGGCCCATGCCCTGTGTGTTTGTGCCTTGAGGTGGGGCCACTTCCAAAACTGAAAAGCTCTACCACGTGCACTGATGTCCTGCCACCATTAAACACTTCATCAGGCACTGTGGGGTAGGGCAGCAAGTCTCCCAGGTCCAGCTGAGGGGATTTGATCCCTGGGAACCCCACAGCTCTCCCAGGTTGTGTCTCACCTCTACGGTTTGCTTGGCCGGGTGGTTCTCCAGGGAGAGCAGCTCAGCTGTGTCCTGGAGGGAGCGGAAGATGTCCTGCTTCTCTTCCAGCTCTGCTGTCAGCTCCTGCAGAAAGGACACAGGAAAAGCCCAAATGTCAGCTCCGGGGCCTGGCTCAGACCCCGTGTGCAGCTAACACGGTGTGGGAGCTCCAAAGGAAGGGCCAGCGGATCCCAGGGAATCCAGCACAGCCCCATTCCCACCAGGAATCTGCCTCCTGTGTGCCAAACAGGCACCGAAACCTGCCCGGGGATCTCTTCAGCTCCGCACAGCGTGATTGTGGAAAGGTGGGAATTTGTTTTTACTGCTTTAAAGAGGAATCAATTTCCCTCTTCGGCTCAGACTTACCCTCCTCGCCCCCACTAGCTCAAGACGCCTTGAGCGCCAAAATAATGCTAAAAATACATCTTTTGATGCTTTTTTGATTGCAATTCAATTGAATGCACACTTTCATTTCACTTTCTGCTCTGGGGAGAGCTTCCATCAGCTCTGCTCAGGAGCAACAAGCTCAGTGAGCTGGGAGGGAGCATCCAGCCTCAGGAATTTGGGTCTGTTGGGAGCTGAGGATCAAAAGCAGCACCTGCCCTCCCAGCACTCACCGAGAAATAATTCTTCTTGGCTGCAATGTTGGGGTTGTTGTCACTCCAGTCGTAGGCCAGCTCCTCCTCCTCCTTCTCATTCAGCCAGATCAGCTCGGCCGTGGCCCGGGACACGAATCCATGCAAGCTCTGGAGGTGCCTCAGCCTGAAGCTTGAGGTTTCCTGGACGCGAAGAATTATTTATTACTCCTCCTCCTGCTCTGGCAGGGTTTTTTCCCCCTCTGCCCAGCCTCGGAGCAGGGGTGCAGCCCACTCACCATCAGTTTGCAGTACTGGGTCTCCAGCTTGCCCAGCGTCTCCGTGTAGCTGGCGCGGAAATTCGCAGACATTTTACCCTGAAGGATGAGAAATGCTCCCGTTACCCATCCCAGGACAGCATCACTCGGAACCACAGCCCCAAATCTCTCTCTGGAGTGAGGAAGGGGAGGTGGAGAGGAATGGCTCAGGGCAGCGCTGCATCAACTCAGAAGCTCCATCCTTAAAAATCACCTCTGTCCCAGGAGTGTGACCCCCCCAAGAGCTGACCCAAATGCCCTCAGCCCCCATGTGGGGCCATGCCCCGTGTCCCCCACCATACCTCGTACATCCTGGCCTCCTTCACGCTGGAGCCCAGGTCCTCCACGCTGGCGTGGATGTGCCTCTGGGTCTCCAGCTGGGATTCCACACTTGGCAGGTCAGTGCCCCACTCTGCCCGCTCCAGTCTCATCTGAAACCAAGAGGTTCAGTTCAGCACTGCTCGTTCTGCTCTCAAAGGGACACCAGGAATCCTCCCAGCTCACCCCAGAGGGAAAAAACACCTCCCAGTCCTGGTAGAAGATCCTAAGCCAGTGCTCCAACATTGAATATTTCTGGGACAAGAAACATTTCAAGCTTCCCACCCACGTAAGACCAAGTGACTGCATCAGCACAGATCTGCTTCCAGCTCTGAAAGGCTCCTCTGATCCCCACTGGCCAGCAGGACCACAAGAGAGAAAACCCAGCTCCAGACAGAAGCCTCAGATCTCCAAAAACTACAAACCATCAAAGCAACTATTCACAGATAAAGGCAGGAAAAGGCCCGGGGGCAGCTTCCCACATCAGCCTGAGCACAGGCAGGAGGTTTGGCCCAGCACTCACCTGCATCTCCTCCACCCAGGCCAGCAGCTCGTAGACGAAGCGGAGGCTGCCCTCATCCTCGGAGGAGGAGATGGCCACCAGCTCTGTCCTGGTCATGGGCTTCCTGAACCAGGAGGCCGAGGAGGTGTGGAGCCCCTTGGTCAGGGACTCGCCCTTCAGGTGCGTCGTGCTCAGCGTGGACGTGGGCACCAGCTCCAGGGTGGAGAAGTGACCTTTCCTGTAGAGGTTGGTGCACTCCAACCTCAGCGTCACCAGCTCGTCCTGCAGCCTCATGATCCTGGGGGAAGCAAGGAAGGGGTAAGAGACGGGCAACGGAGGGATCCTCACCTCTTGCAGCCCCTGAGGAAGCTCCTCCGTGGTCACCTGAACACCAGCTCCTCCAGCTGGTAGTAGTTCTCATCCCGGAGGATCTGCACGTCCACCTGGAGCTGGCGGAGGAGCCCCTCGCACTCCTGCAGGTACACCACCACGTCGGACTCGTACTGCACCGGCTGGCCCGACTCCAGGTGAGCAGCATCCTGAGGGCACAGGGGACACTCAGCGCCGAGTCACCTCGGCCCAGGAGGGGCAGGGGGAACAGCACAGCAACGCAGCTTGGAGACTGGAAACACCTTTGGATCCACAAGCTTGACTGGAGCAGAAGGTGAATCCGTCCCACTCACACCACACCCAGGACAAGCCCCTCAGAAAAACTTCTGGAGATGGAACTGAAAGCTTCCAGGAATAGATGGGATCACCATTTTTAGCTCCCAGCCCTTTCAGCCAATATCTCTTTCTCCCTTCAGAAACCTGCTCCCTACACAGGGTCTGCTACCTTGTCCTTTCCACCAGGCAAATAAAACCCAAGATTCTGGAGGGGATTTGAGCCTCATTATACAACACAAAATATTCAACAGGCTTTTCCAGAAGTGCTGGTCTTCTCCCCTCTGCAGCACCTCTGCAGATGTCCAGCCCCACTTGCTGTATTCCCAGAGACAAGATCATTCCCCATGCCCCTGTCCTCAAGGCAATTTGTGGGTCACCAAATATCCATCACCTCCCCTACAGCACCTCTGGGACAGGCTCAAGGGCAGGAAAAAAAAAAAGGAAAACTGTCCAGGGCAACCCATCACCCCAGGCAGAAGAGAGGAGAAGGATATGAGTACTAAAGAAGAGTAGAGAAACAAATAAATGAATAAAATCAGGAGGGGGAAACCCCAGCCCCCACTCACAGCCTGTAGCGTGTTCTTCGCCAGGGTGAGCTTTTCTTCACAGCTCAGAGCACCATTCTGGATTTTGTTAGCGATTTGTAGCAGCAGTTCCAGCCTGGAATGACAGAGGGAGATGAGAGAGAGGGGTTCTGGATGTCCCTGTGGCCAGAGGAAGGAGAAGGGATGTCCCTGCCCTGGGCACAGCACTGACCTCTCCACCGCCGGCCGCAGGAGCTTCTCACGCTCCAGCATCTCAATGATGAGCTTGCCCCACTCCTCCTCCACATCGTTGGGGTGGTAGCCCTGGGGCAACTTGATGCGCCCAAATTCGATCCAAACCTGGGGGAAACATCAGCAGAATGGCATTTCCCACCTCTCCTTTGAGCTGGCTGGGGATTGCAGTGAGGGAAGAGGGGCTCTGCCTCTGCTCTGCAGTGTGCTGCTCGCTGCCTTGTTTATCCTGAGGGTTATTCCCACTTCTCCATTCCAAAATAAACCTGAACTGAGCACAGCTTAGTCTTGCTAAAAAAGCACAACATTCCCACCTACCAGCCTCCGGGCAGCCACAATGATCCTTACCTCTAGCAGTTTGTAGAGCTCCTCTATCTGTCCTTTTTCCTGCTCTTTCGCTGGGATTTCAGTTTCTTTGAAGTGTATGTACTGGTTATAAAGTGCCTGGGATCAGAAAGGCTCATCAGGAACCACCCTGGGGAATGCCACCACTTGTCCCTCAGTGTTGGACACAGGACACAACGAGGAGGAACCTTGTCCAGCACCTACCTTTAGCTCTACAGGGTTCTGGGGGAAGGATTTGTCTGACATGAGTATCGTGTGCTGCTTGATCCACGAGATGAGGGACTCCACACGGGTCTGGTACTCCAGCCACCTGGAATCCACCTCCTGTGGGGGGAGAGAGTGTCTTTGCAAGCACTGCTGGTGGGAAAATCTCCCTGGGGATAAGGGAGAGCCCAGAGGGATCCGAGGTGCCACAGACAAGCTACAGGGTGGATGATGTGCTGCTTTGTTGCCATCCCAGGCACAGGCAGGAGGAGGATCTTCCTTGCCAGCTGCTCTCTGCAAGCTCAGCTTTTTTCCCTGCAGAGCCCGGGCAGTGCTGTGGCCCTACAAACCTCCCAGCAGGTCACAGGGCAGACACTGTAACGGGGGCTTCGTCCCTCTGAGCCCCTTCCCTCTGCTCAGCCCTCTTCCACAGCCCCTTTTCCAAACCCTACCCACAGCCCCAGCTGCTGCCCCAGCCTCCCAGCCTGCAGCAGTGCTTACGATGGCGCTGATCCCTTCTCCTCCCTCGGGGACTTTGGGAAAGGCATCGTAGATTGAAGACACGTAAGTTATCACAGATTTCTCATCCGGAGAGGGGACGTCCACGTCTGGCGAGAGGGAAGCAGAAAGGCAGTGAGGAAAGGGACTGGGAAGAGAGGCTGGCACGTCCTTGCACTGGTCACATGCCCTGGCCACCCACCTTCAGCATCCAGCAGCCGTGTGACCCCCAGGCGCTCGGCGATCTCGAAGGCCTGCTCCAGGTTCTCCCGGTTACTCTGGATCTGCACCCTCTCCATGTCCACCAGATCTGGCCTGCAAGAGACACCCCAGAGTCACAAGCAGCCCCGGGGCAGAGCATCCTGGGTGGGTATCGCTGCCGTGGGTGGCTCTGTGTTGGGCTGAGCCCCTGTGCCAGGGTGGTGGCTCTCCAAGGGGACCCGGCCTGCGGGACTTCCCTGTCTCATCCCATTTGGGAAGGGGGCTCAGGCTGCAAAGAAAAACCTCTCGGTCCCAGCTGGGGAAGAAGGAACCAAGAGAGGTTTAACTGCTGCTCGGGAGACCTCTGAGATGCTCGGATAAAAGCATGGGTGGAAGTGCTGCTGTTCATGGAGAGCAAAAGGGCAGCATTGACATGTGACCACTGCAGCACTCAAGACTCTAAAAGCTTTTCTTTTCTGCCTCTCTCTCCAACCTCATTAAGATTTTTTTTTTCCTGCAACCTGATTTGTTTTTTACTCATTCCAAGCATCCCTCCCCTCCCCAGCTACCTGGCAGAAGAGATAATTCCAGGTAAAAAAGACATCGCTCCCTGCCAGCCTCACCCACATGTCCAAGCACTCCAGCCCATCACTGACCACAGTGGTGGGCAGGGACCCCTGGGAGATCCTCATCCCTCCTCCCACCCTCATCACACTCTCCACTGCTTCTTCCTGCCTACCTGTATCTGTGGATGAGGGCGTTGAACATCTTGCCATCGCTCCAGCAGGAGGAGAAGTTGGTGCACTTCAACCCGATGTAACCTGCTGTCACCTTCTGTGTCCACAGCAGGAGCTTCTCCTTGGCTGACATATCCCCCAGCTCCCCACTGATGTAGATGTCAGAGATCTGCAAGGAAGCAGCACAGCCATGGGAGGATGCAGGAGCAGGGAAACCTCCACCAGGCACGTCCAGTCTCTATGAACTTGCCCCTGGCTAGCAGAAAGGGCAGGAGGAAAGTCATGGTCATCAAGGGGGAGAGGGGACCCTGTGGCCGAGGAATTTGGGGTCACCAGAACTGCACGGTGCTGGAGATCCAAGCAGGCAGAGCCAGACATTTGCCATCCCCATTTCACAGGGGCACCAGGTGCTGCTTGGCCACAGAGCCCAGCCCAGCTGGGACACGAGCTGACAACAGCAAACCTCAACTTCCAACAACCACCGGAGCCGCTCCCTCGGCACCATCCCTGTCCCCACCAGACAGGGACACACCTCGCTGGGAACGCAATGTCCTGGAGAGAGGAGGCTCCAGGCAGGTCCCTTCCTGCCTTTCCTGCTCCAAACACGCTGTGCACCCTCCTGTGCCTTCACTCCCCCTGCTCAGCACCCACCACGAGGAGCCCCAGCACCCTCGGGCACACGGGGCCCCCGCAGGAACGGTCACTGCCACCCAGCAGCACCCAGGGTGGGCAGTGAGAAGGGACCACCACCAATATCTCTTGTTGGGGCTTGCAGGAGTGGCAGGGCAGCTCCACCTGGAGCACCCTGTTGTAAAAAATACCAACTTAAGAAGCGGGAAAACACTTGGAAACGAGGTCTCTCCCTGACCTCCAGCCATGGAGCAGCCCCGTGTTGGGGGAAAAGGGAAGGATGGGGAGAAGGATGTGCCATCCCCCCTCTGCCTCGCTGGTGCCAGGGGGTGCTGGTGCCAGGGGGTGCTGTGACCCAATTCCCAACAAAAGACAGCGACAGTCACGGACCCCTCAGACAGGACTGGCTGCGAATCCCAGACTGGCACGTGACACCACGCACGTGTCCCCGCATGCCAGCATATTCCTGATTGGCACGGCTTCCTCCTCGCCCTCCCCTCTCCAGCTCCCCAGTTAGTACAATTACCTCCCCTTAATTAAGGGAAGGACAAAGGGGAGGATGGGAGCCACTCAGATTTTCCAGGGTGCCCGTGGAAAGGCACCGCAGGCTGCGCGCTCCCCCGGATTCCTCCTCCCGGCACTGCGAGGAGAAGGTGTGCCAGGACCCAGCCCTGAAAACACCCAGTTTGCTCTATCCCTGCCCAAAACACACCCAGCTGGTTGCTGGCACCGCTCAGGTCGCAGCTGTCAGACATCCCTTTGCAGGCAGGAGACAGGGACCTGCGGGATTATCCGTGTCTCCCGCCGGCGGGGCGGATGCTGCCGCTGTCATTGGTATGCTGCAGCTCACCTCCCTTCTCCAGCCTGATACGCTCATCACACATGAAGCTGCTCTTTGTCAGCTGCTGCCACACTGCCGGAGCTGCCTTTAACTCCTCCAGCCCCGGGGCTGCCTTCCCCCAGGGATATCGGGAGCTGGCACCTGGCGGCAGAGCTGGGACGGATGGGACGATGCACTGGGTGAGCAGCAGGATGCAGGATGGGACCCTCCACGCCTGCAGGGAGCAGGGGAGGACCCACAAACCTCCCTCTGCTCAGCACCCTCTTATTTATTACCTGATGGCTCTTAATTAAGAGCGGAAGGAACCCTTCTGTGAACCCACCCAGCAGCTGTGCCCCACCCCGGGCTCTCCAGCAGTGCTGCCCATCCAGGAGCAGCTCACAGCACTCAGCTCTGATAAATCCTTTATTTTTAATCCCTGACATAGCACTGGGGTTCTCCAACCACTGGGCCTCTTCCCTGAGAGCATCCTTGAAGGAAAACTCTCCCAGAGATGTGCTTATGGAGGTGCAGGGTGCGGCACCAGCTCCACCCTCCTTTCTTCACATCTGTGACAGGACAAAGATTTAGGGAGGCACCAGCAAGAAAAGAGAGTGGGAACTCGCAGGATTTGGGGCCAAACCCTGCCAAACCCTTCCAGCATCAGCTTCATGCATCAAGTAACTGGTGGCACGATGCTGAAGGCCACATGGAGGCTGTGACACTGGTCCCAACCTGGTAAAAGTATCAGGGCCACAGCCCCTCGAACCACACGCTTGTCCTGGGCCATTCACAGCTTGATCAGACCCAAGGGCACCTTTGCCCATGCTGTCACCCCTAAACGAGTGACCACCAAACAGCAATGGGCTCCAAAACACAGCATCATCTCCTCCTGCTCCTCCTGGAGACCCCTCGGAGCAGGCGGAGCCCTCGTGTCTCCATGCTCATTCTGCTGCCATTCATCCTGCACGGGCAGCAGGAAGGGGACACCCCAAACTCACACCCGAGCCAGCAGCCCTGAGGGCACGAGTGCCACCGGTGACAGCAGCCTCCAGCCACACCCACTGGATGCAGGGAGTGTCACTCCCAGCCTGCCCGTGCCAGGAGCAGGGGACAGGACAGGTCGGTCCCCGAGGGATACTTTCTTAGTGGAGATGTTGAAGGCGAAAAAGACTTCAGGAGCTTTCTGCCCCAACATCCTGCCACCCGTGCTCAGCACGAGGCTGCCCCTTGCTGAAATGACCATGCCCAGGAGCCACCAGGATTCGGGGTCCACTGAGCCAGGTCCCCCCACCCCGCTCCGGAAAGGGGGCGAGGGCACACGCACACACTGACCATTGCTCCGGCTGTCCCCGAGCTCCCCCTGCAAGCCCGGCCCTCCACAGCGAGCCTGAGGCCACCATCAGAGGGTGACACCGTGGTCCCACCAGCTCCTGTGCCCTTGGCCGGCCGGTCGCTGCCGTACCCCGAGGAGCTCCGGGCCGCGCTGCCGCTGCGCCCGCTGAACGAGGACGGGCTGCGGGAAGCCGGCAGCCCGTGCCCATCTCCCTCCACGGCCCGAGACGACGGCAAGCCCGAGCTTCTCCCCACGCTGGGGTTTTCCAGCTGATCCACCATGGGGGACGGCGTAGACAGCTCGGACACGGTGCCCGGCTCGGCTGCGGAGGAGCAGGTCCACGCGGCGCTGGAGCTGGGCTCGTCGCTGCCTCCTTTCCCCCAGGCTTCCCGGCCGGACACGGCGCCGGCCGGGGACAGGAGTCCCCCCGCACGGCCATCGGTCCCTGTGCGCAGGGGCAGCAGCACGGCCCGGCAGCTGCCGCTCCTCTGCAGCTCGACCAGCCGGCTGACCGCCTTCTCGCAGTCCTTCTCGGCCGGGTTCTCCAGCAGGCGGGCGATGACGGTGGTGCCTTCCTCCCGGGGAGCTCCCGCCACACCCGGCCGCTGCGGCTCCAGCACCAGGCGCGCTTTCTGCAGCTCGCCCTGGAAGCGCTCCTTCACCTGCACGATGATGCCGGGGGGCAGCGCCGCCGGATCGGGGTCCCCGCCGCGGGGCCGGGTGCCGGAGGGCTCCTCTCCTGCCTCCCGCCGAGGGGCTGCCTTCCACTCGGGCGCCTCCTCATCCTCGGCCACCTCCAGCGCCGGCGGCTCCTCCTGCGGGGCTGCCTCCGGCATCGCTCTCCTCTTCCCTCTCCGCCTCCGTTTGAAGCGGACCCTTTTTTTGGGAGACAGCGGCGCCTTCCCCACAGCTTTTTCCTTCTGCTCTTTAACGCAGCCCAGCGAATTCCCCATCTCCTCCCGCTCGGTGCCGGCAGGAAGGCAGCAGCTGAGCGAGTCGCCGGCTCCCGGATAAATCCCAGCCCGGGCTGCATGGGATCAGGCGGCCGGAGCGCAGCGCTCCGCTGCCGCTGGCCCTTGTCGCCGTGCCCTGCCGCCAGCCCTGCCGCCACCGCCGCCGCTCCAGACAGCCATCTTACAGCCTGGGCGCTGCGAGAAGACAAATTCAAAGCATCTCACTGCAGTTCAGAAATCACTTGACCTAAAAGCAGAGGGAGCGGGGATTGGCTGCGGCGTCCTTCTCTCCAAATATGAGGTAATTGGAGCACGGCCCTTTGCCAACACAAACAGGGAGCAGGAATCAGGCAGCGGAGCGGGGAGGGGAG
>VWZN01016283.1:18447-33595 GCA_013396955.1 Regulus satrapa | reverse complement strand
AGGGGTGGGAGAGAAATGGGGAAAAAAAAAAATAAAAAAAAAGCAGGGAGGAGTCAGAGTGACTCTGCATGCTCGCCAGCCGGCTCCGCAGGGCTGTTCCTCTCCAGTTCGGGAGGTTTGCTCCTTAATCCTTAATTCTGGGAGCCCCAAAAGCCCAACTCAGGGGCTCACCCAGTTTGGGGCACAGAGGGGCAGCTCGAGGTGCCCTGGGGAGCTGGCATCGCTTCGGGAGCCACGGCTGGAGGGTCCCAGCAGGAACGGGAGCGTGATGCTGCCCAGCCCAGCCCGGTCCAGCCCTGCCTCTCTCCTGTGGCTCCTGCCCCAAACGCCGCCCAGGGCAGGGGTTTGAGGAGCACGGAGCATCCCCACTCTGCCTGCCAGCTCGGAGGGAGCAGGGCAGGGTAACACGCACCAAAAGTGGGGGTGAGACAAAAACTGGGGAGCAGGGGGCATAAAGATGGGGAGACTGAGCTCAGCCCCAGGAAGAGGGGGCTCAACAAGGAAACACTCCGCGAGGAAACACTCCACGAGGAAATGCTCAGCAGGGAGCAATCCAGAAGATGACTAAGGGAAACCAGTGACCACAAGAGCTGCCAGAGCACAAGGAAAAGCCCCCAAGGCACCAGGGCACCCCCTCATCATCACCACACTGAAGCTGGCAGAGCCTGAGCTCCGCCACGGGCACCATCCCACCCCAAACCTCTCCCGGGGCTCTCCCAGCCGCCTGCCCCCAGGCAGCAGCACTGGGACACGGGAGATTAAGAGGTTGACAATGGAGCTACAACCCCAGAAAAAATCCCGTTAGCGCAGCGGGAGGAAGAGGCGCAGGCTCGCCGGCACCCAGCTGGACACGCCAGGGTGGCAGTGTCCCCTCCCAGCCAGGCATGGAGGGGACCCAGGACCTCCTGATGTCCCTCTCCTGCAACAGAGCATGCACCAGGGCTGGTGGCCACAAGGACAGCGGGGACAAGATGCCACAGCCAGGGCCCCACCGCAGATGATGGTGACTCATCAGCAGCCAGAGCCTGCTCGACCCCGGCTGCCTCCCAGAGCCCAGGCCTGGGAAGAGCCTTGTCAGCAGCCTCACACCCAGCTCAGCCCCACGCTCCCCACAAAAGCCTCTCCCCGAGGCGCTGCCCATCCTCCAAAATAGACAATCTTCCAGCGCAATCTTCTTTTAGAGTCTCAAAGGCAACACTAGACCTGTCTGGAAGATGCCAGTGGGGATAAGGCAGGGAGCTGGGGGTACAGCAGATCCCACAGGCTGGGGCCCACAGAGCTGATGCCACACGGCCAACGAGCTGCTGCCCAGCAAACCCCAAATGCCAGCTCATGGACGGCCACACGTCACCCCCTGGAGCCACCAGAGCTACAACTGCATCATTTGAAGCTATTAAAGACCCAAACCTCACTTTTCCAAGAGCATCTCTAGCACACAATTGCTGGGGACAGTCGCAGGTCAGGGCACTTCTCTCATCCCAGCTGACACATTCCACCCCAGTGAAAAGTTCTGTGGCTGCACCAACCACCCAAAGGGCCGGGGACAACAGCCCGTGGCCCCTTCCAAAATTTGCTCTTCTCCTCCAGACTCCAGCTGAGCAAACAGCCACGGCCAACAACCCCGAGGGGCCACTGCACACAACCCATCATTAATGATTTCATTATGCAAATGACGAGGAGAGGGCGTTGCTGTTCCGCCAGACACTGCCATGAGCCCCCAGACCCATCCACTGGGTGCTGACATCACCATGGAAAATGCAGAAAACACGGATCCCACTGCCCTGGAGAGAGCCCTCCCGACGCCTGCCCCGTGTCCTCTGGCAAGAAAATTCCATGTCCTACCTGGAAGTGGAGGATGATTGTCCAGATGAGCCCCAGGGTGAGCTTGGGGTTGCCATCTGTGATGTCATCGTTGCGGATATTCACCAGCTTCACCTGGAAAAAAGGCAACAGGGTTCAAGTTTTCCCATCAGCCTCACCCAGGGAGCAGGATCCCCCACCACGCTGTCCCCAAGGCCACCCCAGGCGCTCTGGTGAGGAGCAGGCACACAGGAGGACCCCAGTGCTTCCCAAAGAGGCAGAGATGCCAGCTCATCTCCTAGCTCAGGGAGGATTTTTCCATGTTTCCAGCACTCCCCATCCAGAAGTGCTTTCCCAGCATTTAATGGCTTTACTTCAGCTCACAGAGCAGCCTCCCCGAAGCCCTGAGCACTGGTGCATAATTGAACAGCTACAGACCACGGAGAGGGGGGGAAAAAGGGGAATGACCAAGCTTTAACTCCAGCCTGGGCTCAAAACCCAGCTCTAATGAAGGCAGGAACACCCACACTCCTCCCGTGGGGGAGCCCCCTCTCCCCACCACTCCAGAGACCCCAGGGATCATCCCCTGGCAGGAGTGTCTGGGGTAAGACATCCCAGCCAGGCCACCACACTTCAAAGGAAAAAGCTGTTTCATCCAAGTGGAGAAACAAGTTCCCCAGAGCCCTTGGCAAAATGTCTCTATCAAGGAGCTGAGGAGGAGGAGGAGGAGGGGGGCTGGAAGCAGCTCACCCTCCCTGGAGTAGGGAATGTGCTCAAATTTATTCCGTGCCCTCAGGCCAGCAGCGAGGGAGAAAAGTCTCTGCTCCAGCATGAACTGGTACCATTTATCATCATCATCATCATCATCATCACCATCATCACCTTGGCGTTATCTGGGAGCATCACGGTGGGGAGAACCTGACCCAACAGTCAGAACAGGACACCCGGCCCCCCCCCGGGGCTGCGGGGGTTCCACCTGCAGAGCCAACAAGTCTCGGGATGCATCCCACTGCTCTGGGCAGGATCTGCCCAGGGCTCTGCAGCTCTGCTCTCTGCCAAAAGCAGCTCCCAAAAGCCTGGTGGAGAGAGCCTGTCCTCCAAAAACGGAGGGATAACAAATCCATGCTGATATCCAGAGGGGTGATGCCGCACAGAGGCACTCCCAGTGCCAGCCCCGAGGTCAAGGGCTGGGCAGAGCCAGCTGCCACATCTCCCCAAAAGCTGGTGGGAAGGCACGGGGGTGCCACAGCTGCCCATGCCCACAGCCAGGATCTGCCAGGGAGCCCCAGGGGAGGCTTTTGGGGTACAGAAGTGACATTTGCCAGCTCCTTCTCAGAGCTGGGGTCAGGTCCCTTTTTCAAAGTGGTTAATTTTTTTTTTGTGTGTGTGCAGAGTTGGTTTCCAGAAGCACAACCCCCACAGGGAAAAACCCCCTGGAAGCCATCCTCAACCAGCACCACAGAGACGGGCACGCCCCAGCACAGGCTGACGCTGCTTCTGCACTCCTTCCAAAGCCTCAGACAAGAGAAAGAATCCACAAAGCACCCAGCTCTGCTGGATGAGCTTTTATCAGCCCTTACCTGTCGCTGCTTCAGGAAATCCAGGGCAATCTGCACGTTCTGCAGGCGGTGGAAGCGCATCCGCCCCTTCTCACGTGGCTGCAAGAGACAGGCAGCAGTTTTAGGTCAGGCTCGTGGGGCTGGGCTGGCAGCACCCCACATGCACAGTGACCCCCCCTGGGAGCCGTCAGCGTGACCCTCTGTGCCCCCACACATCCTGCTCTAGCTTGTCCTGGAGTAAATAAGGTCGTTGCTATGCGCAATCCTGCTGGAAGAAGGTTAAAGTGCCCTGCTGGGAGATGGAGGTGGGAAGATCCTGAGATCCAGAGCTCTGCTGAGGCCCTGAGGGTCTGTGTCCAGGCCTGGCTCTGAGATCCAGGGCAGGGTGTCGCTGGGAAGAGGGCCCAGCAAAGAGATGGGCTCAAACAGGTACCGGGTCCAGTTTGTCCAGGTGGAAGCAGAGGCAGGACAGGGGGACTCAGGCAGGGACCCACTGCAGGTCCCCACTGAAGGCAGAGGAACCCTGACCTCAGCACCAGCCCCTCCAGCTCTTCCCAGCAGGGGCTGCTGCTCCAGGGACCTCTGAATCCCTTGGGAAGGGACACATGAGACACCCTGGGCCTTGCCCATCGCTGCTGAAGTTGAGGGATTTCCAGAGGTATCAAGAGCTGAGCCACAGCCAGGGAAAGGAGGCTTGGAATCAGCAGGAGCGGGAGGAGCGACACCCAAAACCAAATCCCAGCCTCAACGTGAGGAATCACCAGGATGTTCACGGAATCACAGGAGCTTTGAGTTGGAAAGGACCTTAAAGGACCATCTAAATCCAACCATGGTGGGGGGACACACCCCACAACCATGTTCTGAACTGTTGGGACACCCTAAGTGCTCTGAGTCACCTTCCCTTCCCAGCCTGAAGGGAAGAGCTGCCCCAGCAAGGCAAGAGTTGTCCTTCCAAGGGGAAAAGCTGTCCCTGCAAGGGGAAAAAATCTGTTCCTGCAAGGGGAACATCTCCAGAACTGCAGGGACCATCGGGAAGGTGCTACGGCCCCAGCTCCTCCTGCACCTCTCCAGGGAGGTGACACTGCACAGGGGCACTGTCACCCCGAGCCCAGGGGCTGAAAATCTGAGCCCATTTTGGGGTCTGACCCTCACCTGGGGCTGCGCTGTGCTGGCTCCCACCCCTCCCCAGTCCCATGCAGGATCTGTGCCCGTTGCCTGTCCATGCAGTGCCAGGTGTGCAGCCCTCAGAGCGGCCCCGAGCAGCGTGCGGGACCCGTCGCTGTCCCCTCCCGCCCCGTGGAGGGGACACATGCTGTCACACCGGGTGGGTGGCCTGTCACACCTGCAGGCTGACCCCCGCAGTGCCCACACTGACAATCCAGAGCCCGGGCACACAGCAGAGCACCCCGGGGTTGGGTTTTTATCCCAAACCCCGCAGGGAAGGGAGGGCTGGATTGTCCGGTGGCACTGCCAGGGAGCTGCTGTGGCCCGGGGAAGGCTCGACCTACTTCTTCATCATCATCATCTTCCTCCTCCTCGCTGCTGGCGCGGCACCAGGCCGGCGCTGTCACCAGGCGAAGGCTCCACTGAGCTGGTGGCTCTACGGGCTAAGGAGGACGGGGGGGAGGGTAGCACGGCAGGGACACAGAATGGAAACCAAAATGTGACACCCAGGCACGAGGAGAAACAAAAAAACAAAAAAAAAAAAACCCAAAAAAAAAAAAAAAAAGAAAAAAAAAAAGGACCCCCCAAGCAAGAAAAAAAAAAAAAAAAAAAAAAAAAAAAAAAAAAAAAAAAAAAAAAAAAAAAAAAAAAAAAAAAAAAAAACCAAAAAAAAAAAAGAAAAAACAGAAAATAAAAACAAAGAGGGCAACGGCACGGGGTGAAGGTAGCACAGCCCGGGCTCCAGCAGTGGAATTTCCTCCTGGTTTTGGAAGCTGAAGAGCAGGAAGCTGTCTGGATCACAAGTAGAGTGATCCAAGTTTTCAGCCCCCACAAAAAGCGATTTGGCGGAGGGTACGGAGGGACGTAGGAGATCTTTGCCCAGATCCTATTTTTGGGGGGGAACTAAAATAATTCCTGCTGTGCTACGGGAAATGGGGATCTTCCCAGAGCTGAGGGAATGTGTCAGTCAGAGAGGGAAGAGGAGGAGGGGGAGGAAGGAGGGGGAGCTCTACGATGCTCCAGGCGCAGGGAGAGGTTTGCACCAGTGACTGCTACAAACCCAGGAGCTGAGCATGAGGCAGGAGTGTCACATCTGACATAAACTGCTGGGCACGCTGCCACAGAAGCAGTTTTTGGTCAGATTCTGCTGTTCTCCATGATTTTAAACATGGAGCCACATCTGAGAGGTGAAGGTGTGTAAAACTTGGCAAGAAGAGGCCTTCACCCGAGGCACCATAATCAGGTGAGAGACCAGCCTGGGGAACAGGGGGTTGAGTAAAAATTAAATAAATAAAACATAGAGTGATAAACACAATGCTAAATAATAATATTCATCATAATAAAAGAAACAATGACAGACATTTGAAACGGAAACCACGGTGTGAGGAAAGACAGCTGATGGCTGGGGGGGGTGGGTGAAGGGGAGCAGGGAGAGGATGGAAGGGGGTTTAGGGAGACTCCAGAATCCCTGCCCAGCCCTGGGGACTCACCAGCTTCACTCCCGACAGCACTTCCAGGAGGGAGATGAGGTTGTGGCCATCTCTCAGGTCTTCATAGAGGTCATTGATGTGCTTGCGCACCTGGGGAGGGGAAAAGCCACCAGTGATGCCAAAATTCCCACCAGGGAAAGCAGCCTCCCCTTTTCCCAAACGGCCTGGCAGAAGCTGCTGCCAATTTCACACACCAAACCCAACCGTGACACCATCTGTACTCCAGGTAACCCCGGGATGCTGCAGGAAGGGCAGCCCCTCCTGAATTTAACTTCTCATTGAGCTTTCATTCCTCCCAAAGCACCCCCCTGGCAGCAGAGCAGCTTTTCACCACGGGCAGCCTCTCCTCCCCAAAGGAGATTTCTCACCCAGGCCTTGTCCTGGGGTTTTACCCCCCTTGGGAATCCCCGGATGTTTTCCCCCCCCCTCCCCGGCAGCCTCGAGATTTTTCTCTGTTTTCCCCTTCTCTGTAAGGTTTAGGAAGCAGCCAAAAGCTTGGCGCAGAGCTTTGCAAAGCTGGCAGGAAAACACAGCTGGGACACCCGGCCCCCAAACCACTTTTTTTCTTTTTTTTTTTTTTTCCCCTTCCTCCTCCTTTTTGGAAAATGGAGAATTAATTAAAACCCAGCATTAAAAAAGAAAGCAGGAGACACCTCATGGTGCTACGTTAATCCCGCTTAACAAACTTTGGGTCTCCCCTCCACCCTGGAGCATCCTTCCAAGGACAAAAATGCCCCTTTTTCCTGGCAAGGGGGTGTGAGGGGGAGTCAGGATCCCCCCCCAGGATGCACAAGCCTCATGTTAAGCAAGGATCAGGTGCCCAGGAGGGAAAGGTAATAAAAGGGCTGTGTGGTGATGCTAGAGTGCCCTCCAAAGGCTCCAGCACATCCTGCTCTGCTCTGACTCATAGGAACACTCAAAACAAACAGTCCTAACATTTTTAAAAAAATTTAAAACCCTTAAAAAGGCATTTATCTGCCAGTCTTGAGCTGTAACAGACAGAGAGACGGTAATTTCAGTGGCTTTATAACAAAATCCTTGACTCTTACCTTCATCAAGTGTTTATTGACCCATTTAGTGAAGGTTTTCTTTTGGACTCTGTCCCGTTCATCTGTCAAAAGGAGACAAAGGCAGCTCTTGGTCAGTGGTTCTCATGCAGAAACTCAAACGACTTTGAAATGACGGGAAGAGACAGAGGGATCGCCGGCGGTGCCAGCACGGATCCCAGGGAACAGAGGCAGCTTATTCAGGGAATGCTGCAGGATGGGGCCCTTCACCAGGCTCCAGCACAGCCCCCCCGGGCAGGGAAATGCCAGTCACAACAAAATACACCGGGTTTTTATATATATAAAATAACGATATTCAGCGACAGCAGCACGGGGATAGGTATGGAATTCATCCCCTTGGTGCCTCCCCTGGAGGCAGCACGGGGAGGGGAAGGGGGTTTGCCCAATTTTAGGAGGGTGTCCCTCTCCCCTGCCCACTCCCAGAAGGCTTTAGGGTGTTACATAAACCCCCAGATGTCCCGTTACAGGTCCTGGCCGGGCACTGCCAGCCCGTGCAATTAGCAGCTTATTCTGTGGCTGTATTTTTGGTTCATTGGATTGCCAGGATTTAATGTTTATTTCTGTCCCACAGCTCAGCCCTGGCCGGACACTGGGAGCTCTGAGTGCAGCCAGGACAGGGTGACAAGGTGGGTGCCATTCCCAGGGGGTCCCAGCCCCAGGGGGACGGGATGGGAGATTGATGGTGATGCCAAGCAGTGATGGGGGAAAGTTCTAGGCAGGCTTTTTGCTCCACAAAGAAAATAATATCAGAGGAAAACACACAGGCAAACAGGTGAAAGAAAAGAGCACAGGGGGGTCCCACTCAGCCCCCCAGGCAGTGAGGGGGGCTCAGGGCAGCCCTGTGCCCAGCAGGATTTAACAACACCATCCTGGAGCACAGAGATATCCCCAGCACCAAGCCACGGCACACAACCTCGAGCACTGCAATCTCCACCCAAACTCCAGGATACTTCAGGAAAGAACGAGCCCTGCTCACCCAAAACACATCTCTGACCATCAAGGCCTACCGGGCAGCAGCACCCCTTGCTTTGCTTTTAAGTCAAAAACCGAGAGGAAGGAGAAAACCAGCATCTCCCAGGCCAGCCCCGGAACCCCCACCTGCGATGGGAGGACACTGATGACCCCCGCACGACCCCAGGATCCCTCGGGAAAGCCTCCCAAGGTCTCCATCCACGCAGACTGGAAAGCACCACCCAAGGCTCTTCCTCTTCCTCACCCACCCGCGCCTTCCTCCTCCGAAAGCGCCAACACGTGGCACAGGGTGGCACGAGCGTCACCTCCCCCGTGCCCAGGCCACTGGCGCGGAAACCAGCTGCCAAAAAACCCACCCCCAGGCTGTGCCACATCCACCCTACATTCCCACCCCGCCGGGCTCCAGCCTTGGCACGGCTGCCCTGGCACCACCGGCTGTTGTGGAAGCCGTGCCGCTCCCGCGTGGTGGGATTGTTTTTTGGGGATTTCCCTCCAGCAGAGCCGCGGTGCCGGGTCCCTTCCCGACCCGTTGGGGTGGGCAGAGCCCGTGAGAGGGGGGTACTGACCGATGCAGCACATGCGGCACACCAGGCAGGCGCTGAGCCGCCTCTTCTCCCCGGACAGCAGCCGCCTCTCCATCGGTGGCCAGCGCTGGCTCCCGGCGAAGCGGCGGCACCTGGGCGAGGGTCTTCACCTCCAGCTCGCCAACCTGCACCCCCGGGCGGGTGTGGACGGATGAGTTCTGGCCTTCCACAGCTCCTCCCACCGAACCACTTCCTACCCACGGCGTCCCGGGCAGAGCCCGTTCCTCCTCCGCGGCATCGCCACCAACCTCTCTCTCTTTTCCCCCGGCTCCTCCGGAGGGGCTCCCAGCTCGGCGAAACCCTCACGACGGCCCCGGTGGGTTAAAAAAAAAACCACCAAACAAACCTCCCGGCAGCCGCTGCTCCCTGCGGAGGGTGGGCAAGAAGCGAAGGCAAGCGCGGCCAAAAGCTAGCCCGCGATGGGGATGCGGGCACGGGCTGGTCCCGCAGAGCCGGGCACTGCCCGCTGCCCGGCTCTTGGCTCGTTTTCCCTTCGTCTTGTTTTCCAGTTAACTGCACCAGGGACGGGGAGGGACAATGCCGGGCTGTTCTCCGCGCGGCTTCTGCCCCAAATCGCGGCCCGGGGGCTCCGGAGCGCTGCAGCCGGGACGCGGCCCCGCTTGGCACGCGGGGAGATAACGCCTTATCAACGCCTCTCTTCCTCTTCTTCTAAATATAATCCCCCTCGCAGCCCCCTTCTGCCGGCTGCCGGCCCGGCCTGCAGGGGCGGCAGGAGCTGCGTTTCCACCTGGGCAAGGTGAGAGCGCGTCCCCGAGCATGGGCGCACGGGGATGTCACCGGGTGCCGCACGGTGACCTCCAGCGCCGCATCCCGGGGGTGCCCACGGCCCAGAGGCTCCTCCACGACATCCCTCTTCCCATGTCCCGCAGAAATCGGGGGGGTTTTTCCTCCGTTTTTTGGGTTGGTTTTTTTTTTTTTTTTGCCCTGACTCGCCTCCTTCGGGTGGTTCCCGGGCTCTAACCAGATTAAACTTCCCCAGCCCGGACCCGCGCTATCAGCTGAGCTAATAATAATGCTGGTTACTGCTTACTAACAATATTAAGGCATTGTGAGCTTATCTCTGCCCAGCTAATCTTTTCCAGAGTCACCCCTGGCAAATAACTTGTCACAATCCCCCCTCCCCATGCTCGTCCTCCCCTTGGTCCAGCAGAGGTTTGCTGGCCACCAAAAACCAGCCAGGGACAGTCAGCAAAGGCACGGTAGGCAGGTAGGGGCAGGGCTGGAGGGAAGATGACAGGGGAAAGGAAAGGAAAATCTGCCCCATTCCAAAGCTAATGGCAGGAAAAGGGACTGCAGAGCCTCACACACAGGGCATGGAGCAAAGGCTGGTGGCAGTGACACAAGGAACATCATCAGCAAACAGAGACCATGAGCCTCTGCAGGTTTAATTAAAGCACACGTGGTTTAATTCCCTCCCCACCTCCTCTCCCGACATTGCTGGTCAGAGCTCAGCTCACCGCATCCCCACAAACGGGGATCCCAAAGGAACTGGGCACAAGCACATCCCCAGAGGCTCAAGGGGCTTTCCTGGGTGCACAAGGGGAAGGTGAGGTTTGGGGGTTCTCCTCTGCTGTTGAACTCACCCAGTGAAAGGAAACGGAGCAAACCATCCTGCCCCACGGCACTCCAAAAGCAGAAAAACTCCCACTCCCCATCCCGCTGGATCTCAGCATCCCCAGGCACTTTCCATGGTCACAGGGATGGCTCCCACAGGTGCTGGGTGCCAGAGGAACCCTGCAGCACCACAACACCCTGCACAGACAATTCCCTTCCCCGTTTGCCTGCGGCAGCCTCTGTCCTGGCAGCCTGCCTGTCCCCAGCAGCTCCCAACACGTCGGGCCAGGAGCTGCTGCTCCCCCCCAGATCTCTCCTCCATCATCACCGGCCTTGCTCGCTGTCTCATTCCATCCCTGTGCGCCTCCTCCTGCCTCAGCCTGCTGCCAGACCCTGCCCCAGCCCCAGCAGGATAAAAGGTGCCTGGCCAGGCAGCATCCTTCATCCCAACCCTGGCCTGGCACCCTCCATCCCACCGACGCCCGGTGCTCCCTTTTGGGATGGCCTTTTGCCATCCTTGGGAGGAATCCAGGGGGTTTCATGTTGCCCATCGGCTCCTGGAATAAAGTTGGGAAGCGGCTCCCAAACTTTCTCCTGCTGTTAAACCCAAAGGAACACGGGAGACATCAGACAGGGCACTGCCCCCGATGATCTTGCAGAGATCTCCAGGATATCTCCAAGCCCACGCTCAGTGTGAAAGTGGGACTAAACAGTGGGGTAAAGGACAGGTTGGTTACTTTAAAAAAAAGCCCAAAACTCCAAATTTTTAAGCATTGAAACCCAGCGTTTCCCCTTCAAGGCAAGGAAAGAATGAGAATGTGCAGGGGGCTTTTTGAACCTGACACTTTTGAGAGGGGAGGGGAGACATGCAAAAAAACCTGGCTGGCTGAGGAGCACAAAGTATTTAAAACACGCTGGCTGCCAACTTGAGAGCTGACATAATCCATCATGACAACAGAGCCAACAGGGCAGGATTTACGGAGCCTTTCACCCAGGGAGAGGAAACGGAGCCTGATTCAGCCTGGAAGAATGCACAAGAGATACCTGGGGTGGAAAAGTATCCAACACCCGGATATTTAATGAGGGAGACACCTGAGATGTGCTGATGCAAAGGAGAGCAGGGCAGATGCTCAGCAGAGCTGGATGAGCATCACAAAGCGAAAAACCTGCAGCAAAATGATCCTGGTCTGCCAGGATTGGGCTTTACCTGCCTTCTTCTGGGAAAAAGCAGTGAAAGAAAACCAGGTTTTGAATATACTTGCTGCTTGCAACGCTCACCCCAGGATTTTTTCCAAAAGGGGTAGATTTGGAAGGGGAAGCACCCCTCCAAACAGGATGGGATGGGGAAGAAACAGTCCAGCTGAGAAGCATCCAAACAGAGCCGAGAAGATCACTGGACACCACGGCCCAGCCGCGGAGATTAATTAAGTGGGCAGGTCAGCAGCAGGAATTGCAGCAAGGCTGGGTTTAGTGGGTGACAGGGTGCGTTCTGCATGGCGTGTTTGTGCAATTCCCTCTCAACCTCCCCCTCCCAGCAGCTCAGAGGGAGAAAGGGAGAAGCGGGATCCCAAAGCAGCATCCAGGGAAAAGTCTGCGCGCGCTGCCCGGCCGGGCAGTCCCGCCCCTTTGCATGGAAAAAAGGGAAAGAAAAGAAAAGAAGGAATCGGTCATGGACGCGGGGAAAGGGCCCCATGCGGAGGCGCAGGCGAGAACAAGCAGGGCTGGAGAGAAAGAGCTGGGAATCAAAACAAACAAATCCCAGGGGGAAGAGGTCGGGACGGAGCAGGAGCTACCAAGATCTCGTCTAGGGCCTGGAGCTATCCCACACCCCTGTAACGAATCCTTGCCCTCCTTGGGCAGTCATGTGCGAGCCCTATTTTGGGAAACTGAGGCAGGGTCAGCCCCAGCTGCTCGGCAGGGCCGTGCCAGCTCCAGGAGAAGCTCCCAGGGCCGGTCCTGCCGGTGCCGGGGGCTGACGGAGACGCCGCTGTCACGGCCAGGGCTGGGAGGCAGAACCCCAGCCGCGTGCCGTGGGACTGTGCCAGACAAAAAGCAGCCAGACCCCTCCTCACCCCAGCCACCCCAGCCCAGCGTAGGCCAGGAACGGGTGGTGGGGCTGAATTTCAGCACTCAAACCCTGCCTCCCCCTGCTCACACGGGCTCAGAGCCCACCCAGGACGCCCTGCTGCCGTGCCCTCCTCCCTCCTCCCCACAGCCACGTCCGTCCCCGTCCGTGCCACGGCTCCTGGGGAGGGAAAACAAGCCCTGGTGCTGCCGGCCATCTTAGCACTCCCTGCCCCCCCGGAACAGCCAGCCCTACCTTCCCTGCTCCGGCTCCTCCAGTACAGGACGCCGGCGATGCCCAGGACGTGGCTCAGGACAAAGGCAGCGGGTGGCAGATAGGAGCTCTCCGAAAGAGGCATCGCTTCCTACTCCCGGCCCGTTATCCCAAGCCTGGCTCCGACTTTCTTCCTCCTGCCGGAGCCCGGCATCGCCGGCAGGGTGAGGGGATGAGGGCTGAGCCGCTTGCCTGGAGAAACTTCCAAAACTCCCTGCCTGCGGCCGTGCCTGTGGCTGGCTGTGTCCTGCTGCGTCCCCGGAGCTGGCAGGGCTTGGGGACAGCCAGCGCCGCTGGGACTGGGAGATTTGGGAGCTCCAAGAGGGGGCGGGTAAAGGCAGAAAAAGCGAGCGTCAGGCCGGCTCAAACATCTTTCCTCGGAGTTCTCGCGGCCAAACTTCTCTGTTCAACAAACCCCCCCTCCCTTCCCCGCTTGGTGGGGAGAGACGTCATCTCCTCGATATCCATGGCCAGCCCCGCTGGGAAGGAGCCGCAGCCGAGGGGACATCGGCAGCTCACGGGGGGACTGGGACAGGCACAGAACCCCCAGCTCCCCCCGAAAGGGTGACAGGCAGCCAGAGATAACAAACACATGGAGGGGGAGCAGCTGGGACACGGGAGCAGCACTTCCAGGGGATCCCGGGGCTGGAGCCAGCACTGTCTGCTCGCAGGAAACTGCCCAGCACGGGGGCGAAAGCAACAAAATTTGGGGCTTCTCGGAGCTGAGGACCACACGCACATCCCCATCACCCTCTCCCTGGATGCTCGGAGTAATGTATGAACACCTCCCCCAGTGAGGAAACACCCCAAAAGATGCTCCGACACCAGAGGTTTGTGGGACAGTATCACTTCCCCACCCTTCCCGTGGCTGGGTGCCCCTTTGCAGCCCATTCACCAACGGTCTGCACCGTGTTGGGCGTTACTCAGCTCTCGAAACTCAGTTTGGGAGCTTGGGTTCTTTTCGGAAACGCTTCCGCTGCCGGCGGTACCAGGAACGGCACGGGGGAAAGCGAGAGCAGCCGTTGTAACCACAAGGAAACGGGGCGGGGGAGGCTCCCACAAAGCCTGGATTGATCTCACAGCCCCCCACGTCCCCCCGCCAGCTCCAGAGACAGAAATTGCCTCTCGGATAGGAAGCTGCAGGGAATTAAAGGCTCGTTTTTCACCCGTCCAAAGGTTCAGACAAGAGGGGGTTGTTCTGCCGGGGCTCAGGGGAGCTGTTCAGGTGAGGGTGGCACAGAGCAGACGTGCAGAGCACCGGCCTGGCTCAGGAGCGACTGGTGGGAGAGCCAGGAATCCCAGCTCAGGATTTACTAACCAGGAGATGCAGCTCATGCACTGCGCCAGATGCCATCCCACAAACTCCTGCTCCACTTTTGGGAAACCCCAGGAGGTCCAGGGTTCCACCAGGGTGCAAACAGAGATTTTTATATCGTATTTATAACCCCGAGCATTTCCCCAAACCCAACAGCCACCAGCTAGTCAGGCACACAAAGAAAACCCTATCAAGCAAAACCTGATAGACCCAAACATTTGCTTGAAGCATTCCAAAACCTGAGAGTCTGCCCAGAGCAGCTCTGGCTGCCCCATCCCTTGAAGTGTCCAAGGCCAGCCTGGACAGGGCTTGGAGCACCCTGGGATGGTGGAAAGTGTCCCATGGCAGGGGGGGATGAAATGAAATTATCTTTAATGTCCCTTCCACTCAACCAATCCCCCCAGGATTGTTCCCTGGGGGTTCCTGCAACCTCCACATCTTCTGGGACAGCAAGATGGGTGATTAAAAAATACAGAATTACCCCGGGGCTCGGCGCTGTTGCAATATATTCTCCAGAGCTCCATCCCTGCCTGGATGAAAAATATCCCAGCATAGTTTTGCTCCCAAGACGTCTGCTTTCTGTTAAAGCTGCAGGAGGAATGACCCACCACGAGGCAGGCACGAGGCCACCATAAATGGGCCCGTGGCCCAACCTGAGAGGGGCAAAGAGCCTCCTGCAAGGCAGATGAGTGCTGGTAACGTGCTGGAGCTGGGATGTGCCAGTGGAAAAGGGTCCAGGAAGCAGGAGCTGGTTTCCCACATCCCCTCAGCCCAGCTGCAGCCATGGGGGCTCAGCTGCTCTTGGGCTTCCCGGGTGTTTCCTGCATGGAGGGGATGATAAAATGCACTTCTGCCAGCTGCTCCAGCTGGAGAAGGCTTTGGTTGAAATACATTCTTAAAATATATATACATAATTGTGTGTAAATGTATGGTTTCGTTTCTTTTTGTACATATAAATATAATTTAATGGAATCGTAGAATGCCCTGACCGGGAAAAGACCCGCAAGGATCACCGAGCCTGACTTTTGAATAGATTATATAAATGTATATTTATACCAACACATCCCTCTGCTGCATCAGGACGCCCTGGGGATTCCTGTCATCCCAAATTCACCCGGCTCAGTTTAACAGCACCACCCCACTTTCCTCTTCCCACTGCAGGAGGCTGACAGGGCAGGGAGGAGGTGGCGGATCCGGGGTGTCAGGGGCCAACGTTGGGTTTCAGGGTGACTCTGCCGGGCTCTGGGGACCACCCAGCCCCCGGTGCAGCCCACAGCCCCCCCC
>VWZN01016282.1:1118296-1150865 GCA_013396955.1 Regulus satrapa | reverse complement strand
GGTCACGGCAGCTCTCCGGGAGCTCTCTCCGTGTTACTGGAAACACACGCTGAGCAGACGCTTCATTTCAGCCTCCCTCCTCCTCCCCGTGGCACTGACTTTGCGCAGAGTACCCGAATTATGGATCTGGGACACCCGTGGTGTATTGGGTGCCAGCTCACCGCCACCAGAAGGCTGCAGTTGATCCCCAACCCCTTCCTGCCCGGAACCTGTCATGCCTGCTGCTCCCCATATCCCTTAATCCACAGTCAACAAGCAGGGTGAGGTGGGTGGCACGAGATGTGTAAAGCTCTCTGGATCTCCCTGGCCAGGAGGTGAAGGCAAAGCGGTGAAGCCTCTCAGTGTCCATCCCAGGTCAGTTTCATTTTTGCTGGTGCTTTCCTGTCCCGAAATGCAGTCCGGCATCCCTCAGTGATGGAGGTCGATGTGTATTGGCGCCCAACTAATGCAACCACGCCAGCACCTCCACATCTGCCAGCCACTGAACAGCCCAGAATCTTCTCTCTGTCCTGTTGTGGCTGGGGCCCCAGCACCCACCCTCAGTCGGGCCTCCGGTCTCACTCTGGCACACCAGCATCGCCTGGCAGATGCTGACACCCCCTCCCCTAGACCTGCTGCACAGCATTTGTCATCTCCGGTGGGTGTGCCACAGAGGCCCGTCTCGTCTTCTCTGCATTGAGCGATGACAGAAGTGAGATCACACACGAGTGCTTGGGGCTGTGCGCATGTCCTGGTTTTGGCTGGGTTCGCTTTCATAGAGACTGCTGCAGTGCTGTGTTTTTTGCATTTAGTATGAGAATATTGTGGATAAAACACTGATGATTGAGTTGTTGCTCAGCAGGGCTCACTCTAAGTCAAGGCCCTTTCAGTTTGTCATGCTCTGCCAGTGAGTGCACAAGCTGGGAGGGAGCACAGTCAGAACAGCTGACCTGAACTGGCCAAAGGGATATTCCATACCATGGAACTTTGTGCCCAATATATAAATGGAGGGGAGGAGTTGACTGTGAGCTGCCGATGCTCATCCCTCAGCACTTGGGGAGAGGCTGGGCATCAAGTCAGACCAACAGCATTGTGCATGACTGTGGTCTTTTTCTTAGGTTTTATTCCTCTCTTTCATTGCAATTAGCATCATTAGTATTCTTATGTTTACTTTGCTTCCATTATTAAACTGGTTTTAACCCATGGGTTTTACTTTTTTCCTATTTTCCTTCCCACCAGGAGGTGGTGGTGAGTGAACAGCTGTGATGATACTTCAGTTGCCAGAGGGGGTTAAACTGCAGCAGTTTAAGCAGGGAAGGAGTTTGCTCCCATTTTTAATTCACGCCCCTGGTGCTGCTGCACACATGCCCCTGTTGCCAAGCAGAGGATCACCTGCCTTACTACTCTGTCTCCAAAAAACTTGCTCTGAACATGAGCAGGGAACCAAGCTTTTCACAAATGCAAACCAAATGAGAACCACTGAGCCGGCTTTACAAACCCATAAAATACCTTAAAAGGCAGTGGAGAAAAAACCTCTCCTCCAGAAACCACCTGCCTTGCTAGAGCGGGCAGTGGTGCACGGATAGCAAATAAGGGGCTCCATGCTCAGATTCACTCAATGGCACATCTCTTTGTGACTTAGCTACAGCACAGACCTACAACTAGGTGCAGACCTTTCCAGAGCTAGAGCCCAAGGAGGCACTGCAAGAGGAAAAACAAATCACACGGCCAGGACGCTCCCGGAGATTGAGATCACTTTTATTTTCAGTCATTTTGGCGAGGATGTGTGGGCAAGTGTGGGTGTGGTGCGTGTATGTCTGGGCATGCATGTGTGTGTGTGCGCAGAGTCCTGCCCAGTGATGTCGATTATATGAATACCTGCAGTTACAGTCCATGAACTGAGCCATGAAGCGTGTGATGAGTGCTACACTGAGGCCCACTTGCGTGCCTCTTCTTGTGCTTACTGCAGTGCAGCATCTCCACCTCCCAGCACTGCTGTTCCAAGGATGCCGGCCCAAGATCCCATCCGAAGGGCGCCAGAGGAACTGAGCTCTGGGATCTGGCTCTGCAGGAGTGAGCCAGTGGATTTTCATCTCACTTAGTGAGCTCTTAAGTAACATTTGCAGTTGCCTTTCACACAACCGTATCCAGCTCCTCACAGTGAGGAGCCTCGACTGCTTTGACAAACTTTAACTGCCTCAGAGGTACAATGGGGAAGAGAACAGGGACCCCACGTAAGCTCCAGTGCCACAGCACAGCCAAGCACATCTTGAGTTCCTGGGAAAGCAGCACCCATGTACACTGGAGAGTGTTTACAGCCATCGTGGAACTGTGGCATGGGGGATGCTGCAAGGGAGATGACCCATGCTTCTGCAGCCCCCAGTCTCTTCCATCTGATCTGAGAGACCATAAGGCAGGGCAAATCCCAAACTAGGCTCTAATTCAGTTTAACTTTTAAAAGCTGAATCCCCCAAACTCAGAGCAGAGACAATGCGTAAAGAACAGCACTGCCACGAAAGGAGACTAGTCAGAGGCATCCTGGCCTTGTGTTAGACTGGAAACAATCTTACTTCTTTTTGCTTACAGCACAGTTAAAACAGAGGCGTCCCATCACCCTGGACCCTCTGCAGCTGCCAGAAGTCTCCAAGTACTCCTGTAAGCCCTAAAATGATCTAGATGTGCAGCATCACCCTTTGGGCTCACTCTCACTCACCTCTACATGTTTGTATGCTGCTTAGGGACATGCAATTCCTCGCATTACACAGACCCAGAAGAAGGCAAAGCTGCTATCCTGGGGGTTTCACTTGGACGGATGCGGGTTTGAATCCCAGGTTTTGCTTCAGAGTGTAACCCAAGGTGGTCCGGGACATCCTCAAGCTGCTGAAAGTCCTGGAGTGCAAAGCAGCTCGCTAGCTCTGCTTCCAACCTGTCTGAACCAGTTTCAGCAGGAAATCAAAAACTGGTCAAGCAAGGGGTCTGCAAACCAATAAGCAAAACCAGTACAATCATCTTGAGTGAATTAGGCATCTAGGAGGATTGCCAGGAGATTCTCCTCCTATTCCATAGGAGTTAAATTCATTGTCAGCTCCACAGGGAGCCAGCTGATGCCCCAGTCCATTCTGACCTCTTTATAATACATCTTCAGTAAAGGCTGCAGAGTGCTCCGCAGAGGCCTTAGTCATTTCAAACAGTTTGGTGACTCTCTGAGCAGGGACAAGAACAGGAACATAATACATACTCTGAACTCAGGTATCTGCTGTCAGGGCACTGCATTCAAGCCCTCTTTCCTTGTGGCTTGATTAGTGAAAAATGACAGATCCTTCAAAAATACAGGGCCCTCATCCCATGGCCCTCAGGGATATTAAGTGGGGTCTGAGGCAGAAGCTTAGTAAAGGGACACTCTATGAGTACTCCAGGGTGCATCCTTAAAAAACAGTGACAGCAAAATCAAAAGTACTATGAGCCACTTGGTTTGGTTCTCTCGCATGGATCTCCCACCTGGCATCTGCAAAGGGGAGATGTTTCTGAACTGCATAGAAAATTAAATGGCTTTTGCATATTAAAAAAATTCAGATGAAAACACAGTTACACCAGTTACTAAACAGTGGGTGGATGAGCAATCACCGTTTGGTATTAAACAGACCCAACTAGATTGATCTCCATACTGCCACACTCCCGGCATTACGGCTTCAGTGCACAGCAGCAGCCTGAGTGCCTGCAAGGGCCAGGGAATGCTCCCACGGAGGTGGCACACCCCGGCAGGAGGGCTGCAGTCCCAAGGAGCAGGCTGTAAGATGTCTGCTCTGTCCTCTCACTCCTTCAGTGCTCATGCATCCCAGAACAGATGGGAACACTGGGAAACAGGTCTCCGGCTGGAAAAGGATTCCAGTTTGTGGTTTCTTTACAATGTGGTTTCCACGCAACTTCACAGCAACAAATCGCTAGTTTCTTCCTATGGAGAACGGAAAGAGAGGTGAGTAGCAGCAAAACAGGAGGAGAAGGCCGCCCAGCACAGGAGGTGACAGTAGGGAATGCTCTAACACAAGTTCTGACAGTACCAGGCATGTTTCGTGGGCAGCAAGACTCAGGACAAGGGAGTTTCCTAGCATTATTCCTGAGCACCATTCAAAGAACTCACCTCCCTTTCACCTCCTCCAGCCACCGCAGAAAATTTTGAGTCTCCAGTTTATCCACAGCAAGACAGAAGCACAATCAATTAACGATTCTCACTGACATAAGAAGGTTCTTTGCCAGAGGTAGCAAGTTAACACATGAAATCTGAGCCCAAGCTACCCTCCCAACCTGGAAGGATACCCTGAAAAGACAGGAAACTGACTGAGCTGCCAGCTTTTATTTGGCAGCTTTTCCCCCTGAAGTAAGGTACATGGCTTGATTTCTTCTACCTGGCCTCTGGCTCTCCTGCTGGAATGGGTTCTGCCCTGCTTTCCCAGCATTAAGCTCTTGCCAATGGGAAGCTTTACAGCCTTGCACATAAGGCTGGCGTTTGAAGGATCAAAAATCAGGGCAATATCATCTGTGCAACAGCAGCAGGTCCCAGCAGGACACATCACTGTCTTGCAGTGGTTGCAGGCCTTGCCAGCTCACATCCTGGTAGGCACCGCCTGCTGACTTGTACCACCCATCCCAGGTCAGCCATCACAGCTCAAAGAGTTGAGAGCTGTGTATTAACACAAGTATTTTATCTCTCAGACCTCCCCCAGCATCTGATGAAGGGATCCTGGCTCTGGAAATGCCTGCCTCCTATTGATTTACACTAAATAAATATTTGCATGGAGCAGGATCCACACAGCACAGTTACCAGGGCTCAGCTGCAGGGCACAAACTAACAGCAACATCTCAGAAGTCCTCAAAGCCACATAGCTGGGAGAGAAGCCAGAACTTTGGCACCAGTGCTCAGCCTGCCCTTTCCCACATCTGGAGAGGGAAAATGGCTGCTCACGAAGCATGGCTGCCAGGGTCAGCCCAAGGGGATCAGGATCAGTTTGTACCACACAGGCACACGCTGCTTCGCCAGATCTCTGCACAAAGATGCCTGGGTGCATTTCCTAGGAGGATGACCACGATCTAGATTCTCAGTGCTCTAGTGGACACAAGGCAGGGAGAGTACCACAATGGCAGAACCAGAGCATTCATACACGGCAGACAAGCAGCTCTTCAGGGACAATGGTAACACCAGGGATGAGAAACAGCATGTGCAAGAGGCACACTGACCGCCCTGCTTTTGTCCTTGCACGATCACAGCACATCCTCACCACTTCATGGCACAACATACGGGAATGCACGGGGCAGGAAACGCTTCCCAGCCTGCTTTTCTGCCAGCCTCCGCTCAAGATTGCTGCATGGGACACAGCCAACTGTTTTGTGGTGGAGCAATTTTGAAGGCTTCACAGCACCAACCCACTCCCCAGCAAAGCCTTGGCCAACTGCCACAAAACTCACTTGTCCAGGAACAAATCCAGGGAATCCCGCTACAGCTCATTTCAAGAGACTTTCCTCCAAGCAGGTCTGAATTAAATGGTATACCAAGAACATTTTTACATTCATCATGAGATCCAAATGGGTTTTCAACACACGATCAATGGGTCCACAGAAACCTATCCCCAGTGCTTTCCCTCCGGCCAGCGGCCCTGCCATCTGCAGCAATCATTTTCTTTCATGCCTTGTCATCCCCAACCTCCAGATGACTTCATCCACTCCAGCCATGAGGCCCCCCCACCTGGGAGCTGCCCCTGCCCCACAGCATTTCTTTCAGGGTCCAAAGTCCAAAGTCCCATTGATCCCCGTCAGCATCAACTCCACAACTGGAAAGATGGAGCACTGCAGAGCATCAGCCATGTTCTGCCCGGTGGAAAACCTTTGGCACCAGCACTGACGGTTTTATCTGGAAGAGGAAAGGATAAAAAGTAATATAGCAAGGTTTATGGTGCTTGTGATGAATAACCTAAGACATGCGATTTTCTCTAGGCTTCTAAATAGGGAGCGTGAAGTAATGTGAAAGTAACACAGGCCTTTTTGAGAACACGAGTTTCCTGCCAGCAGAGTGACTGTGAAACTGGGACACAGTTAAGAGATGCTGTGGAAGGCAGGCTAGAGGACAAGCAGGATAGGAGGCATAGCTTGACAGCACAGTACAACAAAAATGGCACCTGCAGGTTGGAAACATGCTGTGCCAAGTACACACACACACACACACACACACACACACACACACATAGGCAGTAGTGACTTGTAGCTCAGTATCAGAGCAGCTTTGTTTTCTGCCCCAGGTGGGCACTTCAATCTCACCTTCACACACAGCTCAACAGCCACCCCATCACTGAAGCTATTCTCTACCAGGAATGGTATTGTGGAATGGGAGGGTAGTGAACAGAGGGAACAGCATCTAAAGCTACTGTCAAGACACTGAAGTGACAGAAATAGGCATTCACATACAGCACAGCAGCAGACACCAGCAAGACACTCAGCTGCTCCTCTAAGCTCCCTACCAAATTCACTTGTGCCACTCCAATTAGAACAGACCACAGCTGAATTTCTGTTTTTCCAGAAAACTCATGCATCAAAGAGCCAAGGCATTGGCTGCTTTTGTGAGTGTTGTTCCACTTTTTTTTTCCATCACAACAGTTCTGTTTTCCAAGTGCATTCCTACTCTGTGAAGTACATATAGGCTACAGATGCACAAGAGCGCAGGGCTCCTGTCCAGGAGGACCTCACCAAGGTGGAGGACTGGACCAACTACAGTGCTGTAAAATTCAATAAAGACAAGTGTATAACTCTTCTCCTATAAGACAACCCCATGCACCACCATAACCTGGAATCCTGCTGGCTTGGGATCTGGTGGTGAACATGTTGAACACAAGCCAGTAATGTGTCTTATGGCAATTGAAGCCAAGTTAATAAAATAAAATAATAAGGGAGACTTGGATGGAACAAAAGAAAAGAAGTTCTGTCCCAGAATAAAGTCTGGAGAGGTGGTAGCACCTCCACCTTGTCATCCAAGGATGACATCCTCACCCATACAAGGTCCCAAGGAACCTGACCTACCTGTGAGAGTCATCCTGCTTGAGAAGGGGGTGTACAGAAAACTCCTGAGATTCCATCCTATCAAAACCCCAATGACTGCATTATCTCCTGATTTGTCCTGCCCAACGTGTGTCTTGCATCTGCCCCAGCACAGCTCAGAGAATACCTCAGCACATTTCATTGCACTCCTTATCCTCTGAGTGGGTTGCCTACGGGCACAAATAATCAGAACAGTCCCCAGGCTGTGGGGCTGCTACCTTGCAGAAAGTAGTGCTTAGTGAGGGCATGCTTTACGTAGGCTTTCTGGTGTCTACTGACAGGAGAATAGGTCTGCTTTCTGGTCTCACTTGGAACAAGGGCTGATCACAGTAGGAGTGGGGGGGTAAACCAAGGCAACATTAACTCGCTCGCTGCCGTTCTTGGGACAGATGATCTCCGTCAGTCCCTCTGGTCTTGGCTGACTCAGCAGTTCTCCTGTGAATAAAGGAAAACAATGAAAATTTTTAAGCATTGGCAAGACAATTTTTGCTTTTAGAATGCCCTTCCTCTCCCCCTCACCAGGTAAGCATCCATGCAGGCGAGCACTGCAAATCAGCTCACGGGTCCTGACACGTGAGCAGGTCCCATACACGTAACCATGGTGAATGTCCTGAGTACACCTTGGAGACATGCCGCTCCCCACACAGATAACATCTGCCATCTTTCCAGTCTCTGCTTTGAATCACTGCACACAGCCTTGAGAGCTCCTTAGGGATTCACAGCATCTAGATGGAAGACTCCCTAACGCCTCTCTCCCTGGGTGCATTTGCCACAAATGCCATGGGACTGCTGCTGCATCCTGTCAGGACCCTTAGCTATGCTATACTTTGCTGAGCATGCAGATCCCAGCTCCCAGCTGTCAGCTCTTCCAAAACGGAGGAATACCAGCTCTGTATTGAGTCAGTAGCAGTGGGGGGCTCTCACAACGCCTGGTATCCCTCTGTGAAATGAGTTGCGTCAGCTCTGCTGTTCAAGTGCCAAGTTGGCAGCTCCTCACTGCTGGCACCCTTGCAGAATGTAGTTCAGGGCAAGACACAGGTCAGCACAGTGAGAGGGGAAAGCCAGTTGCTGAGATGTGCCCAGCCCTGGGGAACACTCCCCAACAGCTTGTTCAGAGCAAATCAAGTTTCCTCCTGGCTCCATTCCGCACGACTGGCCCCAGCAAGGCAGATCCCCCAGCCATCAACACCTCCTCAGAGTAGTCCAGCTACAGCTTACAGACCCAACAGCACCAGAAACACTTCTTGATACCTGTCTGGGAGGTAGGGTCTGCTCTCAAAGGCAATATGGGGTCACTATCGAGGGCTCAATTCTTCTGAGTGCACTTGCATGGGTGCCACACAGAAGCACTACTACCCAAGGCAGAGATACCAGGTCACAACTTGGCTTGATCAGTGACTTTCTTTACAGGCAGCTTTAAGCGGGTTACAGCCACAGGTTCACACAAAACTCTCTGGACCCATCAATCAGGCTGCCACTGCAAGCTGTCCCCACTTTCACTAAAATACCCAAGGCAGATGGTCCTTGGACTCCTCTGTTTCTAAATGCGCTTGCAATAAATTCCTCTACCATTAAAGAACATCCAAAAATGTCTCCTTCTGTCTAGTGGCTATTGCTGGGCACCCCAGGAAAATCAGAAAAGAAATCACACTTCAAAGTACCGTTTAGCTTGTGCAGCAATAGCACAACAGGCAGCCCCATAAGAGGGCATGAAACCCTACAAATGCTGTTTCCCTCTTCTCCATCTCACACTGCTTCTCTTCACACTTCCAGGAAACAGCATGCCATTTCGTAGGGTGAAAACAGAGGGGAGGGCTTGGCAAGGAATACACAGAGCTCCCCTTGAGAGACACCCCACTTGTAGGGCCAGCAATTCCAGTTTGTTTCCATGGTCTGCAGTCTGAATTCACATTTGGTTTGAGTATCTCCCCTCACCTCACACCCACATTCTAACCTGGACCGGCAGAGTAACTTTTAAGTGAGGAAGATGCGTCTTCCAAACCAGAAGAAATGTGATGGCATTTGCAATTCAAAGTCAAGACTGCAAGGCAGCGTCTTCAATTACATGAGCTGTCATACTTTGAAATGCAGCACTGCACCCCATCAAGCACATACACCACAGGCCTCCACTTCCCAACAATTCCCAAGCTTCCAACCCCAGACTGACTTCCAAACTGCAGTATTGGTAACTGTACTGAAAGCACCACCTCTGAAAGATGAGTCACAAAATCAGTGCACCATTATGCACTTTAAAGACAGGCCTAATATCCATTAGATCTTAAGTCAGAGGAGTGCAATAAGACTGGTCTATCTGCTTAAGCCTTCATTCCTATTTCCATCTTCCCACTTCAGAAATACTTAGATGGTGATTTCTCACGCACAGGAGATTGTTGTAGGGTAAAACAGATTTGCAGGCAAAACCCTTGCTATGGTTCTTCAGTCACCCTCCTTTTCTTCATGGCTTTACCTTCTCCTCTAGGCTGTCTCTGGTACGAAGCTCACCTTACCCTGTACCCAGCCCCACTCCCATTTCATGCTGACATACATGCTGCTCCCCAGAAAAAAGACTTTGCTTACAATTTCTCTATAAGACATATCATGCCCCAAGTGGACAGAAGGTCACCTATGCATCCTTATTATTTTTCCCCATTTCAGATAAAAGATACCCTGCTGCTTTACTATACTGTTCTCATCCCCTTCTCATTGCAAACTGGTCATCTTTGCTGCACAAACTCATCACAATACTAAACTAGGTATAACTATCCAAATCACACCTCATATCACTACTGAATAAAAGCCAGGGCAATCTCAGGGCAATATGCAATGTAATGTATGCTATAACAAACTCTGCTTGGATACAATTCTCCAGGCCCAGAGTCTCTTGGAGGTTTCAGGAACCTCACATTTCTATTCAGAAATTATTCAAACTGTAGGAAATTAGCAGTAGAAGTCTTCAGGGTCACAGCAGGGTGGGAAAGAAAGATCCAGTGAGGTATTGGACTGATGGATACAAAAGGAAAAGTTAAGTGCTTGGCATGGGGAGGTGCTTGCTTGGTTTAATTATTAAGCTTAAATGCAGTTTAAATGTGGCACCTCTCCTCTGCAGTATTTGTTCTGCCCCTATGTACAGGCTGTATTTTGCACATTCCTCTGTGAGAATGTCACATTTTACTGGAAACCTCGGTTCTACCTACTCTCACTGAAAGGCTGCCTGCAGTAGCACACACAGCCATGAAGCTTATCCTAGTGTTAACACAGTCTTAAGTTTAACTTCCACAAAAGCCAATAAGGTTTTAACCAAAACTCCAACTACTTTGTCCTAAGGCTAAAGACTATGACATTCAAGTGTGTGAAGAACAATTTCCTTTTTCAGTAGACAGATCTGCATGGCTAAGATTATTCATCTGATTTAAGAGCATGAGCCCTATTTTTAAAGACACTTTAATGCCGGTACTTGATGACCAAGGTCTGATGTTTAGATGCATCTAAATCCCAGATCAGCTGATAGTAGAGGCACCTGCCAAGCCTGGGTTAAAGCACCTGCAAACAGAGAGCAAATGCTTGAGAAGATGCTCCTTTACTGCCTCTCATTTGCAATGGTACAAATGGTGCAGAAAAGTTGGATCTGTCCCATGGCCACCCTCCTGGTGTTTTAGCACGGAAATTGGTCTTCATAACTTTTCAAAATGTGCTGCCCAGCAAGTTAAGGTTGAGACACAAACCAAGACTCTGTCACAAAACTACCATGGTCAGTTTGGCTGCTGCCAGAAGTTGGTTTGTAAACCCCCCAGGCAGATGGGCTGAGCGAGTCATGCTGCCCACACCATTTAAAAGAGATGTGCTACACATGGACAATCCCAGGGAAAGGCAGAACAAACCTTCACCTTTTCCTGGGGCTCTACCAAAAAGTCTGTTTCCTTTCAGCATTAGCCAGCTCACCTGAAGCAGTTACTTCTATGTAAGCAAGATGTTCTTCACTGCCACTGCTTTATCCCAGAACAGACATAAGCACAGGCTCATTCAAAGCTCATGCCAGTGATCAGACCCATGCATGCTGCAAAGCACACTTCACTGGCCTTTAGAAAATACCCATGAAATGCCAGATACCCATGACAAATCAGAGAGCTAGGGGAGAGGCTGACAGCAAGAAAAGCGAGGACTTGTAGGAGTGTTTGGTTACTCCACGCTGGCAGCCAGACAATGCCAGCTGTAAGCTTACTTGGCTGCCTAACAGAGAGGAAGGTTTTGCATGCAGGATGAAAATCCCACCTAGACCACTTGCCTTCACACAGTTCCCACTTCAGTGGCTGTCCTAAGTGGCCCAAGGTTTCCCACTCATGTATCAATCATCTGCTGCAAGGCCATAGGGATGAGATTCTCTACTCTGGCCTGTCATGCCATCTCCTCTCCCTCAGAGCTCCCAGGACAACACATTTGCACAGTATCAGCCTGATGATGTTTATAATTTTCATGCTGTCACTGCTGCTGTCAGGATTTGGGCCCCATTGGGACAAACAGCCAGCAGGGGATGAGTAGGACCTGACCCCAGCTCTGTGGTGTTGCTTCTCTCTTCTCAGTCTGCCAGGAACCTTGAGGAGGCTCTTGCTTTACAACAAGGGCATGAGAGCCAAACCCAAGCTGCTTCTACATCTTGCCCCGCTTCGGGACTTACCCACTTACTCCATCATAGATCTGAGAGCTGTTCTAACCAAGGACCCACTGGTTTTTGCAGCCTCAGTGCTCATATGTTCTCTTACCCTAAATCCCTTCTCACTCCTCCTCCTTGCTGAAGGCCTTCCAACACAAACCACTGCAAGCGGGGTTGATTGGAGGTAGACTTTACATCTCAGCCTCAACTGCTTCTCTGTCAAGCCTCCTTTGACTAATCTTTGCTTTTGTGATGTCTCTCAGCACAGCACTCAGCAGTCATACCTTCAGAGGAATAGAGAACAGAGCACTTCAACACTGCCTGCATACCCAAAGCACGTGTCCCACGCTTGGTTTCCAACAGCAGTCAAAAAACAGGGCTCACATGAGAGCCCTGGCTCTCAGAACACCCCTCTGCATTGCATGCAGTCCCATCCCCTTTCATCCATACAACTGCAAAGAAATTGGGGCTGGAGAAGCTACAGCTTCTGTGCCCGGCTGCTTGTTGTTTCAAGGTTCAATAGCTGGAGCACTTACACAATTACATCAAAGCTGTCACAGAGGCAGGGCGAGATGAATACCCATGTGCACAGATTTCCCCTTCTGCTTTAAGTGCAGGAAACACTCTCACACACTGGGTCTTTGCAGCCAGCTCTACAAGAAATCTTCCAAGAGTCTTGGCAGAAGGAAAGGGAAGGAGATGGTGTCTCACAACAAGCCTGCTTCTACTCCACACCATTTAAATCTTCTCTGCCACTCTCTGCTTAGATGAAATTAATTACTTGCTTCATACAAATGTTGCTGTGCATGACACACAAGCTTATTCTTGAGCACTATGCACAGAAAATACTGCTCTGTACTGGTATGAATTTTTAATGTGCTCCTTGCAGCACTGCCTGCATGTCACGCACAAAAATATTCCCCAGAAAGATAGAACACTGCATTTGATTTATTTCTGGAGTCCTGAGCGACCTGATCTACCCGGCCTGCTTGAGGCAGAAGGCTGGCTAGAGACCTCCAAGTTAGGATTGCATTTTTTTTCTCATTGAAGGTCATGCTCTCCTGGCTACAAAAATAGGAAAAAAAAAAAAGAACAAAAAAGGCAAAAAAAAAAAAAAGCTGAAAGCAGAGACATCTGGGACAAAAGGGAGCAGAGTAGGGTGAAATGCAGATTCTGAACAAAAGTTTCATAAGGCTCATGTTGTAGTCCCCAGTCAGAGTAGCTTAGAATTAGCAAATAAAAACAACAACAAAATTCCCAGCCTGTCAAAGAGCCCTACTGGGAGAGAGTGCTGTGCAAGAAAAGGTAACAGAGAAGAAAAACTCTGTTGGTAAGTAATGATCACAACAGCAGGCTAGTGAGCAGAGCCACAGATCAGGTAAAACCCATGCCCAAGAAAAGCAAGCCTGGGATTTGATATAGTTGAAAAAGAAAGGGAAGGCTTGAAAACAAAAATAAAGCTTGCTCTGGAAATGTGGAGTGGGAAAGGCAGCCAGGTGCAAGGCAAAGGACTAATCTACAGAGGTGAGTCCCCAAGACCAGAAGCTGATAGCTTCTGAAAAGAAAAAGGTACGGAGAGCAAGGATCAAAGCTTTCCAAAATATGCAACAGGAACCGATTTCTCCTTTGAAGGATTCAAGACCAAAACCACCAACAGCTTCTCTGAGCACAGAGCAGTCTCCTATGGCTGCCCAGCTCCAAACTGGAGCATCACAGCTGCTAGAGGGCCAGGCTCAGCTTTGGGGCTGCTGGATGAGCATTGGACAACTTTTCAGCTCCTGCATTCACAGCATCAGCTGTCTCATGAGCCAGCACCTCATCTCAAGCCTCACAGCTCTGACTGTGGACATATATATGGCTCACCTTGCATACTTCCCCCAGATGGTTGCACAGGAAATTGTTTTCTCAAAGCTCTTAACTCAAGTGAGGTAAAGGAAACACAGAACAACCCCTGGAAACAGGCAGCAGTGCTTTTCAGCTCGGAGCTGACATGCCAAGCTTCAGAAGCCAGAACTGCAGTTCTCCAGGCCAGGAACCCCAGAGGTGTTGCAGAAGCTGGGCTCTGCTCAGCCCAAGCCTGGGCAGCTTTTTCCCCAGCAGCTGAGATCCCCCTGCACTGTACCTCCTACCTAAGGAGCTGCCAGGCGAGGTACCCTGGCAAGAAGCCCAGGGCTGTGCCTAAGGCTAAGGTGCTCTGCAGGGCCTGTCCAGGACACACAGGCCTAGATGCTGTACCTGGCAACCACTAACTCTATTTTCTGCCACTCGGGGAATGGGAGAGTCGCACAAATACCAGCTATGGTCTGAAAAGTTTAAGGGGGTTAAAGACCCTGCCTCTTCCCCGAGTCATTACAGGGTCAGCTAGCTCTTAATGCATCAGTGCCACAGCAGAAGAGGACATTGACACACCTGAGCATTTGCAAAAGCTCTGGGGAAGCCCTTGGCACTGGACAAAGCACACCTCCGGGTGGACAACTTGAATGGAAAGTGTTCTGGATGTTCAGATGGCTCAATGGCTACAGGGGGTTAATTATTCAAATGCAAAATACCGAATTACGATTCATACACTAGTTTTCCCCTCATGAGTTATTTGAGATAACCAGTGTGGCAGGGCAAGGCTTCCAAGTACAAAACCTGGAAAACTATGTTTTTGCAATACATTAGTTAATTATACTTTTCCCAGGCACATAGAAATTAACTATAGTTGTAAATGGAATTCAATTAAAAGCAAATTAAATAAAATCCCTTACATTCCCCAAACCACACAATTTAGTACTTCCCATCTGCAGACTCACAAACACAAATGTAGAGAACAGTAAATGATCAAAACAGCTCCATCAAAATAACTCCGGGAGCAGTCGTGAAATTTTAAGTCTTCTGTCTCCTGCTGGCAGTATGGAATAAGATGTTGTGAGAAATAAAAGATGGTTGCCATCTGAACTATTCCTAACCCAGTGTGGGTAAATGAGTGACCATCAGTGTGGCTGCACAATGAATGCAGCTTCTCTCTCCTCCTTCTGCAGCCCGTGAGACACCGAGGGCAGACAGCATGGATGCCAGGTGACACTGACATCTCAGCAAACTGCCACGAGGAAAGAGGGTTGTGACTTGTGACACTCCTGCTCCTTCCGAGAAGATGAGGAAAGGGGATGAACAAGATGCCATTTCTTTACTCTGTTCCATCAAATTCAATATATTTCAAATAGTATTTCAGCATGAGTAGCCTCCCTTGTTCAGCTTCATCTCTACCTATTCTGTTGGGCACTCCATCTTTCTTCTTCCTGAGCAGTAGGGAAGGTGGGAACAAGCCATCTCTTCCCGTTAGTGACCAGAGCAGAGAGTGCAGAAAGGACGTGACCAAAGGGGACAAGCAAACAGCACAACATAAAGTCTCAGAAAAATGAGAGGGGACACTGGGGAAAGATTGAGAAAATAAAACATTTATTGTTTTGCTGTCCTTCTAATATCTGAAAAGCTTTTTGAATTGGCAGGCTGCAATACAGCACTTTCTGACAACTGCAATACAAAGCCATGAAAAATTGATTTGCTTCATTAACATTTTAGGACCTTATTAGCTGGAACGAAATTGACTGTCAAGGCATTTTAAGGGAGAGTCATGGTGTAATGAGCTCAGTGCGAATTATCCTCATCCCAGAATAGAAACAGGCCTGTCACTGAGTAACCAAGCCCAGAATCTACCTTTTGGTTATTTTTATTCCACCCTTCAGCCATATCTGCCATAAGCACTTTTTCAGTTTGCCAAGGCAAGGCACCAACTGGAGAGAAAGCTGCAGCCAGCCCCAACCTGTCTGTTCTTGCCCAGTAACAGTGAGGGACACACAGAGAGCATCCACCTGAACACTAGGCACCACTGGCTGCACACAGTCCAGACAGCAAGAATTCCCACCAGTCTCAGCCCATCTTTCCAAACAGTAATTTCAAAGCTATTACTCCTCCATCACAAAGGAGATGCTGATACTTTTTTCATCCAGATGATCAGCACACTGCAGGTCCAACTAAATGGGAAAAAAAAAAAAAAGCAGTTTAAAGGAGTTCTCAAAGCCATGACTATGATAAACAGTTATCAGGCAGGGATTACCAGGACTGGTCACCATCCTCCTACCTCTGTCTCACTGTGTTTAGGTCACAACACATTAATAGGTGGCCATGTGAAAAGCCAGAGCAGGCCACACAAGACTCAGTCCCACGGACTTCCAGCCTTATGCAACTGATGAGACAGAGCCCAGACAGAGCCCAGACTCCGCCTGCCCTTTTGCTAAATTCAGAAAATTAGTCAAGTCTGTGAGACATTTTTCCTTACAACAGTCTAGTTACTAATATTGCACCCAGAACTTGCTGATCGTTTTCTGCCTGCTCCAACACAAAAATTAGAAAGCCTTGGTGTAAGCACTACGTAGTACACTTGAGGAAAGCAAAAGGAAACACCTGACACAGACTGCAGACTGCTGCAACACAAAGGTTCACAAGCAGACCAGACCATTAACTGGCAAAGCGTCCTTAAGCATTATTAAAGAGACAAATACATGTGCTGATGTCATCTGCTGATGACACACTGGGAGAGCATTTGGGACAATTTTTTTTCCCTCGCTGGCTTACTCCTTCCTCACAAGATGTCCATGAATGCCATGGCTGAAGGTAGGATTCTGGCTATGAAGTTAACAGGCCACTGGGAAAGTGAAAAACCTGGAGTTTTCCCTTGTAGTAGCATTTTACATTCTACCACTGCATCCTTTCTTTTCTTCTCTTTTTTTTAAAAAAAAAAAATTTACTTGCTTTTTCCCAGCCAAGAAAAAGAAGAGCAAACCAAAACACACATGCAAGACATGCATCTATGTATTGTGCAAAACAGTTTTCTCTGAGATCAAGTAAACTTCTTTCTGAGTAAAAGTAACTTGACTCCATGAGCTGCTGTTGCCTTAGGGCTATTCCAAGGTTTCAGTGCAAACCGAACTGGAAGGAGCTGCATTTTCAAACCTGTGATGTTAAGTATTCTCTCCCAGATCACTTAAGGCGAGATGCATGCACAAAATTCCTCTGTAAAGCTATTCTGGTCACCCTAAAACACTTGCTGTTCATCAGGACAACCACAGAGTCCACTTAAACACAGGAACATTTTTGTTTACTCTCCAACATCAATTAGTGTAAAGAGAAAAGTCTTTACACCAAAGGTCCTGCTCATATTTAAAATAAACTGTTTTACCTGGTTATTGACCCAACTTGAACTCATCCCTGTTCTAATCTATCAACATGACTTCATATTGAAGTCACTTTACTGGGGAATTCGAACTATGCATTTACATCACAAAATGTATTCTAGGCTCATGCTTAATTGGAACAAAATGCCTCTTTGGCATTCTTCCTTCAAAGCTATCCACTTTCTACACAGTAATAACTAACTCCATATTACATGCTGTCCACAGGTATGGCTTTAGCTGACCAGGAAGCTACAGGATCAGAGAAGTTTCTTTAATTACAAGGACATGAGATATAATTTCCTTCTTTGCATATATTTGTTTCATCTACACTCTAGTTTGTTAAGTACATCCTTAGTCAAGTGTTTCTTCCTTGTGAATGTAGCTTGAGTGTGATGTACATTTGCATCAAGCTTTATGGTTAAAATCAGAGGGAGCAGAGCACTGAGACCAGTGTCCAATTCTCCTCTTGGTCTCATGCATAGGGCCACTATAAAAACATTGCTGGCGCACGTGGAAGTGCCCAAGCAGCATTCCACAGAGCTCAGAGCCTGAGTCTCCTCATGCCAACAGAGGTGGAAATCTGACTTTTGTATCCAATCTGCTCTATTTGGTCGGCTTAAGATATCTTTTGTTATGACCAAAATTGCTGTCTTTGAAGTCTGAGTGACCTGCTGGCTTTTTCTTGCTCAATGATAGAATAAAGCTCCGTCTGTGCCTTTACTATTAACAGCTTTTACTTGCTGTCTTTTCCAGAGAGGACGATAACTAATCTTTTAACTTTTCTTTTTGGTTGATTTGTGATTCCCCAACATTTCTAATAATTTAACCACTCTTTCCTGAACCCTCTCATTCCCTAATACCCAAACAGATGACAGACAGTTAATTGCTGTAAATCAATGCAATAGCTCGCTTTTTCTTACAAATACCTTTTTCCCAATGAAAAGTTCTTGTTTATGAACTTAATATTACAGACTGTTTTATTATCTCTGCTGAGACCAAAGCTTATTTCTTTTTATTCTACCTTTGGTAGGCCTCCCAGTGAGAAGTCACGTGAATACAACAACAATAGCTTTGCTACTTAACTCTTACAGAGTTTATTGCCCGCTAAATGCCATCTGGTCTGGGTTCTCAGTGCCCAGAAGTCAACTGCAGCATCCATCTTTGCTGTTTAAAAATCACTTTTATGGTAGTCATGTTTGTTACTGAAACAGGAAGGAGCTCTGGGGCCCAGAAGGAACTCATCAGCCTTCCAGGGAGGCAGCAATGCTTCCAGGAGAACTTTTAACTCCTCCACCATTTCCTCTAATCCCCCGCACCTTTCCCTCATAGGGAATTCTATCCTAGAGCTGAGCTCTGTCCTGGTCCCCTCTTTGTGCTGTAAATCAGTATTATTCCTAGGTTTCCATGCAATGGCAGAGCAACAGCCAAAGAAATAAGATCAATCACACACACTGTATTCCATTGCCACTACGAGAGAAGTGAATGCTGCACTTTGTCCAGGACTACAGTTTGTTCTGAGATGCAGGAGGCCCTACAGGACTACCAGTGTTTTGGACACAGAGGGTTAAAAGAGGGAGTAGAAGCCAGACTGGACTGGATCGAGCCTTTCCTTCTCTCCACCACCAGAAGTCTGCTCTTTGAGTGAAAAATTCCAAGAAAACACAGACCTACGAGCTGCTTCTATCTGTGCACGTAAGGATTTTGCATGGCTGGTGCTAGTGGAAATGTGTCCTGTAGTTCTGGACTTCACCAGCAACTGCCTGGGAGCCAGACAGAGGCACCCCTCTCCCTCCTCCCTGAGCTGGTTCAGTCCCACCTCCCTCCCTCCATCTCCTGCATTCTGTTCTTAAACACTCAAGCCAGGAGAACAGTCCTCCAAGCAAGGCAAAGCTTTATTAGAAATGACTTCTGATTAAAAAGGGGTTTTAAATCCCTTTGTAATGATGACTGGATTATCCACATCACGCTGCATTATGCGACTGAGAATAAAGCAGCACAGAGCGAGGGGTAAAAGCGCTGCCTCCAGCAGAACCATAGCTCTGTGGGCAGTTCTCAGTTCCAACACTCACCTGCAAGATTCAGATGGGATCGGGTGCACTTGTTACATTCCAAGCAGACAAAAGGAGAATCACACACAAAACAAAGCTCGTATGATGCAGCAGCCACAGAGCAGAGGCTGTTTTGCAACACAACTTTCAACCAAAGGTGCTGTTTCAGGGAAATACTGACGCTAAATGCTTCAGGAACCACAGGTAAGAGTAATAAACTCTGACCTGAAGCCTGGGCCTGCCATAAAACATGACAACTTGTGATCCTGTATGAAGATAAACCAAAGGCTGGTCAAGAACTGCCTTCAAGCTGCCCAACCTCACTACAAGGACCACGCTGCCAGCACCCTGGTGCCCAGGGACAGAAGCAGCCATGCAGTAAGTGAAGAGCCACACTGCTCAGCTTCCCTTAGCAAAAAACACCTGGCCACACTTGCACAGATGCCAGCTTTTAATGGGAAGCACAGTTTTAGCATCTGCAAAGCACTGGACCAGAAGTCCAAGCTACAGATTCAAAGCCAGCCTACTGCACTTCCCAAAACAGCCCACCAAGCATCTCCCCTCATCACACCCTCTTCAGCTAGATGGTTGGTTGGGAGGGTTCCTTTATTTATTTTAACTTTTTTTTTTTTTAATCATATCCCTGTCTGAATCACTAAACTGAACATGATCTTGCCATGCTTGGCAACATTTTCTTAACATTGTGTTCAACTTCAATGTAGGCACTCAAAAATTTGTGTGTGTGTACGTATATTACATGCAAAACATGCTCTTTTGTCAGAGAAGTAAGATGTGATTTATTTCAAAGAAGAACAAGTTAAAACTAACAGGCACTTTCAAAAGCTTTGTGGTAGCTTTCCATTACAAATGACACAGAGAAAGGTTTTGGGTTTTTTTTTTTTTTCTGATCCCAGGGGAATGTTCCCAAACTTTTCTTTCATCCAAGGAAGTCTTTAGTTTGGCTGAGCCTTTGAGGCTGAAACACATTGCTTAGGAAAAGATACACACAAGACTCTTGATTGAGTATTTCTGCACCTCTCCCTAGGAAGGCTCCAAGCTGACCACAGCAGCTACTTGCTGAGCTGAATTATTTGCCTATGCAAGCACCAGTTAAGATCTTGCCAAAATCCAGGCAGGATCACCTCAGAGCCCTTAGGGCTCCCTCTGGGCACACACATGCTCCTTTGAGAAACTACAAACTTCTTTCTTACTCAAGCTGCCATGAAAATGTCACCAGTGTGGGATCACAGCATGATCCTTCACATGACAGCATGAGTGAGACTCCCTGCCCAAAATTCCTGACAGTACAGGTTCAGGTATGCAGATCTGGCTGGGCCTTTTCGTGAGGACAAACCACACTGGAGTTTCCCTCCCTGCATACCCCTCTGGCACCATCATGAACCTGAACAAAAGCAAATGAGAGATGAACACAGTTCCAGAGTGAAGCTCACATTGCCTCCACTTTCGCTCGCTGAACATTTCTACACAATTGTTCACCAGAAACTTAAAATGATGATGAAGTAAGAAATAAATTCTTGGTCAGCAAATTTCTGGGATATTGAGGTCAGCAAAAAAAAGGCATCTTTTCCCAGCATCCCAGCTGTCTTCCTTCACTCCATCTCAATATGAAAGCAGGTGTGAGATGTTCAGAAACAAGTCAGAAGGCTGTAGAAGCACAGCATTTAGCTGTAATAAAATAAGAGCTTGAACCTCCTCAGAGAAAGTTTTAACAAAGGAGATGGCTTAAAAAACACCCAAACAACACCAAATAAAAACCCCAAACTAAGATGAGTAGGAAAGTGTGAAAGCTTGAATTACATAATCCTGACACCAAGAGCTAAAAGGTGCTCAGCAGGGCACGATTCCACCAGTGCATTTTCCAGGCAGGGATGGCTCAGCCCTGGTGCTAACAGTGTACAGTGAAATATCCATGTACTAAAGAGACCTGTGAAACCAGAGGCATGACTAGTTCCCATGTAAACTCCCACAGCATCTTCTTGTTTGCTGCCAGCCAAACACCTTTCCTATACTGTCCTCCTTGAATTTGGAGGATGAGTGAAGTACTGGGGGGTGTGTGTGTTTAAATCCATCACCACTGCCATCACTCACCTACACCTACAAGATGCTGAAGGAATTCAGAGCCATCAAAGCTCTGAGCCCCAGAGAGCCTCTGCTGAGCAGGCAGGGCTGGAGAGGGCTGAGCAGGGCTGTAAGGGGGCCCCAGCACAGCACTGGCACATGCTCAGCATGAGCAGGCTGCCCTCAGAGCCCTGAATCTGCAGCACGGCCGCCTGACTTCACAGAAACACATTTCTTCTTTCACACTGTAGCCATCACTTAGTGTCCAACCAAAATAGATTTAAGCTGTTCCTTGGCAAAAATAACAGCGACCAAGAAACGTTATGTCAGATCACAGGAAGGGGAAGCTCTTTTTTGTTAGATTTTCTAAATTTAGCCACTTTGATATACCGGAGTCATATGGATATGAGAATTTTCCAAATCTAGCGCATGCATCACTGTCTGAAATAAGAGCATGAAAATGTCTCGGACAAAGAAAGAGGCTGTTCAAAAGGAAGATTTAGAGAAATGCACTGGGAGCTGAGAACTCATCTGATTATGCAACGAGTGTAAGTAGGCCTGGTGCTTGCTGCTGACTCCCTGGTTTGGAAACCTGCCACCAAGCACCCTCTGCTCCAGCACATTCAACCCCATGCAGCAGTTCTGTCTATAAAATTGTGGTGGGTTAACCCTGGCTGGATGCCACATGCCCACCAAAGCCACTCTATCACTCTCTTCCTCAATGGGACAGGGGAATACAATGAAAGGCTCATTGAGGTAAGAGCAGGGAGAGATCACTCACCAATTGCAGTCATGGCCAAAAGAGACTTCACTTTGGAAAACTAATTTTTTTTACCCATCAAATCAGAGAAGAATAATGAGAAATAAATCCAAATCTTAAAAATACCTCTGCCCTACCCAGTCCTTCCTCTTGGGCTCAACTTCACTCCTGACTTTTTTCCTCCTAATTTGGTCTACCTCCTCCCTCCCCAGTGGCACAGAGGGTCAGGAATGGGCTCTGCAAGTCAGTTCATCGTAGACTGCCTTTGCTGCTCCTTCCTTCTAAGGGAAGGACTCCTCACACTTTTTTCCCTGCTCCAGTGCAGGGCCACTCCCACAGACTGCAGTTCTTCATGGACTAGGGTCTCCCATGAAGTCGTAAGTCCTGCCAGCAAACCTACTCTAGTGTGGGCTTCTCTCTCCATGGATCCACAGGTCCTGTCTGGAGTCTGTTGCAGCACAGGCTTCTCAGAGGATCACAGCCTCCTTCAGGCACCTACCTGCTCCAGCTGCAATTGCTGCTGCAAGGGTTTAGGTTTTCTCCCCCCTCCTTCTGTGTTATCCCAAAGGTACTACCACCATTGCTCATGGGCTTGGCCTTGGCCAGCAGAGAGTCTGTCTTGGAGCCATCTGGAATTGGCTCTGTCAGAGAGATGGGAAGGTTCCAGGAGCTTCTCACAGGAGAAAACTCTGCAGGGCCCCACTCTGGCTACCAAAACCTTGCCATGCAAACCCAATGCAAAAATACAGCTGCACATGGCAATGGCCTAAGAAGCACCGTGCAGACCAGGAGAGGAAACGCAAAATCCTCCATCTCTCTCCCTCGCTGCAGTAGCACAGACATTAAAAAGATAAGTTTGTCCATCTTCCCCCCTGCCTGGAATGTCCTGGAAACACACAGAGGTCCACCTGCTTGTTTCTCTCTGAACACAGCTGGCTTCCTGAAGCTACAGTCCAGATGAGGCTTCCCCAAGAAAGCCAACCCATCCAAAAGGACCACCCAGGGAATACTTTGAGCCAGAACTGATTATTCCAGCTCTCACTGCTTGTTCCTAGTTGGGCTGCTCTGCGACACACTGGTGCAAGAGAGAGCAACTCCAGAAGTTCAACAGCAGGACAGAGGCTGGCTGGCTCAAAGCCTGCATTACAGCAGTGGAGGCCAAGCCAGCAGCTGTTCTCTCAACCTACAGCACACTTTAAAAAAAAACCATTTTAGACCCAGGAACAGCTCCCTATCATTAAGTGAGAGTTTGGCACCCCACAGCTGCTGCTCAGACAGACACCAGTTTGTCCGGATTTGCAATTTCCCATGCCCTTTGGCTACTCCTGGGTGTCTGCAATTTGCAACATGCCTTCTTGTCGAGCAGATCTCTCAGAGGTGTGCAGGGCAGCCTGGCCACCATCCTACTGTCACTTCTGCTCCAGCTCCTGTGAATCCCGTCATGACTAAAGCCCCCTGCTAAGGAAGGTCATCGCTCCTGTGAGCCACTCACAGCCTCACAGATGAATAATTACAAAAGTAAGGGAACAACTAAGTTATGTAGCTGCTTCGAGTCCTCCTTTGGTCCCATACAGACAAAGCCCCAGCTGTTCAGTTCTTTTTGGGGACTTACACAAACAACTTGAACTATTCCCTATCACTCATCATATTAAATACAGCTGCATATTATTATACATTGAGGATGTAATCCTGAGAAGTGCAAAGATCAGCAATTTGATAGACAATCATGCTACTTTCCCCATAATGTAGTAAAAAAGAGCATGTGTACAAACTGTAGAGTTAGACATTATATAAATATAGAGAGAGGGTGGAAAGCTAAAAATTCAAATGTCAGGAAGGTCAATATGAGATGACTGCTTATCAGAATGGATCTTTATCACCAGCCATTACCCCATCTTTTGGTACTTCATTCTTTATTGATCTCAGTTTTTCTGAGAATTTTAATGACAGATAAAAATGCAATTGCTCAGACGTGGGCAACATGAATATTTAGAGTACAAGACTGATGTCAGGCAGCCAGCCTCAGACAGATGCCCCTGCCTCTCCATCCTCCACACTGTACAGCCTGCACATTTCAGCTCTGCACACTGCTAAGTTCTTGCTTTCTGACACTATCTGTTCAGGAAAAAACTGCTTGTCATCCATACCTGACTGCTGCTTTTAGAAAAGAGGCCACGGGAGTGGAGAGAGGTACTAAATGGCCAGCAACAGAGTTCCACAACAGCAGCAAGAGATGCAGCAGGGAGCTGCTGCACCACGCAGACTCGTGGTCTGTACTGCAGGACAATTTTGAAGTTCTGCTTCGTCCATCATAAACTTCCAGGAGCAGCATGATAAAGATGCCTTTTTCTTCTGCTGCAAGAAGCTCACCCTCTGTATGCTGCTCATGTAGCAAGGGGTGGGGTGTCTTCCTAAATCTGAGAACACGTGTTTTGGGAGAGCTTTGGGACAAATCAGCCCTTCCAGCAGTCCTCTGCTGCCAACCTTGCACTGATACAGAAGAACCTAATGTGCTGCACTTGTCTCTCAAAGTCAAGCAAGGCCAAATCCCTGTACGCCTTCAATATTTTTCCACTGTGTGGCTTCATGAGGCAGAAGCTGCTAGACGTATTGGAAGCAAATTAGGTCAAGCACTTCTATCTAAACCAAACCCTGCAGATTTTGATGCTGTGAAAACCACAGTCAATTCATTTTTCAGGAAGTTCACATACAACCCTACCCTGCTGCACAGCATGATCGGTCCCTTATTGGATACCATTGCTCACTGGGTATTGCTGAAGAGAAAAACACTTGCTAAAAATGCAAAGAATATGCTCCAAGAGGAATTCAGCACACAGACTAGAAAGTTACTATGTACAGATCATTTAAGAAACAAATCTTGAGTGAAGTGTGCCATAATCTTGTAGGATTAATCTTCTCTCAGGAAAAAAGCCTACAATACTATCACCAGTCATTTGTGAGCATGAGGCACATAAATCCCTGTCCTACCACTGCTGTACCTTTGTTTTGTTCCTGGCACATGGTAACAGGAAGAGACTGAAAACTCTACAGAAAGTGATGGATACCTCGAATGAAGGAGGAAGGAGCTTTCCCAGAACAGTGTAAGTTCCCTCAGATAACACAAATAAAAATGCTTCTCTAAACTGAACTCTTGGCAAACATCACCCTAAAACTGGGTAAAAGAGATATCCTGGTATTGCCTTCATAAACAGTCTTGCAGAAATGCACTTAGACAAGCTTGCGAAATCCCGCCAACAGAAGCCCAGCAGAAGTCTCCCATCATCTTATCAGCACAATTCAATGTATCCCAGATCAACAACAAAACAGCAGCTTCCTGGAGTGTTCAAGCACCAAATCTGAGTCAGCACTTGGCAGTACAAGGCAGGTCTGAACAGGATTTGAGATTGAACTTTATTTTGTGCTGAAGGCCACTTGCCCTCAGAGCTCAGTTTAGTCTCATCCTCACGAAGCAGTCAGTTTAAAGTCAGTTTGACTGAAGGACCTTGCTCATCTCAAAGCTGTTGTTTGGTTCACGCAGAGCTTGCATGCTCAACTGCCAATCCAAATTAATGCTACCTTGTAAAGTCCATAGGTCCTAGGCCATTTTCACACTCATCCCGCAGGAATCCACAGCTAAAACCAGTAAGGAATGTACCCACTACACTTTTGGGTAAAGCTCAGAGCTCTTGAAAATTACCACTGGGAAAACAAAAAAACAAATCTGAAATTAAGGTCTTGCTTTAAACCACAGCCAACTCCAGCAGGCAAGTACTCCAGCAGTCACAGCTCAGTCTGAGCACAGCCTCCATCCACTGGCCACAGACAATCACCCCCAACCACAGAACCTGCACAAGTCTGAAATCACAGTACCACTGACCACGCTGGCAACGCGAGCAGTGTTACCACCGAGCTTTAGCCAGGAAAATGCCACAAGTGCAATGTGTCTTCAGCCTCCAGCAGCCTCCTGAGGCAGAACCGTAAGCCCTCAAAGGTGGGCATCCCACCTGAACATCCCAAATAAAATTTCTAACAAAGCCAACCAGCCTTCCCACCCCCTCCAGGTCTTGTACCCCTCCACATCTCAGTTCTTACACCTGGTTCCCCAGAAAGAAATTGCTAGAGGACAAAACTCTCCCAGCTAGTCAGCTGGAACAAAGGCCACATTCACACAGGTGACCTTGCCATTCAAGACTGTAAATCTCATCCATGCAAACAGCTTCTAAAAACACCACAGCCTACTCACCCTGTGTATAAGACAGCTCCTTCACACTATGGTCACCAGAATCCCATCAGCTCGGGCAAGACCACCATATAACACACCATGGAGGCAGGCTAAGATCCTGTAACTCAACTGCATTACTTTCTCAGACACAGGTAAGTTCTTAGCTAGTCAAAAACACTGACACATTTTGAATTTGGTGGTTTATAATTCACACACTACTTTAGGCACTCCCTTCCCACTCCTTCTCCCTACGAGGAGCTCTCTGAAATAGGTATCCCACAACCCCAAAAGCACGTGAGAAGATGTGACCTGATTTGGCACCAGCCTGCTTACTCTCACCAGATGTCCACTGGCTGTGTGACAAGCACAGGTACCACAAATACGGAGAGGGAGATAAAAGGACATAACTGATTATCTTGTACTCAACCCTCAGAACAAAATTTTCTTTACATATCTCTGAACAGAGATCTCTATACAGAGCTTATTCTTCCTCCATTCATGATGGGGGGTGAAGAAGGTAGAAAAAAAAATTGTACACTGATGACTTCCAAGATTTCAAACCCCCCACAGGACTTTCCAGTAAATACATTTTTCCCCTTCTTCCCTGACAAATTGCTTTCAAGAGCCAAACAAGTAGCCTGCACTATTACTAGCAAATTACTAACTGGAGAGCACACTAGGCTACCACAGTTGCCTGTTTAATATTGCAAAAGCAATGGACATCACAGCATACAGGAGAATACCTACCAGATGCACTCTTATTCTGTTTTCAAACTGATACTGGTTTTTTACACCTCTATCCCCATGTCAAGTAACACGTTCACATCCCCAAACGACAGCAATGATTCAGCACTGTTGGTGATTTTCCACTGTCCTCTCCTGAGATGTATAAGGAGTAGGCCCCTGTAATACACCTTCATGTAGATGGTTCAAGTGCTAAATCTCAGCTAAACTTACATGGGAATACTTATCTCCCTTCAGTGTTTGTAGAAGGAGATGTGTGAGCACACAAGACAATGCAAAGCATGTTTGATGACACCCGTGTCCACAGCCTGCTGAAGAAGCACACAAATCAGTCCCCATGTAATCAACTGACTCCCAAGAGGGGAAAACCTCCATCAACAGCTTACCTCACCCTGACAGTCAGTAGCTTTTAAACAGAGATCACACAATGAAACAAAGAATCATTTGGTACCCAGCAACTCTTTTATAGGTCATTTCTTGCAGAGACAAATTTCAGCAACTGTAATAAAAAATACAAAACAAAACAAAAAAAAAAAAAAAGAAAGTAGTGCACCGAAGGCCAAGAACTCTACTTTGCTTCACTAACCAAACCAAAAAGATCCACTCAACCAAATCTAGCATCTCCCTGGTTCAGTGGTGGCAGATCAAAGTCCAGAGGCTCAATGCCCAGAGATGACTCCCATGGGGAACAGGTCAGGGCAAGACAAGTTGTTAAAGGACAAACTAGAAGACCTTCCCTGTACAGAGCTGCCACACCAAGAAAGCTTTATTCTATCAGAAAGCTTTCTTCTATCTATCTTTTTGTATAAGGAAGAGGATTCCTTCAAGCAAGAAAAAGGATTTCTTCTAGCAGTGTTCAGTGTGCATTTTGCATTCTAATTTTAAGTAATTTTAGCAAGTTATATATTAAGAACTTTAAAATAAAAGCCCCCAAACACACACAATACAAGGTAACCAGACACTGCAAGACAGCTTTAGGAAGGCAATTCAAAAACCTCAGCCTTTCTTCTGAGGCATTCACATTCCCTCCCATTCCTGCATCCCCCAGAATGTCAGGCACAAGCCCAGGTGTGCCCTGACTATTTCAGTTCTTTCCAAAGACTGATTCCCACATCTGTACCCCACCAGGGACAGTCCCATGGCAGCCATCCACGCTGCATACCACACTCTTCCTCTGGCAATTTCTCAGCTTCCTCCAAGACCACAGAAACATTTGTTGTCCCTTTCAACATGTTGTTTAAATTAGAGGATGCCACAGCCACCAAACAAGAGTCTTCAAACACTGACCTTGCAACACACAGGTTAATATGAAGGAAATCTCTAAAAATCCATGGTGGCACATAGCCTACTACTGTTTTTCTACACTGTTACCTACAGTCACACCAGTCAAGGCTGTCACTCCAACAGCACAGAAATCAGCTCCAGTCAGCAAACTAAATTATCCAAGCTAGAGTCACAGAATTACAGTAGCTTCCCCAAGTCCAGCAACCAGCGTATGCTCTTCTCCTGAACCACAGGGCCCTGCTCAGCTTCATCCTCACACCCAGATCATCCACGTCCAAAGCTCACGTGGCACTGAAGTCTTGCCCTACTGTCTCCAGTTATGCCACAGTACTCTGCTGAAGCCACAGTCTGCAGGATAGCGTGACAACAGCCCCAAACCAGCCATAGCAAATACTTTGAAAGTCATGAAAGAAGACTCCACCTGCAAACAGGGGAAATAGAAGGCTGTCTAATGCTAACATCAGGCTCTGATGAGGGTATAATCAGGCAGGTGTTGCTCTACTGTAATTGTTTATGAAAAGAACCCCAGCTACTTAAAGCATGACTACAAAGTGGAAATAGATACCTGACATGAGCCTTTCACTGAGCAGCAGCTCAGATTCTGAGCCCTTGTGACAAAACCAGTCTCACCTGCTCTCGCCTCACCTTGCATGGGGTGACTTGACAGCATGACACACCACAGGATCTTCCACCTCTTTGTCTCCTGACTCCATCCCAGCCACCAAGGGAGGTCGTGACAGCTCTTTACTCCAATGCAGGGCTGGTTCACTTTGAATCATGTGCATAAGGTGGCCTCGATAGCCATGACAGAGAGACTCACGGGTGAACCTCACTATGATGCCTCCATCTGTACCCCTAAAAGTGACTGGCAGTATAATCCATGCTTCTGTTCACCCTCTATGTGGGAGACAGGCAGAGGAGAGGCTTGTGATCTCCTCCCTGCTCTGATACATCAAGAAGGGATAGCAAGGCAGGTGGCAGACGTGCACTTTCTCTCCACAGGAGACCACTTGCGAGCCCTCCAGAACCTCTCCCAATAGCTCTGGAGCATCCTTTGGACAGGGGCTGTTAGGCTCACACAGTATCTTTGCCCATGGCTTTCTAACTGTTGTCATGCCTTCATTCTGTGAAAACCCACATCACCTTATCCAACTTGAGACAGCATTTTGTCCATCTTCCACGAGGGACACAGACCCTGCCTTTCTTATGTCCACACTCCCTTCGCAAGGCAGGAATAAAGGAAAAAAAAAAATCAATGATCAAACATAATTCCTCCCAGCCCAAACACCACAAGAATCATGCATAGGACATCAGGACCTTGTACAAAAAATCAGTCTGGAAGAGCTCATGGTGACCCAGACCCAGCCTAGCACAGGGCAAGGGGAAACAGCAGCAGGGCAGTTAGCAGGTGCATATGAATGCAAGCTTGGAAAATCCAGTCACATTTGTCCAAACAAAGCACACGTGTCTACTATCAGACAGATGGCAAACCACCTCCACCCCCCCAATCCCAAGTCACTTAATAGCTTACAGGATGTGAATAACCTAAAAGCTCTTCAGTTCAGGGGGTCTAAGAACATCACATACCAATGAGAGCATTTCACAATGCCTGCCATGATCCAACTGAGGTCTTTCTGTCTTGGAGAGGTGAATTATTCCTGTTGGTCACTTAAAGAGGGATATGACTTTCTTAGCCAGGTAGGGACACTTTTATTTATATACAGTGCAAGTGTAAAAGGAAAAAAACCAATTCAACACACTGAGTCGTTATCACCCAAGTGGATGACTGCAGCCTCAAAGCACACTGAGATTCCAGCTCAGATGCCAATTCAGTTACTATTTCACCCAGCAACAAAACTGTTTCAAACACAAAAACTTCCTTAAAAGGACCCTAAGAAGGCATTTTGATATCATTCTCATTCACTGTTTGCAATAAACCCTCAGAAAACTGAATCCAGCATCTCAATTTTTATTAACCACTGCTATACACAGTGGCCCTGCTCCTAGAGTATTTGTGTGTGTGTACTATCAATGGAAGCTACAGTGTGCAGGACAGAGAAGGAAAGGGAAGGAGAGAAAAAGCAAAGATTAATCCTCAACTCGTGAACTCCCTTTTTGAAAGGGATTCTAATAAAAATTTTGGATTACCAAAGAACGCACCATCCGTTTCATGAATGATGACACAGATTGCACAACCACACAGAGAGCCAGACTGCACTTCCATTTTTGAGCACAAATTTGGCAGTGTCTACACAGAAATATTTCCCTTATTAAGGTCAACCGGCTGCAAAGAACTTCTTCAGCGCAGTCCTAAAAAGCCCACAGACCTATTTAAGTATTAGGAGCATTGTAATTGCCAGGGATTTCCACTAAAAGAGCTTGGAAAGAAACACAGACATCTCCCTCACTACATATTTTCGTAACATTAGACCCCTCTCTTTCCTACACCTTGTCAAAAATGACACCAACCATGATTCACTTGCATGACAGCTAGCTTGGCAGCATGACTTAAACATGCACGCCTCCTGATCAACAAAATCAGGAGGAAAAAAAAGTCTTGAGCTTCACGATTGCCATTTAGGGGCTCCTAAACAGTCTTTTATTCATAGAGCACATACACAGCAAGGAATATTTTAGATTAAATGCAGACATACAGGCCTCCCAAGTCAAATCACAGTCCACGTTTTTCATATAATCCAGATCAAACCTGGGCTAGATTTAAGCAACCTCCATGACAACAAGCAGGTTTCTCAATAAATTAATTTAATCACCCTTCAGCATTTCCACAGATCAGCCTTGCCTTTTAAATGTGTTTGTCTGTTGTTCTCTCAGCTAGAGCTACACAGTGGCTCTGACAGCAAGGCCTGAATTCCCTGCTGGAGCGCCTCAAAAATGCTGCAAAACCCTTTCCACAGGCAGCGTCAGCCAGGTGCCATTCAGAGACCTGGCACACAAGCCCCAGCTCCTCCTGTGCTCAGCACACTGCTTACCTGTGCCTTCCCTTCCCAGCACACCTGGCCTGGCCCCCAGGCGAGAGAAATTGTCCTTTCCCCCCTCTAAGGAAACAAATGTGGCACAGCCAAGTCTGAAGGAAAAGGCCCTTCAATGCCCCTCTCATGCTTCTGAACCCACTCTGACCATCGCTGGGGTCAGCAACAACACCAACTGCCTGCAGACAGCCTGGCTCCTCTTCGTATTTCCCTTTTAAAGCATCATCTACACACAGGGAGAAAAGGGACAGGCACAGAGCATTCACCAGCTAAAAAGAAATACAGGAGATGCGTGACTGGAGACAGGAATTCACAAGCTAAATCTTCAAGAGGTGCCCATCCCACTGTCACACTGCATGTCCACGTGTCTGCTGTCTTGACTAATTTTGGTGGGTTTTTGGGGAGGGTTGTTGGGGTTTTTTTCAGGGGTCCCGTGGCAGGTTTTGTTCTTTTTTTAGTTTCCAGGTTTTTTTTTTGGAAAGCAGATCACATTGCCCTACACACCATGTCAGCAGCAAGATATCACTCAGCATGTCTCACAGCATGGGTTCACCCCGCCAGTCCAATGGCTCTTACATAAGTGAGGAGTTAGAGGGAGACACAGCTGGTGGAGCCAGGACTCAGCCTGAGGAGCAAACAAACTGCATCTCCTTATTCTAAATGTCCAGAGGGGGAAAAAAAAAAACCAAACAAAAAACAAGAAACCAAACCCCAAAAAACCCACACCTTCTTCATCACATTTGCTTACGAACAAATTCAGCACCACTGCTCGCTTGAAGTCAAATCAAGCTACACAATTGTTCCCTGCACAATTTCAGGCTACCTCTTAATAATGTTCCAACACACCTCCAGTATGGTTGTTAAAATGCAGATTTCTGGAGCACTGCTCACAGTCCACAGTGTGTTTTGATTTCATGCAGATTTACACATCAAAGCACCTTTCCCATGGCACCCTGCAAGCCGCAGAGCAAACCCGAGCGGAGCAGGGAGGACACCAGTCAGGAGGCAGTAACCACACACACAAAGTAAAATAGATGCTGCTGGAAAACATCACTGATAAAAATCACAACTTTAGGGGTGACAGCTTTAAAAAGCACCATGACCAGTCACGTTCCAGAGGAGAGTGGTTATGTTTTTTTCGCCTGAGGAAGGGACAGAGAGGAGCTAAATAAAATGCTCTTGAGAACAGCTCCAAAAGGCACAATCTAGGAATCACTTCTAGGTGAAACACTTAAACAAAGAAGATGGAGTATCCTTCTCTCTTCAGGGAGGAATGCTTTCCTCCTGGAGACAGGGCTCAAAGAAAGCTCAGAGAAAGCTCTTTTTACAAAGGGCTATGGAGACCAGCACACCCATTGTTTTACCAGGAGGAGCTTTCCTGCATTCAGAGAGACTGCAGCACAGGCCAGGTTTTGGGGGGTGGAGGGTTGAAGCGGGGGATGGGGGACACCTGCAATGTTTTAGGCATCTCTATTCCTGTTTACAAATAGCTCCAAGGAAGTGGGAGCTGCACGGTAAA
>VWZN01016282.1:1079488-1107260 GCA_013396955.1 Regulus satrapa | reverse complement strand
GCTCTTCCTCGTCCTCGTCTTCCTCGTCCGCGTCGTCGTCGGCGGCGTCGAGCCCGGCGGCGGAGAGTCCCGAGGCGGCGGGCCCGGGCGCGGCGAGCGGGGCGTTCCGCGAGCTGCTGGAGGCCTGCAGGAATGGGGACGTGACGCGCGTGAAGCGCCTGGTGGACACGGGCAACGTGAACGCCAAGGACATGGCGGGGCGCAAGTCCACGCCGCTCCACTTCGCCGCCGGTGCGTACCGGGGCCGGGGCACGGACAGCCCCGAGCGGGACCGGGACCGGGGGGGTGTTCCTCTGCAATATCTTCGGGCAGGGAGCCTCCAGCGCCTCGGTGATTCGGGAGTGGGCAAGCCCAAGCTGGGTGGAAGAGTGTGAGCGCACTCTTTTCCCCCCCTCCGGCGGCGTTTCGCTGCAGGCTGTTGGGGGGTGGCTGTTAAATCCCTTTCCTCGGGGTGAGAAGAGTGGGAGGGGAGATCCTGGAAGCGTAAAGAGACTGTCAGATCTAAAAGTGCGGACAGTGATCTCCGTGTTTGATATCCAGGGGCTGCCGCAAACTTGGGCAGTGGACTTAGGAAGCAAGAAACTGGAATTCAGGACAGAGTTGACTTGAAGGTTTCACGTGTGTTGTAGCAGCAGCTCAGGGACTCCTGCGATGCACACGCACTTCGTGGGAATCAGTTCTGGTGCGTTGTGCTTTGTAACTTCTTTCGTTTCGGCCCGGTTGCTCGTTGACGCCTGCATCTCTTGTGGTCTGAGCAGGCTGGGGAAAGGGGTCAGGCGGAACAGCTGAACTGTAGAAGCTACAGATGCGTCCAGGAAAGAGTACACTTTGTGCAGAGATGTCATCGTGATCAGAACTAATGATAGGAAAGCAATTTAGCTGTAAGGTCCAACAATGTAGACTAACTGGAAGTAAATACTACCTTTTGGCAAATAGAGCTGTAGCACATGACTGCAGTTCATAAAAAAGAATATCTCTTGCAGGGTCTATACTTCACTGGGGGCACAAGGCACACAAAACTAATGATAGAAAGCAAAACGAAGGTGGTCTTTCAAATAATTTCTCCTCATTCAGGACTTCAGTGCAGTTGCTAGGTCTGTGGTCAGTGTGAGAGCTCTCTGAGGTGTGCCGCAGTGTTACAGAGCTGGACCTTACGTAGAGAAGCACACAGATCTTGTCTGAGCTTTGTGGTGCACTGTTGCATGTAAGTTAAGGTAACTAACCAGTCTGTGTTGGGTGGTCAGTGTTTAAATGCTGGTGTATGGCTCTGAATCACTGTTGAAATCAGTAGCAGAATGAACATTTTAGGGCGCAATGCTGCGTGGCACTCTGAATAATGTTGTACAGTTTATCAGTTAGATAACAGACCCTGAGATTGTATGGGTTTGTTTTCATTTGACAATGCCCCTAAGGGAACTTTTGTTCCTGAGCTGTTTCGTTTTTTCTTTTCTGATCCTTGAGCTCTACCACTGAATCAGGGCTTACATAAGTGGAGTTTAAAACACAGCAAACTTCTGGGATACAGAGATGGACTTAATTTTCATAAACCCTGGAATATAGTGCTGGTACCAACTGCCTGTGTGCTTATGAAGTTCTTAATGTTTTGGAAGGCTTGAGTCTGCTCAGCTGATTTTGGATTCAGAGTTAAAGTTAGATCTTGCTGCTTCCCCTAAAACTCTGAGGTCTCAGGTTGTAACTTCAGTGCCTGTACAAACTGCAGTGCTGAAGCTGCAGTGGGTGATTCCACGAGAAGAAATGGACAGAACTTACTTAAGGGGGTCAGGTTTTGAAAGTTGGTAATGTCACTAGGATGTTACTGGAAATAGGTGATTTGTTGTAGCATGAGGAAAATAGCAGATTGAGTTCTTGTACCTAACAAATTCCCATATCTGTTTTTCTAGATTTAAAGAATTTCCTTAGATACCCTATCTATTTTATCTCAGATTGCTGCATGTCTGGTGCCAGTGGATTAGACATGTAAGAGCATTATGCAGATTTCTTATTACAGAGATCATGAGATCCTGTGTTTTGGAAAGGCCTGTGAGCAAGCATGTTGTTTGAATGCAGCTGATCTTAAGCAGTGTATACCTGCCAGTGATGCAGCGTGTTGATTTGATCTCCTTTGTGGGCCAAAGGTAAAATAAAACTTGTTTGCTTATGAGCATAGCAGTCTGCAGTGTATGGAAGCTGTGTTTTGGATAGTAGCCCATGTTTATGAACCATCCCTGGGTGTGAATTGTACGGCCTTCAGTAGGGGAATGGGTAGATGAGAGTGCAGGACGTTGTGCTTTAAACTGCTTTTCTCAAACTTCTTGGATCTAATGTCTTAGGTGAATAGAGTTGCACTTCTGATGTTGTGATTTGTGAAAGAGGAATTCTTCTAATTTCTTTTTCATTTCCCATTTTTGGACTGGATTTTATTTTTTTTTCCTTCCCCCTCCCACAGGGTACTCTATTTCTCCCCAGCTCAGTCTGTTTTTTCAGATGTCTATCTTGGCAGCAGTGCCAGGCTGTTAAGTTCTTTTACTGTAATAGGGAAGGATAACTTCCCCAGTTATAGTTCCTTGTAAAAAGTACTAAGCTTGGGTTTCCCTAAGCTTTGTAAGGTTCCTAATTTGAATATCACATTTATGTCCTGTCTTGTATAAAAACAAGGGACATCTGAGGGCACTCAGAATCCTTGGCATGTTTGTAAGCTGGAGATAAGGGCTGAAATCTGTTACCAATTGTTTTAAACCTGGGAGTAGTTCTGAATCTGTTTCTAGAAGTTGGAGTCACTTGTCCATTATTCACTTCCAGATAAATTGTGCGTGGCTGCATGGAATTGGAGCATCAGTTTTATCCACATTTTCTCTGTTTGGGATACCTGAACTGCCAGTTGAACTGAATAAGGGGGAATTGGTTCTTCAGCTTGGTGTTGAACTGTCAAGTAGTGTGCTGAATAAATCTGACCTGCTTTGGTTAGCTAGTAATAAGGGAGAAATTAGTACTGAGATGATACCACAGTTATAGAGGCCTGCCTGCAAGGGAGGAAGAGGTTGAGCAAAGCATAATTTTCCTTTCCTCCTCCTTGCTTGGAAAGGGGAAAACTCAGCACTGTCTCCTCTGCTGTGTAGATTGCAGGATATTTGGGTCTCTGGTACCAGTGCAGGCTTTGGGTATTGTCCAGCAGCACCCAAAAAGCAGTTTCTAAAGACAAGAAAGTGATTGAGTGACTTTAAAACATGTACAAAAAAAAAAAAAAAGAAATTAAGTGGAGGTATTAATGTATGCATAGCTTTTAAATTCAGTTTATTTCAATAAAAAATAGCTTGCTAAAAAAAAATTTAAAAAGGCAGTGTGCTAAGCATGGACAAAAGTACGTTTGGCTTAACTTTTTGTTAACACTTACCTCTGAGTCCTCTTCTTGCAGTTTGTGGCTCAGCAATTGTTTGAGCAAACCCCAGTTTTTAAATGTTGCTAGCGGGTCATCCTGTGCTGAGGAGTTCATGAAATAATTGGACTGTTAACTTGTGTTAGAAGTAACTTGTTTTCTCTTGTACTTTGCACCCTTTTCACTGGAATATTCTGTGTTCTGCTTAATGATTATCTTATTCAAACTGGGTTGAATGAGACAGACTACTTCACTTACTTGTCTTTCTACTGCCTTCCTTTGATCTGAAGGTGTTACCTCTTTTCCTTGAGAAAGATCTTAACAGTCATTGTTTATTTTACCTAAATAAGAACATCTTTGCTGTACTCTGTGCCCCTCAGTAGCTGAAAATACTTGTACACTGGCCTGACAATTCTGTGTTTGGTGGTGTTGTTGACACATAGTTGATATAACGCCCTTTTTGCCAGCATAACCAAATGATTTTGGTTATTCTGTGTGTATGTGAGAGGTAGCTTTTTTTCCCTGTTGGGAATGCTATTGGCTTTTTTTAATAGTTGGATGATTTTGGTCTTTGTGACAAGGTGTCACATTTTAGATCGTTTGTCTGGGACACGGTGTGACCTCGCTCTCAACCCAAGATGTATCCTGTGCATTGTTTTGTGGTTTGCAGGTTGAAGTGGCTGTACTGGTCCGTTGTGTTGGAGGCAGGTTTGCTGTGAGGCATTCATGGCTCTGTGTGTGTCATCCTCCATGCACAGCACTTGCATACCAAGTTTTCTGTGCCTTTTCTACCAATGATATGCCTGGATGGGGAGGACTCCTGTGAGCTTTTGTCTGAAATCCCAACTTTTTCCTGGAGCCAGCTCAATAACAGACTTGCTTTTTCCCTTCTGAAACAACTTTGGGCCCTACAAAAGGATAGGGAAGCATTTCCTGCTGACACCTTGGTTCGTACGTTTTTAGACCTCGTCCTTGTTGGTAAACCATTAGTAACAGCACCTCTTTCAGAAGTGACTAGGTGGATGAACCTGGTAGAAATAAGCTGAGTCCTACTCATTTTCTTCATATAGCCACTGTCATAAGCTTGTCCAGTTCCACACCCATTTAATGGGAAGTTAAACATTTTTTTTGATCACGGAGTTAGCCCCTCACGCTCTTGTGCAGCACATTCTTTTAGCTTTACAGGTGTTCTCTTTCTAGTGTTTTATCAGGGATATAGAGAGTACTAGTAATTATTTCTGAACTGTGTCTTAATGCCCATTTCTGTACCAAGAAGAGATGGAAACTTCCAGGAGTGGCTTTGGGAATTTCGGAGCTGGAATCACAGAGTGGAGTGTTCTTGGCCTCACGGAAGCTCAGGCTTGGAGAAACCTGATTTAAGGTGACTTGTTAAAGCATCAGTGATACAACTTGTTTTCTTCCTGCTGATGGCTGTAGTAATGCTAAAAAGCTGTTGGAGGAAAGCAGTTTTGTTCCAAGCATGCCTCTGGTATCACTAGTAATCACTGTTGGAAGTCTTGTCACTTTGTGAAGGCTAGCATAAATAACTGTGCTCTAGAAAATTTCTGGAGTATACAGCTTTAATCCTGAGGGCAGAGGGATCTCACTTGGGCTGAGAAGCAGTCAGTGGTCAGAGTTTAAGAGAGCTAATCAAGTTGGTTTGTCAGCTGGCAAGATGTTAATCATAAAAGTACAAACTGCTGTGACATACATGAGTAAGATAAGCAGAGCTGATCGAAGTAGCTGCTGGTTGTTCCTTGAGGGAGAGCCAGGACGTAGCTGGTGGCTTCTGACACGCTTGCACTCTGTGCAGAGACGCCTGAATCCACCACTCCACCTGTGCTGCAATGTAGAGCAAATGAGATTACATTGCTCTGGAAAGCTTTGCTTGAGACATCATTCTTAAAGTACTCTGACTCAGCTTGTTGCAAGTATCCCCTCTGTCTTTGTCACAGAAGAGATGTCTGACCTCACACAGGTGTTTGTAAAGCCAAGTCACTGTTTAGTTCTGCCTGATGCAACTTAAAATGGGGTTAATAATTTTCAGCTGGATTCATATGGATACAATGAAGAACACAAATCGTGTAGTCAATTTGGAAACATCCTGGCAGGCTTACAGCCTCAGAGCCTGCAAAATGCATACTTTTTAATATAAAAAAAGATGAATCTTTACATTACTGGTCTTGACTTTGAAATTTTATTTTTTTTTTAGCATTTGTAGTACATAACTCTCTAAGTGTCACAAGTGTATTAGCAGAAAGTGTCAGCTTGCTTTCTTTGTGGCCAATGACTTGTTCTCTTAGAATTATCTTCTAATACTCGTGCAATATGTCTCCTTCCCATTCAAAAATTTTTTGAAGGAATTTACAAGAGGATATGAACGTGAAGTGTTAGACCTTCAATAATAGTGACCCAGGTGTACTTTTTTCCAGCTTGAATGCTTTTCAGTTTACTTACTTAAATAACTCAGTTTCATTGTTTTCTGTCTAGTGAAGTAGGAGAAATGCTTGGTCAAGTTTTAGGGAAATAGTCTGATCCCAGTGTGTGTGGTAGCTAAGCAGTGACACATAATGACTTAGCTTGGACTTCTTTCACCCTTTGCTTATAGCATAAAACTATTCTGAAAAGGTCATATATCTATATGCTCTTCCACCTCAAGGGCTTGTATTCCCATATAAACTGTGTTTAGTGCTCTAACAAGTGGGATTGCATTTAATAACAGCATCTTTCCATCTTTGCTCAAGGTCCCAGTGATACCTGCAGGTGTGCTTAACCTGTGGTTATACACTTCTGTAAAATTTAACTCCTTTTAGAGTCTTATTCTTAAATCAAGGAAGTAAAAGGAGGAAAAGCACCTAATGAATCATAAGCCTCCCATGTCATATGTCAAGCTGTGCACATAGCAGCTTTGCTGAGATTGGAATTGGCATTTGGAGGAGTTCTTGCTGTGTTGTGATAAAGTGACATTAATTGGGCGGTGGGTGAAACAGTTCAGCTGTGCTTAAACTGGTCAAATGGACTACTTGATGTATTGTAATCACCAGGGAAAGCATTCTTCCAGTTCTGCAGGGAACCCAGTTGCTTCTTTACCAAACTTTCTGACAGTTTGGCATAGAATTACGTGTCTTTTGTGAATATTAGTAATTAGGTTGTCTGTAAATCATCGCCATGTGAATATGGTGAACTTTGGCTAGCTGAAGGGAGGTTATAGTGGAAACCCTAATGGGTGTGTGTAACAGAGGGGTACAGCTGATGCTCCTGTAACTTTCCTTGCGTCCCTCTCTCACCATTCAGCGTGCTCAGCCTTTGTAGAGGGTCTTAGTGAGGGAGAGCGGCAGCCAGGCAGGCTGTGATAGAGCACAGTTCAGCTCTGTCGTGACTGGAAGCGAATTGTCCAGCTGTTGTTTGGGCAGGTGAACAGAGGTGAAATGAAGCAAGAGGTAGATTGAGGCACATGAATAAGGCACACTGCACCAGAAGCCAACAGTTTCAGGTAGTAAACCGCGTTGTTTTGCCCGACGAACCAACAGCAGTACGTTCTCTTGCAGGCTTTGGAAGGAAGGACGTCGTGGAGCACTTGCTGCAGACAGGAGCCAACGTTCACGCTCGTGACGACGGAGGGCTGATACCCCTGCACAACGCCTGCTCCTTCGGCCACGCAGAGGTGGTCAGTCTGCTGCTGTGCCAGGGGGCAGACCCGAACGCCAGGGACAACTGGAACTACACTCCTTTGCACGAGGCTGCTATCAAGGGGAAAATAGATGTGTGCATTGGTGAGTGCCTGTCTCTCTGTCTGCTTGCAATTTTACCTGGTCGTGTCTTGTGAAGCTGTAATTGTTTATGTGCTGAAGTTGGGATGAAAGTTTTTTTCTTGTTTTAAAAGCGAACAAACTGCTTTTAATCTAGCAGGTAGGTACAGTGATAGTAGTTTAACTTTTTCTTGGTCTGTAATACAGGGTTTGCAGAAGTTACTTCAGAAAAACTGTCCTGGAGAGATTGGATGAAATCCCCTTTTTTGTTAAATTGCAATTAAAATCTGATTATGTTGGTTTGTCTTTCTTGGTTGCTGTCAAGAAAACTGGCTTTACTAGATAGAGTCTTTACTTTTTTGGCTGCTCTATGTGTTGTATTAGTGGTTGGAAGATGGTAAACCTTTCATTCCATGCAGTAAGGAGAAACAACTCAGTCCTTTGGAGCTTTCTGGTACAATTTACAGGACACCATTGTTCAGTGGTGATCTATTTTCAGCATGTGTTTTGCAGTCTGGAGCCAAAGCAATTTCAAATAAAATTGAACACTTCAGCTGTTTAAATTTGTTGAGAACATACAAAGAGCTTTTCAGTCAGGATGTCTTTAACTTTTGTGGGTTTTTTCTGTACTTAGTGGTACTTTGTTTCTAAATGGGAACTTATGGTGGTTTTTTTTTTTTTGGTTTTTTTTTTTTACACTCAGAGCAGTTTCTTGAATTTACACTCTTTTAACTTCTACTAACTGGAATAAAATTACCTACTCATCATTTCTCTTTCATCAGACTTGTAAAGGAAAGCCTGACTTTTAGGCACTTCAGCTAAGATTATGAGCTATATGTTCTATGTCTTATCCAGATGACAAGACAAAATTATCAGACTTTCAAATAATGTATTTTTTCTGAATGTTTTATTACATAGAATTCTGTCTGAGAAAGCTACGAAACTTACAGAACGAAATCTTGCATTAGTTTTATTGCAATATTTAAGTAATTATTTAAAAATAAACACCAGAAATTGAGTGAAAAAAACTTGGAGGAAACACCAAAGTATAATTTTTCAGTCTGTTTCTTTTTTTATAACCAGTGTGACGGATCATCTCTGTATGCAGGGTAAAACGTGGAGAATATGCTGTAGAAATTGAATATAGTTGATTATGCAGCAGGCTGTGAAGAGATCCATTGATAGAGTAGGTTCCAGTAACAGTCTAGTATGACAACGTTGAGTTGAAAAAGTTTAATTCCAGTCAGTACCTGGAGTCTAGTATGGGACTAAAAGGAAGTAATTACTTTGGTCTGCTTTGTGCTGGAGTCAGCCTAATATTGGGAACTGCTGACTGAAAATCCAAATGAAATGGAAGAAAGTTTGACAGTAAGAGGCTGAATAGAAAATTGATCTTTTGCTTTGGAAAAGCTTTGTCGCTTTCAGTTTTTGAAAGCTTGTATTAGAGCAGGAAAGCAGCAGCACATGTTTGTGTTTACAGGTTAAGATGAAAGATGGTTGTGACAGAGGTTTTAGGATTTGGCAGGGCAGGACAGCATGGGTAATGTTGCTTTGGGTGGTTTGTCTAAAGACTTTGATACTCTGCAGAAGTTGGGGAAGCTCAGATCAAGAGGCAGATTATGTGATACATCCATAGTAATGTACAACACTGGTAGTAATTTCAGATTATTTAAATCTGATTTCTATCATCAAAGAACTGACTGTACCTTTAAACTTCACTCTTAATTCAGCAAGAAGTTGTGGACTTGGTGAAAGGAAGTACCAGGATTAAACTGATGGCTTGTATTACACAGAACTTCATTTTGTATTCTGTGCACAGATTAAATCTGTGATTTAGAAAAATGTTGATGCTAGACTTAGGGTATGATCTGTGTATATGTAAATGGTATTCAGCACGTGGTACTTGCTGATCGAATCCCGAGGCTCTCCTGCTGTCTGGAGCAGCTTTAGAGCTCCTTGGAAGCAGAACTGCACACAGTTCTTTTCCAGTCTGCCTGCAAGTATCTCTGGAGGAGTTTTGGGGCATTTTTTAGAATTTATTTTAAACAAGCTAGCATGATTCTGTTGTGCTAGGTTTAGTTACAGTTATCCACGTGTGCTTTACTTCAGTCAGATGTTTCATTTGTCAGGGTGAGAGTTCCTTCTAAAGGCAGTGTCACCAGATCATTATGTACTGTAGTATGATGCTACTTTGGGGTTTACTTGATTTCCTAAAACTGACAGGACATGAGTCTGACAAAGAAGTCTGTTCTTTCATGTTTGCAGTGATTTTGGAGTTTATATCTAATGGGCAAGTATGTTTTGCTGTCTTCAGGCAAAATTCCTGTTTCTTTCTAGCAGTTCTGTATGAAACATATATTTTAAGGTCTTCAGCTTTAATTTCAAAGTCTCTTGAAGGAACATGTTATACACAGGGAAATGCAACAATGTTTCTAGGGCATGAATTCTGACTGGAAATATTTTAATAGCTTTTTGGAATACATTGTACAGCATCATCCTGCTGTTTGTGCCTTAAGTGTATGCTGTTGCAGCTGATATGATGGAAGAAACTGGTCTGTTTAAAAAAAGAATTGAAATTCAAAGAACACATCCTTGGAGCACTTATTTTTGAACAAGCAGGACATGCTTTTTAAAAAGCATTGTTTGAAGAACTGGAAATCCTGACATAACCTAGAAATTTTGCTGAATTTGGATATCTGTTTGAAAAGTGATAGACTGTGTAGAAATTAGTCATCTAACCTCATTTTTGGCTACCTACATTTAGCATCTTCTTCCAAATGATATAATGAGTGAGAATTTTCCACTTTACCTTCTCTCCTTTGCTTTTTCTGTGCCACTCCAGCCTGCATATTTTCTGCATCACATCTAGCATAGAACACTTCGGTCACTTTACATGTCAAAAAGGAAAAAAAGTGATAATTGAACAGAGCATGGAGATGCAGCACATTCATGAATACTGATTTTTCAAAGAAAAATTCGAGACACATGAAATGAAGAAACAAGGTGGGAAGAGCAGCAAAGGACAGGTAGTGAGTCCAGCAGTAGAATGCTCTCGTGTCTAGCACACGTGTTGGAATGGAGTGCCTATATTTGTGCTAAGGATACGGTGGGTGCTCAGCTTTTGTGCTGGGTTTAGAGTAATAGGTACAAACCCTGCCACTGTGGGGAAGCTTGAGGAGAAATAAGAGCTTGAGTAGAAATAAGAGCTTGAGTAGAAATAGGAAGGTGAACTGATGAAAATTCAGCAGGCTGTGCATCCAGGAAACTGTAAAACAGCAATTAGCTGAGGTGAGTTCTTTTCCTTCTGTTTTACTGGTTGCATATTGCAGTCGTAGGACAGTGCAGGGACAAGGGCTGAGTTTGGGAGTGTTGGCTCTCCTGGTGGCAGCTGCTTTTGTGTTCTGGGTCGGGAAGCTCTTGCTAAGCAGTACTCTGCTGGTTTGCTGACCATCTCTTGAAATTATTCAGTCACTGCAGATCTGTTTAGTGGCCAACACATGGTTTTCTTTATGTAATCAGCTTTGGATTAAATTTATTGAAGAATTGGAACCAATTGTTAGTGTCTTCCAGTATATATGACTTCTAGGGTTGCTTTATCTGTCAGGGTAAGTGTCTGTGAACTGCTTCTAGAGCTAATGAAAAGTGGTTTTGTTTCTCAGTGTTGTACTTTGTCCTGGAATAGTGGTGAACTCTGCAGTGTGCATTTGGAGGAATGCTGTGACGTCAGGGTAGTGACTGTTCTGCGTGTTGGGCTGTGGAGAAACAATTATCTATTCCTTCAGTCTGACTGCAGTATAGACTTGCAGATGAAGATCCACGTAGCTCAGTTTTTTTTCCAGAAATGAGCTCGTGATGCTCAGAGGCTGTAAAAGCATTGAATGCATCTTTAATGTATTCTTCTATCTCATGGCAATCAGCAATAGCCTCTTGATAGAGGCTGCACTTGAACTGTGTTGCATAGAAATTGGTGTACAAAATTCCTGAAAGCACTTATTCACTTCTTAAATGCTGTCGCTTTTGGCTTTGAAGGTGTTCTGTGGCAGAGAATTTTACAGTTTAGAAGTCTCGTTGAAAGAAAACAACCCTTCCTTTTTTGGAAAAGGGTATTATTCTTGATTTCTTGATGGCTTTTATTGCAAGTTGTTCAGGATGAGAATTAGTGAGCAGTCATTTCTGTTTGCCATTTGCATGTCCTTTGTGATTTTATAGATATCTATCTTTTTTCTTCTATCAAATGTCTCTTTTCAAAGCTGAAAAACATAGTCTTCTTTCAAGTCATCCTGTTGAATATTCTGGTATTTCTGCCTCCTGCCTTCCTCTACCCCCAGCCATTTTTTGTGAGGGTGAGTGGTTGGTATGGAGGATATGGACCCCAAAACCAGGGGAAGTAGATTTATAGGGTAGCCTATTTTTCTTTTTTTTCTTTCTGGTTTGGTTTTCTGGTTGCTAAGCACTACATGGGAGTAGTTCAAGGTAGTTCCTGTGTGCTAACAGCTCCTTTAAAACTATTTGCGTAGCACAGGTTTGGTGGGTTTTTTTAAGGGGTTTTTTTGTTGTTGTTAAAAATAAACTAGGCTAAAAATAACCTTATAGAAGCTGTGCTTATACAGTGTGTGAATCTCCAGTTAAATGTTGATATCTATAGGACTGCTAGGCTAAATATTATCTCAGGTGTCATACGCCTGCTTGGTATGAAAGGGCATCCTTCAAAATGTGCAAACACAAGCATCTTTTGTGGTGATGCCGTGATTTATGGATCTGAACATACAGAGTATGTAATTTTTACATACAGAGTATGTAATTTTAGGGAAATAAAAAAATCTATCTACTGAAAAGCTCCCGTCATCACCGTACAGAACTGTAAAAGTTTCTAAAAATCGCTTTTAGCCCATGCAGTGCTAAAAGGACCCATCCAGAATTACTTAATGTGACTTGAGGCTAGTGTTTTTACTGGCTTCTTCAGGCTAGTTATAAAATCTACTGCAAAAATCCTGTGGCACAAAGAATTTACTGTTCCAGTGCTATGAAGTGACCTCTAATGGTACTGTCAAGGTGCATTTGTCTCTTTTTGACCAGAGAACTAATGTATAAGTTGTTTTTGGGTTTTTTTAACCCTTTTTGCACTTGAAAGATACAAGAAACAAGGAAGCTAAAACTTTTTTAAGCTCACAGCTTTTCTGATATATAGGACATGCCCTTAATATAGGGATCACTAATATTTAAATGCCTCTTTGTAAGCATTTAGATGTAAGCATCTCACCATTCCTCACCCTGCTGTGCTTCCTCACAACTGAGATAGGAGAAGAATTCATTAGTTATTTCCTTCTGCTAGTATGCATGTTTTGACTGAAAGATGTGGAGGGTGTATTACGTGACCTCTTTCTGCAGGGCAGATAAACTTGCTGTTAGGATTAAAAAAAAATATATATATGAAAGGTAGTTTATGGGTAGAAGCAGCACACAGTAAAACTTAAAGGAATTGTAGAAGTGGTAAAATAATTGAACTGCTAAAAATCATGGAATTACTAAAATCTTTGAACTACTCATTTGGTTACCTTGCAAAGAGGGTGTGTACAGCGAGTAGTGAAATTATTGCAGTTTATGGTAATTTTGTCTTAAGAGATTTTAGAATGCTCAGTGTTTCCAAGCAGAGGAACTGCTTTACTGTAAAAGTTAAAGCAGTGTCTGATTTTATTACCTGAAAAATAGTAAAAAAAAAAATAATTTTAAGTGCTGTCAAGGAGCAAAATTCTATAGTAGCCAGTTCTTTTTGGAGGTGGGGTGACAGGCAGAAGATTTGGTGTCTTAACTGAAAAATAATTATACTGACTTAGATTAATCTCCTGGATAGACAGGAGCCTGTAAGAAGACTAGTAGCTCCTTAATAGGAATTAGAGGGGATGTTGGTAATTGAGGTCCGTTGGGATCTGGTTTGTGGGAGAGATGTACTGAGTTCCTGAAGACTCTCTTGGAGATCTGTTCTAGAAGGAAGCTGAGATTCAGAGAGGCATCCTGGATATCTGATGTTCAGAGGCTTGTAAAATCATTGGAAAATACTCTCAAGTAAGTACTTTCAAATACTTTGTGTAAAATGCTTTAACTGTTGCTGTTTATATCAAAAGATTCTTAATATTCTTACTGTTCCTGCTTTGACTTTTGAACTGCTGGAGTACTATTGTTGCTGACTGTTCATAGTGTGTTGTGGGGAGACAGACTTGTATCTGAGCTTTTTTAAGTTGCAGAAAAGTTTAAAGAGCTTTAGTCTGTTCTTCTGTACCAGAATTGTGAGTTTTGTTCCATTAGGATGACACAAATTAATCCTTATGGTGTGGAGCTTTCCTGATAGCTGCAGTTAATATTGATATAAGAGGAAAGATACTTTGTGATTTGATAAGCTTAACCACAAGCAGTCCTTGTTAACAGCATCTATGTCCCAGTATGCAAAATAAAAATCCTAGCTATTCTTAATATTTATAATTCAGATACTGATCAAAGCCAAATCAGTTGTTGTGGAAGCAGGCTCATCAGACTATAAGGTTTGGGAATTATTTTGGTTTGTTTCTGATCTGTAAATTTCTGCATTTGTTTGGAACCCTGCTTCTTTGAGCAGCAAAGTGTTTTTAAAAACCACCAGAGTGGTTTTGTGCACACCCAGTCACTCAAACACCTAAAGTGCTTCTCTTCTCACGCTGTTTCTTCATGGGGTCTTTCTCAAAGGAACCTTGCATGATAACAGGAAGGAAATTTCATGTTTTAGCTTGAGTAGAAGAATACTTTTGTTGTCTCAATTACATACTTGTTCTTGGTTTTAAATAGATTCATTTCCCTTAACTGCTTCTTTAAGCTATGTTAGTTTCTAAATATTAATACTCATCACAGAAATGTAAGCCTTGAGGGCTGAGTCTCACATTTTTTGCATCTACAGTTCAGTAGTCTGTAGTTCGGGCTTGCCCTATTGAAAGAGACCTGAGAATAAGGCTGCCTTCTCTGAGCTGTTGGGGGTGGAGGAGCCCAGGGCTGAAATAAGACATTGGTAATTGGGAGGCATTGTAATGCTGTTGGCATAGTAACAATGGACCCAGAGCGTGAGACAACAGGGCTTTTGTCCAAAGGGACAACAGAAAATGGTTTGGGGCATTCTGCCCTGGCCTATACAGCTGCAGTGCTCCCTGGTGGACTTGGACAGGAAGACGTGAGGGAAACGGAGCCATTCCTGTGTGAGGAGGATGCCTGCTCAGTGAGCAGCCTCTGCGTGCAGACGGGTCTCCTGTGGAGTGGAGTCTCCAGGAGTTACTGTGCGCTGGTACCTGTGCGGCTGTGATAGACACTTGGGGAAGAAATCTCTGGGCAGTGTCATCACACCTATGGACCCAACAAAGAAAGGTCTTGGAGTTCAAGGAGCCTTCACATAAGTGGATAATGGATGCAAAGTGGAAATGCTGAACCACTGCATTTTTTTTTATGAGGACCAAGCACTGAGCTGGATTAATCTTCAGGTTAAATCCTCTTCAGGAAGAAAATCAACAATAAACTTTATAGCAGAGAGCATGATGCTTTGTACAAATTAGGTGCCTTGTCTGGGATTTAATGCATAATTTGAAAGCTGTCTTTCTTTCTGTTAGGTTTGACTTGTATCGACAGTTAATATGTTATGACCTGTCTAGGTTTTAGACTTTTTCTAAATTCAGGTGTCAAGAAAACAACTTTTTTCCTTGTTTGCTTGCTTGGCACAGGAGGATGTGTGAAGGACAAAGAAAAGAGTAATATGTTTTATGATGTTTCTTTACAAGTGTTCTTTAAATCAGGATCTGATTTCTTGCAGTAAAGGAGGTGGTACTATAATATGCAAACACTGCTGGCAAATTTGCTATAGGGTCTTTCTGGGAAGTTACGGTCTTCAAAAGTACTGATGTTAGCTATTTGCAAATTGAGAGGGAGGGAAAGAAGTTGCATGTCATTCAGAGCAGAGTAATGGAACAGATGGTCCTCTTGCAGACTGAAACTGCTTTCAGATGTCCAGCATGAGTCTGGAGTGGCTTTCTAAATATCTTGCAGAAATAATGTTGTGGGGCAACACTTCTGATTACTGTAGCAATATCCACTTTTAGTTTCTCAGTGGAGCCATGTGGTCCTTAATGCAGTTCATATGTGGTTTAAAAACAATCTGTAGATATATGTGTAGATGTTAAAGGCATAAATGAGTGGAGGAAATTCTAGCAGAGGTCTCAGATGTTTCCTTAGACTAATGGAAAACATTGATTAAAGTATTACTGCAGGATATAAAGGTCTTGCTTTTAAAATGTGCATGCAAATAAATCTTTGTCATATAGTGAATGAAGGAAGGTATCTCTTTTTAATGATTATTTTTTTTTCTGTAAATCATGTAAAGCAAGTATGCAAAATAAACTGTGGGTGCTTGAAGCCTACTGAAAATACTGAGCTCTTGCCTCTTGTTCTGAGTGGTTTCACTTCAGCTATTTGTGCAGCTAGGACTCGTGACTGATAAATACAGACTCCTATGACTGATTGTTACAAATGCACCACGCAGCAGCAAGGCTGAGGGGTCTGATGTGAGTCCTGCTGTTGTTGCTGCTGTGTGTAGCCTTCGTGTTTTGCTGATGTCGTGTCCAAGCAATACTGAGCAGTTCCTTGGTTAGGCACAGTGCTCTTGACCTAACTATAGTATCGGATTCAAAACACACGTGATGAGGGATGCAAGAAGAGCAGTTTGTTTTTATATTCTTGTTTGGGGTGATGCAGGGATGGCACAGCACGTGGGTGGCCCAGGAAGAGAACCCACTCAGACTGATGTAACACGAATCGTTTCCTAGCGTGAGCATTGATGATTATCTCACCTGACAGATTGAGAATATTTGCTGGTCAAGGACTTAATGTTAAATATGCTAAGACTTGGCACTGCTCTGTATCAATAGGACATGGTGGAGAGCAGTTCTAGGGCTGCAGGAAAAAAGTGGATATAGCACTAGATTTTAAAAATTGAAGCAGTGTTACTGTTTTACGTAATAATGTGATCTAAGATAGTTGCTGGTACATGTAGTCAGTTGCTAGGTAGTCAGTTCTTAGTAGAGCTCTAGGTCTGCTTGAACTTAGTATATTCTTAGCTCCCTCATTTTACTTCATAAACAGAATTTTTGAGAATACTCATGTCATCTGGCTAACCCATAGCTTTAACCACATTTTCATGGATTGAACAACTTGTTATTCCTAAGATTTCATATGTTATTTTTATCTCTTAAACATTTGGTAGCTGTGTTGTGGACTGATGATGAGTTTACAAAATAGACATAAGGTTCAAGTTTATGCAAAATATACAAAAGTTATTTTACATTTTGGGGCTTCTTCAATCTAAAGAGTTTCAGATTTTAATCACATCAAAATGTCACTCTGTGTTCCATAGGGTGTGTGAGTAAGACACCATCTGTGTACTGTTGAACTTGTGTACTGTTGAAAGCTGGTAGGCACCGAAATTCACCTCTGGAAAAGGAGGAATGTGCTCGTGGAATGTGATAGTTGTTCTGAGGTTTGGTGGTTGTTTTGTAACCTGTCTTGTGCTCGCCTCACTGAATGGTGGGATGAGAGCTGCTGCTAGGGTTTCAATCCTTTCAGTTCATGTTTTTTCAGGTGCTTTTCTGTTTTGGAAAGATGGTAGATCCAGGACAGGTTCTCATAAACTTTTAAAATCCCTTTGTTTCTGTTTGCTCTTGAGTGTTAGATTTTGGTTCACTGGCAGGTAGTGCCTTCTGATAGCCACACAGCTAATTTCACATGCAGTGAATAACTTGACTTCCACCAGGCCCTTTTTCCCCTCAGACTTTACTGGGAAGAAATGGTTAGCTTACGCAGGAGTCTGAAATTCATCTTTAGTTTCTCTTAAGTCTCCTCAATTCCTTTTCCTCTTAGGGTGTTCTCTGTTGACCTGATTTGCCTCAGTGCCTGCTTTTGCTTTTCAAGGACTCTGAAAGCAGGGCTCTTAATCTGTCAAGTGGGATGCCGGGATTATAGCTGACATTTATTTGACTAAAACTTGAAGTAGAAAGGTGAATTTGTTCAGAGAAAAGTTAAATTGGGACCAAGCAATGAAGACTTGTCCTTAAAGCAGCTTTCAGCTTGAGATATAGGTGAAGACATAAATTGCTCAGACAGTAGGGCAGCAGTTAAGATTTCTAGCTGTTCAGTATGGTATATTAAACCAATTGCTTAAAGCTTAAGTAGTTGCAGAATTGCTACTTGCCAGGAAAGGGCTTGTGATTTAGTTGTTGCATAGAGAGTCCTCAGTCCGTACCATCTAGAAATGAGCTAAGTGGTTTTTGTTGGGTTTTTTGTGGACCTCTGATGAAAGGGTCTTCTATTCCACTTTGCCCACTTAACGCTATATGTGTTCCAGATGACTACTCAAACACACTGAGATGTGATTCTTAAGCCCTTTTGTGAAATGGCCACAAGTCAAAATGTGAGAGGCTCTTTCTGAACACCAGGAAACACTTTTTGCCATCAGGACAAGTAATCAGTGGTTGCCCGGAGAAGTTGTGGAGTCTCCTTCCTTAGAGATACTGGAAAGCCATTAGGACAGAGTCCTGGATAAGTGAGTGTAGGTGGCTCAGCTGCAGCAGGGAGGATAATCTACAGAGGTCCCTTTCACCACCACTGTTCCTTCATTCCCTGGGATTCAGTGTTGAGGAAGTGCATGTGCATGACTGCAAAGAAATGGAGTTAAATAAATGCTTAGTGTGCTGTCTTTCATTGCTTGTTAGCTCAACTGAAGGCTTTTTTGTTTTGTTCTTTTTTGTTTGTTTGTTTATTTTTCCTCTAGAAGCTCCTAGAGTTCTTGCATTTTGCAGGTTAATTGCAGAACTCTCAATACTTCCTTTACACTACACAGCTTTTTGGGCAGATAGTGCTCTTGGGGGAAGTGTTTTGGAATGACAGCACTGTCTCTTGGATAATGTAAAAAAAGTACAAACAAAAGAACTGCAATTCCACTTAGGTTTGAGATGGCTTTCTAGAAGACTGCATTCTGCAAAATATGCTGCATATACTTTTGTTTTTACGCTTAGCTGGAATGGAAAATTTTAGCTGGAAAACTGTTACATCAAAAAAATGAAACAAGAATATTTACTTCATTAAGTCCAGGCAAGATCAAGGCTTTGAATTGCTGTTCATGTAGGCTGAGCAATCTACTCTGGCTCTTTCTCTGAGGGCAGAAGGATATTATCAGCCTCTGCTGTGCTGCCTACAGGCTCTGGAACCTTCTGCATGTTCTTTCTTTCTATGCATATTTAATCACAGGTAGGCAGAACTGGCATACCAGGGAGCAATTTCATAGTGCTTCCTACATACAGAAAACTAATCATAGTTAAAATCACAGAATGAGTAAGGTTGGAAAGGACCATTGGAGATGATCCAGTCCAACTTCCCTACTCAAACAGGATTCTGTAGAGCATGTTTTTCAGGATTGTGTAACTCAGGATGCACCTACTAATGGGGCAGGACATGAAGGCAGTCACAGAGGGAGGAGGGAGGCTTTCAAAACACCATTTTCTTCCCTTGCTGGAAGAGCTCTTGTTGTGGCAGTGATCCTTGTGGTGTTGGTTGTCTGGTTCAGATCCCTTCCCCTTACCTTGCTTTGATTAGATTAATCTGATCTTTGAAACATCTAGTGCCAATTTAAGTCTGGAATGCATTGAAGTCTTGCAGTACATTGAGAAGTGAGGTTTATGTTATGTAGATAGAGACAGGAAGTCAGCTTGTCTTGCTAAGAGGTTGAAAATTCATTGAGCGGAGTCTGAAAGTATTGACTGAGAGACAGAAGAGTCTTACTGAAAAATAAGGAGTTAAGATCCTTTCAAAGTGATGCTTTGTAATTTTTCTTTGTCTAGATCCTTTGTTCTCTTCAAAACAAGCAAATGGGTGGTGCTGGGAGACCTTGTTCACCATGCATGCTTCTTTATTTTCTTACTGCTGCCTTGAAGCCTGTTTCTGTGAATTGCTCAAATAAGCTGCAGGAACCTGATCTCTGAGTGTTGTTTCCACTTAATCTTTTACTGGGCCTCTGCTCAGTTTGGTATTGCATCTTGTTACTGTAGGAACTAGTGCAGTTTTCACAGTGTATGGACTCATGAGAACCTGCCTTTCAAAGACCAGATCTGTGTCTATGAAGGGAGACACTTGATACAGCTGTCCTCTGACCCTGATGGACCAAATGGTCATTTCAGCTGGAAACCAAGGAAAGCCTCTGCTGGGAGAGCCATATGCTGAGCTGTCTGTGTGTATTGCCTCCTCCCACATACTGAAGCCCCCAGCAGTTGTTGCAATTGTTTATCTAAAGACAAGGTGACAGAAACATGCAAGCAGGTGCTGTATTTATCCAGATGACATCACATTTGGTCAAAGTAGCATTTTTAAAACTAGTCGTAGCTTTCTTTTACTTGAAAATTACCACTTAACACCATCTACCTGTATAAATTTTAAAACTGTGGATCGCCAAGAACTGGCCTGCAGGATTACCATCATAGAATGGTTTGGGTTGCCATGGGCATTTAAAGATCATGTAGTCTGCATCCCCTGTCATGGGCAAGGGACAGTGGTCACCACACCAGGTTGCTTCAAGCCCTGGGCAGCTTGACCTTGAATGCTTCCAGTGATGGGTATCCATAACTTCTCTGTAAAACCCGTTCCAGCTTTGCAAGAAGTTCAGGTGGATGACATCTGTAGCTTTTCCTCTGTCAACTGATGCAATAATTTCATTGTGGAAGGCTACCAAATTAGTCAGGTATGATTTGCTTTCTGTCTCTAAGCAGCTCCCTGTCTTCTATGTTTTGATGTGTCTTCCAGGAGAGTGTTCCATGATTTTACTGGATATGGAGTGAGGCTGCCTGGTTGGCAGTTCCCAGGGTCTGCCTTTTAACCTTTTTTCAAAAGGATGTTGTCCTTTTTCTAGTCTGGGGATTTGCCTTACTGCTAAGACTTCTTGGATATAAATTGAGAATTGTTTGGCCATTTCAGCATCAGCCTATTCCTTCAGAACCCTGGGATACCTCTCACTGGGTCCTATGAACTGATGTACGTTCAGGTATCAGCAGGTCTTGAACCTGAGCTTCATTTAGAGTGGAGGGAACTGCACTCTACAGTCCCAGCCTTGAGGTTCAGGGAACTGAGATGTGGGAAGAGAGATTCATATTGAAAGCTGAGGTGAAAAACTGTTGAATAGCTAGCTCAGCCTTCTCCACGTTAGTTTTCACTAGTTCTCATGTCTTATTTATCAGGAGCAGGTATGTTTACTTTAATCTTCCTTTTTCTAGCCAGTGTTCCTGTAGAACGGTGCATTTCCTTCTCACACTTTAGTTTGATCAGGAGGTCTTTAGTCATGTCTGTCTCCCGTTTCTCTTGCCTGTTTTCCTACACATGGTAATTGAGAGCTCCTGGGCTCTATGAAAAATGTCCTGAAAGGACTGCCAGTTCTGTTCAGCTCCTTTGTCTCTGAGGACAGTTCCTGGGGGATCCCATCCATCAGTTCATTCTGTGACTGAAAGTGTGCTCTTAAAACTTGGGAGTCCTTACTCTATTCTTCACATGGCCTGTTGCCATCATGATAGTGAATTCCACCAGGCATGACCACTGCAGCTCAGCCTGCCACTAATCTTGATCCACTTAATTAGTTCATCTGTGTTGACAGGCAACAGGTCTAATAATGCTTGCCCTCTAGTTGTGCTGTCTGTCACTTGGATTAAGAAATTATCCCCATTGCACTCCTGGACTGCAAGGGTCTCCTGGACTGCTCAGAGTTTACTGTGCTGCTTTTCCTGCAGATGTCAGGGTGGTTGAAGTCCTCCACTATCAGAGCCTGCAAACATGACACCTCCTGTAGCTGAAGGAAGAACTCATTATCAACAAGCTTCCCTTGATGCGGTAGACTGTAGTGAACACCAGACATGAGATTTTCTTTGTTGGCTTAGCCCCTAATTTTTACTCATAAGCTCTCAACTTTTTCATTGCTGTTTTTCCAAGACTGCTCTCTAGAGTCAATGCTTTTTTTTTTTTTTTTCTCCTTGGGGGGCAGCCATCTGCTTGCTTTTCCTTCTTGCCTGCAGCTTCTGAAAAATTTCTAGTTGTCTTTTGCAGCATTCCAGTTGTGTGGTCCTTCCCAAGATGTTTCAGTGATAGTGTTTAGATTGTAGCTTTTTAGCTGCCAAGTGGCTTCCAGCTCCTCATGTTTGCTACCCACGCTGTGTGCACTGGTATAGAGACGCTTCAGCTGTGTCACTGACCTTGTCACCTACTTAAATAACCATGCTGTAATTCTCTTCAGGCATTTCACAGGTGTTTCCCTCTTGATTCCTAATATATCACCAGTCGCTGACTTTTCTCTGTTGCTCAGAACTTTATTTCGTTTTCTCTGCTACTTGTCTGCTGCTCCCTCCTGCTGTCAGAACTCTTGTTTCTGTCTAGGCTATTGGGGAACACCACCTAATTCAGTTTAAAATTTTTGTATCAGCATAGTGGAGCCTAACTTTGCTTTTGTAAGCTTCTGCTTCACACTGCTGTAGTTGGTGTATTTGTCTCTTGCTCTGTCTGGCCCCAACAAAGAACAAAACCAACATGCTGGTTCATTTGGGACAGACCTGTGTCTGGGATAATGGGAAACTGGAATGCCACGAACAAGGGAACTAGAGAAGGCAAAATGATGGGCAGCAGCACTAAGCAGCTCACACTGACCCCGCAGTGCTTTGGCAGTTAATGTTAGATATACTCTGATCTAGAAACACAAAATGACTCTTTTCAACTCCTGTCACCAGCACGTGTCCCTGTGCTGTCCTTTCTTGTGTCAACCAAAGCGTGTCATGTTGTTGCATAAGGATTGGACAAGTGATTGCTTCTCTCATCTGCCTTGTTGCCGACCAAATGTTTGTGGCCACAGCCCCCCAGAGCAGGGTGGGCAGCGCAGGGCTAGGTATGGCAATTCTGCAATGTGGTCTTGGTGAAACCAGGTTGCCCAGACAGGTTGTGAAGTCTCCTTCTCTGGAAATATTCAAAAGCCTTCTGGACACTCCTGTCCCTGGTCTGCCACCAGGCTGTCACGTCTTCTCACCAATAATCTGCCTGCTGTGCTTCCAGATAAGTCTGGTTATTGCCTCTGTCCTGTCCTGACTCTGTACTACGTACTTTGGTGTGCTTGGCCTTTCTGCTAATTTTTAATCCTCTCTTTATTCAACTTTAGTGGCATTCCCTATAGAGGGGCAGTCAAGAGCATGGGAGCTGTGTCTCCTTTTTCCCAACTCCTTTTGACTGAGCTGGCAGTGGTGTTTGAGACCGTGGATGTCATCAGGTCCAGTAGCAATTCTTAAATCCCTAGAGCTCTGTGCAGCCTCCCTGGTGATAGTGGGTCTCGTGTTTCCTCCTTTCGGTTCCAATAGCTGATGGGTACAGCCTGTTTCTCCATGACACAGACAAGACTGGGTTTGCTCACAGAGGGGGAAGCTAATCAGTGATACAGTGGTGGTTGATGTTTTTAGCCATATCTTACATCTTCAGTTTCATAAAGCTAAGAGCTATAACTTTTGTCATTTAGGAAAAAGGCTTATGTAACTGGTAACTTTCCAAAATGGGATTATAGTCTCAAAATCACGAAGTATAATATCTAGGCAAGAAACTGGTGTTCTTGTAACATGAGAAAAGCTTAAAAATTTTAGTGGTTTGATTTACATGTACTGGTAGTTGGGGGAGAAGATGTATTTAGTATTGGCTGAGAAAAGTTAATACTTTGGATTCTAGTATGTTGTCTGGATGTTTTCAGAATGTGGAGGTAAATGAGCACATTATCTTTCTTGTCATCTTGGAAACATATCCTTCAGGAGACTTAGTGTGAGAGGGGTGTGTGTGTTCCTGGGACCTAAAGTTCGTGAGACACTGGCCAGCTCTAGAGGTGTCATTTAGAAAAATGGAAGATAGTGCTTGTGTTGTAAATCAAAAACAAGCCTTTTTCTTAGGCTGTATCCTGTGCACCTTGATTCTTTGGGAGTAATTAGATAAAGCTAAAGTAATATAGTTTGAAATGAACTTTTGGAGATCATCTCTGGAAGTTGAATTTGAAAAGGGGGAAGAAAGAATATATGCTAAAGCTGGAGTAGCTGGAAGGCACCCCAAGCACAAGGCAGTGGGACACAGTGATGAAAAACTGGTGGGGGGAGAGTATGCAATGGTAGAGCTGTGAGCAGCTCTAGAGGTATAATTAAAAGCAGTAGGCAGCTTGAAGTACAGATACTTCTGGGAGGTCTGCCTGTTGTTCATGCATTTTTCACTCAACAGTCAAAAATTTGGATGTGCCCTTTTTTTTGTATTTGCATGCATCTGATTTGAAACCAAATGTGAACTTTTCCATCAGCATTCCTGTAGGGATAGTCAGGAAGCTGTGGATTTTGGGCCTAGAGAAGTCATAACTGAACTATTCTGATCTTTGTGCTAATATGAACAAACAAATAGATGTATTTTTATCCCTATTCTGTTTCCACTGTATTTATGTCTTTCAGTCAAAAGTGTTTTCATTTGGTGCACTTTCAACTGTGGCAGTATGAAGCAGGAAGGACTGAGTACTTGGGTGATGGTTTCTTTGTACTCAAACTTCCTTCCCTCCACCCCAGTAAAAACACACTCGCCTCTTGTTGATAGCTGCCAAGGAAGTTTTTGCCATACCTTGTCGGTGAAAATGTGAAGGTTGAAATTAACAAAAGTAAAAATGTTTGTTCTTGACAGCCAAGTCAGGTTGTGTTGGTTAACTTCACTAGATCAAAACACCAATGCCAGGAGACTGTGGGCCAAATGTTTCATTTTAGGAGTCATCCTGCTGTAGTGACTTGGCAGTAATCTGAAATAATTAGTGGTTGTAGTATATGCTCTCTGCAATACAGTAGCTTTTACAAAAACATGTAGTTAGACCTACGGCCTTTCTTGTCTCTACTACTGATCTGGTATAATAGCAGTGTAATTAAATAAGACATTTCAGATAGCATGTGAAAATCAGAACCTGAAATATTTTAGCAGTTGCAGTGAGAGTGAAAAATATAACTCCAGACCAGTCTATGTTTGTACTATAGTTAAGATTACAGGGTTTTGATGTCCATATGCAATATGAAGATTCAGTACAAAGAAGAGCTTCTTTATACTGTGTGTACAATATGGTCCTTAGAAAAGGCAGGGATAGCCTGTTAGTGGTATTGTTAGATTATTAAGGACACTGTCTCCAATACAGAAAAACAATATGCCCCAGTGTCCCCATTGCCCGGAGGAAATAAACCAGCATATCCAAGGATGCTAATTAACAAAGTTTCAGGAGTTAATTTTTGTGCACAGCATCCTTACACTTGCCTGTTAAGTTTACTGGAGCAGAAGCTTCTTGATAGAAAAATACTTCCACATTCCCATTCCAGGCTATTTAGAAACTATCCTCTAAAACCAGTGTGCAGTGTTTGAAATCCAAAATAGCTACAATTAGCTAGAATGCCTTGTTCTATTGTGTTTCTTTATAGAGGGAATCTTTTTTTCCCCACACAGGAGATCTGTCTTGAAATTTTTCCACATCCCTGGTATATTGAAAGGGAAATGTAGAGAGACACACTGTCTAGATCTCAAATACTCTATCCTTAGAAGATACTGTCTTGGGCTAAAGTGTTAAAGGTTTTGAACATGCAGGAGAATGTTCAATTAGAAGCTACCTGGGGTCTGACAGATATTGAAGTACAGCTGTGTTACACTGATAGAGTAAACATCAAATGCTGGAATTCTCTTAATTCCTGTTGGTGACAACATTGCTCTCTGGGTTATCTTTTTGGAAGTTATGTACTTAAAAAATATGGAGACGTTAGAATCAAATAATCAATAGAGGAAATAGGAGAATAAGATGGCTTTTGTGACCTGTTTGCTTTCTTAATTCATATGCATACTAATGCAGTCTTTATTTATAATTGGTTTCTTTTACCAAGATGCCATTGCCTTCATATCATGGTGTAGATGTGTTTCTAGGACAGAATAAGGGCAGTGTCTGCAGGACCACACTCCTGGCTGTTAGAGAAGCTGGAAGACAAGTGGGATGAATGATTGAGACAAGAAGGATGAGTGTCATGGTTACAGCAATTGAGTTCTGATAGGTTATTTTTCTGAATCTTGTTTGGCCACTTTAAATGTGTGTTCCACAGGCAGTAAGTAATTCTAGGGTTTGCAGACAACCAGCTTAAGCCTTGTTAGTAAATTTTTTATGTATTTGCCTAGGTTTTAAAAAGCCTAAAAACTGGACACAGAAATGTAACATTGTAAGCCTTGGCCAAATCCTTCATGGTTAATTAGCATAGGTTAGATACACTCCATAATCCTTTGTCATTTTAGCCTGGAGAGGAGCTGGAAGCAGTACTGTGTGTGTTGTCATCTGTGTGTGCCAGCAGAAGTAGTAGGGAAGCACTCTTGATTGGTTTGCATAGGATGGAAGAATCAAGAGACCTGAAAATGTGCCTCTGTTTTAACATCGAACTCTGGCAGTTGCCGATACCTTTGAGAGTTCTACATCTGTTACCCGGCATGCTTTAAAGTCACCTTTCCCTAATCTGCCTCAGTTTGGCAACTCACATGCTAGTCCAGACCTCCAAATGGGTCAGATCCCAATCATTCCTCTCTCTTGGTCTTTCTCCTTGTTTTTTTGTTTTTTTTTTTCTGGGCTATTATCTTTTCCCCTGCCATACTTTCTTTTTCAGTTTTCTCCTCCAGCTCTTTGTCTGAGGCTTTTCACCATGTTAATCCTTCGTTCCCTACTGGTCTGGTCAGTGCTGTGTTTCATCATTTTGTACTGCCTGCTGTCTCTGGATAGGCAATTGGTTTCTGGTAATGTCTGTCCCTACCCTTACACTGCTGCCTCTTGGGCCTCTTCCCAGGGGTACAGACAGAGCCACTAACAGGGTCCAAGAGGAGAGAGGTGGGACATACGGAATCTGTCTCTCCATGCTCAGTTCCTGTACTGCCTATTCTATTTAAGAAAATCTGCAAAAGGTCTGGTGTGCCTGTTCCTGCTGGAGTGTGCCTGAGTGGCTGGAGAGGCTGGCTCAATCTCAAACCTGTCCATGAGTAACATCTCTCAGTGGGTGGGAAACACGCATGGCACAGATGGTGTCTTCAGAAACGTAGGTGCCAGATCCTTACAAGATTCAGTAAGCACGTGCTAGCTGGTTTTTTCTTTTCTCTCCCTCCCCATTTTGGTGTTTTTGGTCTTAACATTGGGGGGAAAAAACCCCACCACCAAACAAAAAAGCTTAGGTTTTTCCTAGGCTTCCTACTTGAGTCTTCTTTCAAAAATATCAGGCAATTGCCCCTTCTAGTCAAAGCATAAAATAAGTCAGTTTACTTCACTGGAGCACTAGACTTGTGCAGAAATTCAGCCTGGGGGGCAAGTATGTAGCATTGCACCCTGTAAGTTAAAATATATGAAATTTAGCTATGTTTAAAGAATTTGAAGTCAGAAATGTATAAGAAAAGAGGCTTGAATAAAAATAATGCTACCAGTTAAATTTTTTATTTAGAAAAAAGGTTTTCTGAGAAGTGTTTTGCTGGTTAAAATTGTTTATATATATATAAAATATCAGTAATTAGTTTTGTTCTGAATTGCATTATGTATTTTCTGGAGAATTCTGTTTCTGAAGTATTTTTATCCCTTAGTTACAGAAACTGTTTGGAACTCTTTCTTTGTCTAGACTTCTTCAGTCCAGCTGTATCTCAGCAGATGTTACGTGAGCAACCATAAATGTCTGCTGCTTTTTATTACTCATCTCCTTAACCTTGAGTCTCCGTTTACCGTTTTGTTATTCACACTTGTACAAAATAAGTGTGTTGCTCTGAGTTTGTAATATGTTGTGCTTATTTTGCATGACATTTGGGACCTTTTGGTCAGGCCTGTAATGTTGCCGTGGGCTTTGTTTTCCAATTCTCTAAAAATGTCTTGATGTCGAGAGGTGGTCATCGGTATTGATATCTGATCAAAAGCGTTCACAGGTGAAATAGTGGGATTTTTTAATGAACTTTTCTAGCTGATAGTTTATTGTATCAATGCCTTCCTAGCCTTGTGGTTGTATATTGTATCCTAAGTGTTTTTATGTACTTGAACTTTCATGTGCTGATAGACTGAGTAGGGAAAAGAAATCCCAGTGAGTATGACAGCCTCTCAGCATCCAGCCTGCAGGGTACCAGGTTACAAATCTTACCCTGTTTGTTACACTTCTTGAAGGTGAGCTGATCCCCCCCCGTGGTTAAGATTTCCTAGGCAAAGTGATGAGCGAGCCACTGAAAGGCTGGAGTATTGCTGATTTCTAGAGGCGGGGTAACTCGGGATATTCAGCTGGAAAAGGAACAGGAGTGGTAACAAGCGGCAGTAGTGGTAGTAAAGGCAGAAGCAGGTTCCACAGCAGACTTCCCAGTGTGAGTCAGTGAATGCACAGCATACCAGCTAGCTGTCAGGAGGAACCCAAACCCGATTGTTGCAAGAGAGTCGGGATTCACATTTATCATGCAAAGTCATGTGGTCTTACTATATCTTAACTTGCCAACTTAGCCTTAGTCCGGAGAAGATCCTTTGCTGCAGTGCTTGACAAAAAAAAAAAAA